>JASTWF010000502.1:43533-172570 GCA_030390025.1 Squalus acanthias | reverse complement strand
CCTGACATTTAATTTTTGGAATAGTCTGTCTTTGTTGTGTGTCTACTCTACCATAAGTGATTGGCAGTGCCCAATCTCTTCCTGGCATGCCCATTCCTTCTCAGAACACAAGGTTCACCACGGGTGTCAGCCTTGGCTTAGTCCTTTAAGTACCACCTTAAAGGTTCGGTGCTTCTCCAATTCTGGCCTCTTGAGCATCCCCGATATTAATCGCTCCACCATTGGTGGCCGCGCCTTCAGCTGCCTGGGCCCTGAGCTCTGGAATTCCCTGCCTAAACCTCTCCGCCTCGCTACCTCTCTCTCCTCCTTTAAGACGCTCCTTAAAACCAACCTCTTTGACCAAGCTTTTGGTCACCTGTCCTAATATCTCCTAATGTGGCTCAGTGTCAATTGTTGTCTGATAATCGCTCCTGTGAAGCGCCTTGGGACGTTTTACTACGTTAAAGGTGCTATATAAATGCAAGTTGTTATTGTTGTAATGGTGGCACTCTCGCCTCTGATTCTGAGGGTTGAGGATTCAAGCCCCACTCCAGAGACTTGAGTACATAATCCAGGTTGATACTTCGGTGCAGTACTGAGGGAGTGCTGCAGTGTCGGAGGTGCCGTCTATCGGCTGAGACATTGAACCGTCTGCTCTCTCAGATCCCACAGCCACTATTTCGAAGAAGAGCAGGGGAGTTCTCCCCAGTGCCCTGGGGCCAATATTTATCCCTAAATCAACATCACTAAAACATCACCAGATTGTCTGGTCATTTTTTCATAGCTGTTTGTGGGAGCTTGCTGTGCGCAAACTGGCTGCCGCGTTTCCTACATCACAACAGTGACTACACATCAAAAAAGTACTTCATTGGCTGAAAAGCGCTTTGGGACATCCTGAGGTTGTGAAAGGCTTTATAACAACAACAACAACTTGTATTTATATAGCGCCTTTAACGTAGTAAAACGTCCCAAGGCGCAAGGCTTTCTTTTTGCAGTAGCCAATCAGTCAGACTGCTAACCAATGATTGCCGCTGGAAAGTCTATCTGTGGTCCTGAGGTGAGGACAGAATTGGGTTTGCCTGAGTTGTTTGCTAAAGTTGAATAACCTACCGACAACAGTTTTCCATCTTGATTGACAATCACTTTATTTCCACTTCCTCAATTATCCAGGATTTTAGATTCACAGACACCTCAATGTCCAGTGAAAGGATTATTTGACAGGAAATTACCCATTTCTAATCATCTCGCAGAGAGTCATAAAGAAAAATAATTAAGAATAAAAAGAATTTAATGTTTTTTTTTTGCAGATTGTACCAGAGCCTGAGAAGCAGCTTCTCTCCAGTGACTTCATTAAAGGCAGAATCTTTCCTCCAGACACCTTTAAAAAATCAAAACCTTATAAAGAATTATGATGCCCACTTGCACTTCCTGAACCTCTCTCAGACTCCACTTCCTGAACCTCTCCCAGACTCCACTTCCTGAACCTCTCTCAGACTCCACTTCCTGAACCTCTCTCAGACTTGATTTTGCTGAGTGTCTCTCAAGACGCCCTTTTTTGTACAACAAATTACATTGAAGTGCAGTGACTGTTGTTATGGAAGCAAACAGGGGAACCATTTATACACAGTGAGATCCCAAACAACCAACAGGTGAATGTCCATTTAATCTCTTTTGGTGGTGTTTGTTGAGGGAGGGATGTTGGCCAGACTTCCGTACTCTTCTTCAAACTATGCCTTGGGATCTTTAATATGCACCTGAACCATCAGAACAGGCAAATAGGGCCTCAGTTTACTACCTAGTCCAAAGAATGGCAGCTGCAATGATGTAGCACTCCCTTAAAACTCACAACTTTCTGACTAAGAGACGTGGGATGCTTCCAACTGTGACAAACGGACACAGATTAACCCTGTATATTTCTGTTGATTTCTGGGTTAGTTCTGTGTAAATTCTGATTGAATTCTGATCTCCTCTGAGTCCACTGATCTCGGCTGGAGTGGCTGCAATTGGCCCCAGCACCAGTTGTTTCTGGAAGGGTAAACTCAGCCAGGGTTCCTGCTCGTGAAGCTATCTCTGGTGCTACCCCCGTTGGGGTCGGCTAACTGAGCCCAGACCAGGGATCAAAACTAGGATAGCAAAATACTGCGGATGCTGGAAATCCGAAATAACAACAGAAAACGCTAGAAAAACTCAGCAGGCCAGGCAGCATCCGTGGAGAGAGAAACAGAGTTAACGTTTCAGGTCGAAGACCCTTCAACTAGGATCTTCATGGTCTGTGTGAGTCAGTGCCACACTGGGTGGTGCATGCATCCATTGAGCCATCCAGGACACTGTATTTCTCAGGTTCAATTTCTTAGGTGTCAGCTGTGGCTCAGTGGGTCGCTCTCTCTCTCTCTCGCCTCTGAGTCAGAAGGTTGTGGGTTCAAGTCCCCACTCCAGGGACTTGAGCACATAAAGCTAGGCTGACACTCCCAGTGTGTAGGAGGTGCTGTCTTTCAGTATGAGATGAAAACTAGGGGGAGACCAAAACTAGGGGCCAGAAATATAAGATAGTCACTAATAAATCCAATCGGGAATTCAAGAGCATCCTCGTTACTCAGAGAGTGGGGAGAATGTGGAACTCGCTACCACAAGGGGTGGTTGAGGCGAATAGCATAGATGCATTTAAGGGGAAGCTAGATAAACACATGAGGGAGAAAGGAATAGAAGGATATGTTGATAGGGTGAGATGAAGAGGGGTGGGAGGAGGCTCGTGTGGAGCATAAACACCGGCACGGAGCAGTTGGGCTGAATGGCCTGTTTCTGTGCTGTAAATTCTATGTAATACTCTGTAAGTTCTTTCACTTCAGGTGGTTACCCATTCACTGGATTCAGAGACAGACAATACTTGTTGGTTTAGCCTGGGTTAATGGGCCACTGGATTGAAAATGAATAGTATGGCACCACTCAAAGAGAAGGGTATTGCGGGGGCTTTTGAAAGGAAGGTGGAAAATGAGATGAATTAAAAAGTGGGTCCCGAAGGTGAGACTCGCTCTTTAAGGAAATGTTCAGAATGGAATGACATCACACTGTTTCTCTTCAATTACCCTGTGAAGTAGCTCACTCCTCGCAGTTGCAAGCAGTGAGTACCCTGTCGAATCTCACTAATAACATCCTGCTTTTGAATTTTCCTGAGAACATTTCAAAAAGCAACGCAGGAAATCTGAGAGCCAGGGAGGCTTTGAGGAGAATGAATGTTTTTATAAAGATCTGTCGCTTCACCTCTGTGAAAATCAAAACCAGTGTTCCATTATTCTTCTCCTGAGATCGAATTTTAATACTGAGCAACTTTAAACATTGTCTCTGTTGTTACAGCTCCTTTGTGACTTCAAAAATATCACCAACAAAAATTCAATATTTAATTTTTTTTGTACATCTAGATTATTTTGGTGGAAGTGATGCATCTCCCATCGTGCTGAGACGGAGGATATACTTGAAGTTAGTGAGAGAGGTGTTGAGAGACACTGAAGTCTCTGCCTCACTCTCCTCCTTTAAGACGCTCCTTAAAAACTATCTCTGTGACCAAGCTTTTGGTCACTTGTCCTAATATCTCCTTATGTGGCTCGGTGTCAATTTTTGACTGATTACGCTCCCGTGAAGCGCCTTGGGACGTTTTACTACATTAAAGGCGCTGTATAAATGCAAGGTGTTGTTGTTGAAGTTGTGTTGGCATACTGCCTCTGCAGACACATGCAGATAGATCACTTAAGTGAAGTACAAGGGGTGATGGGTGAACAGGACTTGGTGCGAGTTAGGATATGGGCAGCAGAGTTTTGGATGAGTTCAAGTTGATGGATTTGTGGAAGATGGGAGGCTGGGCAGGAGTGCGTTGGAATAGTGAAGTCTAGAGGTGACAAAGGCATGGATGAGGGTTTCAGCGGCAGATGAGCTGGGGCAGGGGCGGAGACGGGCGATGTTACGGAGGTGGAAGTAGGTGGTCTTGGTGATGGAGCGGATTGGTGGTCGGAAGCTCATCTCAGGGTCAAATAGGACTCCAAGTTTGCGAAAGGTCTGTTTCAGTCTCAGATCGTGGCCAGAGAGTGGGATGGAGTTGTCGGCGAGGGAAAGGATCTTGTGGTGGGGATGACTGATTACTTTGCAATTGGGTTAGTCGAGGATGAGGATTGAGGGTTATAGAGCTATTAAGCGTTTTACGTGATTGTTTTCAGGGGAGGAAGGGTAGCAACCTAAAGATCAACAAAGAGGTGGTGGTGGGAGGGAAGCCGTTGACAGAATAATCAGACCTGGACTCTGGAAGCAGCGGACTTGATGGGCGGAATGGCCTCGACTTGCTTCAGACTACCCTGTTTTTCTGAGTCAATACCTTTGTTGGAGGAGAACGCCTGTTTTGTTGGCCCATTCATGTTCTCAGTAATGAGGGTTGACTGTGTATTGAGGCGTTGTTCAAAATTTGATTTGATAACATTAGTCCAACCACTTCAACCTAAGGGTGCCTCTCACCTCAGAATGAACACACTTGTGGGAAATATTGTCACGTGTGAACTAGAGCCACTTGGCTGAGGTACTGGGAGGGCAAGTGGCCCAGATAGAGCAACCCAGCAAAAGTTCACAGCTTCTGGAAAGGAGTAGAGAAAACTGACCAAAAAAAACTCAATGAGTCAATAAAACTTGTGCAAATTATGCATCGCATTATATGGTAATCCTCACCTTATATTCGTTTTTCTTCATTTGTCTTCATATCTCCACAATATTAAATTTCTGACCAGCAGAAACCACTAGTTTATTGTTTTATTTATTGAGCTGAAGTCTGCCTTGATTGAACAGAAGTCATGATAATATTAATGTTGGACATCATTAACCTGCTTGTCTTCCTGTCTTTTGTCTGAGGAATCAATCACACATTAATCTGAATGGAATACAGTATAATGAGGACCGAGTAAACCTTTTATACAGGAATGCCCATACCATTATCGCTCTCACGCACAAACACACGCTTGCACACACGCACACACACACACACACACACACACACACACGCGCATGCACACACACACACACACGCGCGCATGCACACACACACACACACGCGCATGCACACACGCACACACACGAGTAAATCTCCCATGGCATTGCTCACGGTCAGTCAGAGTTCAGATCTGAAGTGTGATATCGTATCTGTGTGTGACAACAAAGCGTGACAGGAAGTAAGCGTGAGGCTTACAGGAAGTGTGCACTGCATGCAAGACTTTTAAAGTTCTGTAGATGAAGGAGCAGCCCCCCCCCCCCTCCCCCACTCCCCTGATGGTTCAGCAAGTTATACTTTTCAGGAAAGGATGAACAGGCTGGGTCTCTTTTCGCTTGAAAAGAGAAGGCTGAGTAGTGACCTAATAGAGGTCTTTAAAATTATGAAAGGTTTTGATAGAGTAGATACAGAGAGAATGTTTCCACTTGTGGGGAAGAGCAAAACTAGAGGCCATCAATATAAGATAGTGACCAAGAAATCCAATGGGGAATTCAGAAGAACCTTCTTTCCCCAGAGAGTGGTGAGAATGTGGAACTCGCTACCACAGGGAGTGGTTGAGGCGAATAGTATAGATGCATTTAAGGGGAGGCTGGATAAGCATATGAGGGAGAAGGGAATAGAGGGTTATGCTGATAGAGTTAGATGAGGAAAGACGGGAGGAGGCTCGAGTGGAGCATAAACACCGGCATGGACTGGTTGGGCCGAATGGCCTGTTTCTGTGCTCAACATTCAATGTAATTCAGTGTAAGTCTATTCAACGAGTAACTTAACCACACGGAGCAGAAAGATCCCAAGTTCAATCCCTGGGCTCTGCTGACTTAACTGATCTCAGGCAAGGCATCGGCAGAAGGTCAGAGAATTTGCTGGGATTTCCATTCCTGATTGCCAACCAGCAAACCTGTGGTGGACGTGCGGACCTTGTGTGAGGACGGGATCGAGCTCTATTCTGATGCCCACCCTCATCTGTATCGCTGGCCTGTGTCCAAATTCACCACCCACCTTCCATGATGTCCACCAGCCAGTGTCAATATTTGAAGAGGAGGAGGAGGAGGGGGCGAAATCCTCCACACAGCAGAGTTTGAAAGCCACTGCCCCTTGAGGAGGAGAGATAAAACAGTCAGAGGTGGGGTGGGGTGGAGGCTTCAGGAAGATGTTGAAAAAAGCAATAGAAATGGTTGCGCGTCCTCTGATGTCCTAGTTGTGTCTCAATCTCTCAGCCCTCACACAGACTGCAGTGAACATGCACCACAGATGGTTAAGTACAGACCAGTTGAAAATATTCAACTCGCAGTTAATCTAGGTAAGGTTGCAATTTAGTTTTTTTTTCAATTTATAATTAATTTGGAAAATCTGGAGTGAATATATCCCCGAGAATGCACGAAATTAGAAATAAATTAAAATTAATATATTTTTTCCAACCTTGGGACCCCTTTTCCTTTTGAAGTTATAATTGGGAAAAGATGCTCCGTGGCTTCAGTGGCTGCCTGCCATTCGGGATCTTTAGGATAGCGAGCATTGAAACACAGCTGATTCCACATTATTGCATACCCGACCCATCCATGGCGACCCAACTGAACGCAGCATTCTCAGCCGGCCTCGTAACTTCCTTCCTTTAGATGTCAGCCGTGGCTCAGTGGGTAGCACTCGCGCCGCTGAGTCACGATAGGTTGTGGGTTCAAATCCCACTCCATAGAAACTTGAGCACGAAAAATCCAGGCTGACACTCCCAGTGCAGTGCTGAGGGAGCGCAGCACTGTCGGAGGTGCCGTCTTTCAGGCGACATGTTAAACCGAGGGTCCCGTCTGCCCTCTCATGTTGGCACTATTTCGAAGAAGAGCAGGGAAGTTTGGCCAGTTTGCCCTGGCCAATATTTATCCCTCAATCAACATCACTTCAAAACAGATGATCTGGTCATTATCGTATTGCTGTTTGTGGGAGCTTGCTGTGCGCCAATTGAGTGCTGCGTTTCCTACATTAAAATAGTGACTACACTTCAAAAGTACTTCATTGGCTGTACAGAACTTTGAGACATCCTGAGCTCATGACAGGCGCTATATAAATGCAAGTTCTATCTAACAGTCACCTCCAATACCTCAACCAAGTATCTCTCATATGTGTGACCCTTGACAAACTGCGATATTAATAGATAATCGGAACATTCCTTGTTCTGCCAGTTGAACTGAGGGTTGGCACCTCAAACTAGCGGACAAAGGAATCTACATGAATGCGTTAAGCATCAACCGACTATGGTATATTCATGTTATTGAAAGAGTAAACTTCCCCCCCTCACCAATTTCTATAGTGAGGGGAGGGGGAGGGGAAGACGGAGGGAAAATATTTCCCCTCTGTGAGAGAAAAAAAATCTTTGACAGCCTGTGTTATTTGGTTTCACTTCTACCCTGGAGGAGTCTTGAAGCATTGTAATGCGATCGGTCTGTCTGTCCCTCTCCACCCTGAAGGGGTCTATAGACTGACTTCAATCTCTCTTCCTGTCTGTGAAAAAGTTGACTGGAGACATCTTTCACAGATCTCAGCCAAACCCTGTATGTAGAGGGAAGGAGTTTGGTGTTGGGCCAAATCCGGTCAAAATAATTTGCTAGGACATTTTTTTGCGATGCTGTAGAACAGTTAAAATATTTATCTTTGCTTTAACTTTCACAGTGGTTGAGACGTTGTCTCTACATTAAGCATCTTTGGCATTCGCATGCCAATGTCTATTTTTAGGTTTTCAATTTTTCTCCGCCACTATCTCCACCCCCGCCCGCTCCTGAAGGTGCTGATTCATGCCAGCAGCCCTTCAGTACACAGCAACAACAACTTGCATTTATATAGCGCCTTTAACGTAGTAAAACATCCCAACGCACTTCACAGGAGCGTAATCAAACAAAATTTGACACCGAGCCACATAAGGAGATATTAGGACAGGTGAACAAAAGCTTGGTCAAAGAGGTGGGTTTTAAAGGAGGGGAGAGAGGCGGAGAGGTTTAGGGAGGGAGTTCCAGAGCTTAGGGCCCAGGCAGCTGAAGGCACGGCCGCCAATGGTGGAGCGATGGAAATCGGAAATGCTCAAGAGCCCATTCATCGTGTGTGAGCCTAGACGGTGGAATGCTGTCAGGCTATTTCACCACATTCAAAGTGTCAGCTGTGGCTCAGTGGGTAGCACTCTTGCCTCTGAGTTAAAAGGTTGTGGGTTCAAGTCCCACTCCAGGGACTTAAGCATGTTAAAGCTAGGCTGACACTCCAGTGCTGCACTGTCGGAGGTGCCATCTTTCAGATGAAACATTAAACCAATGCCCCCTCAGGTGGACATAAAAGATCCCATGGCCACTATTTCGAAGAACAGCAGGGGAGTTCTTCCTGGGGCCAATATTTATCCCTCAACCAACATAACAAAAACAGATTATCTAGTCATTATCACATTGCTGTTTGTGGGAGCTTGCTGTGCGCAAATTGGCTGCTGTGTTTCCAACAGTGACTACACTTCAAAAGTGCTTCATTGGCTGTAAAGCGCTTTGGGACATCTGGTGGTTGTGAGAGGCGCTGTAGAAATGCAAGTCTTTCTTTCACACTACTAGTATTACTCCGTGTGGCTGATGCAGATGTGGAGCAGCAACTATTATTTTACATTTAGGCGGTTAAGCCCGATAATTGCGTCAGGAGTAGCGGAGTGTGTCGCTGTGATGCCTCCTCCGTATTTGTGAATGGGGCGTTGAGTCATTCTACGTTCCATGGTCTGTTCTGGGTGACCACAGTCACACACTGGAGAGTTTTTAATCCTCTGTTTGTGTGTCAAGTATCCTCATTCTGCCACGGTTTGTGCGGACGCGGTTTAGGGTTTCCCATAAGCTTCGCGGAAGATCGAAGTCAGGGAATGTCCGCGTCGGGTCTTTCACGAGGTGTTTGTTTGCGACTTCTTGTGAACTCCGTTCGGCTTCCCGAGCACCGTCAGGGTTGAGGTCACATCGTGGAAGGTTAAGCACCCTGATGGGCGTTCATCAAAGCCACACCCGATCCATATCCTCACAATTGGGCAGGATCACCAGGTGATGTACAGGAGTGGAAACCCAGGCTTGCTGTTCTCCGGACAAGACCGGCAGTATTGAGGTCAATCGTAGGGTCCTTAGCTGCCCTGGCCGAGACACAACATAGGCCAGGAGTCGAGCGTGTGACCAAGCGAGGAGCTAAACAATTGTTGGCTGTGGGCGGGGGTTTGGAGAGAGTGAGAGAGGGGCATGGGGGGAGAGGCTGTATTGCGGCAGTGCAATAAAAGCCCCAATGCTGATGGGGGCGCGCGAGTCCCAAAGCGAGTGGTTCAACCTGGGAATCCAGGGGCGAGGAGGGACGGTCTGATTACCATACATTCTCTCGACTCCCGCCTGATCCCGGCTAGGTTCACTCCCCGGCTGGCAACGGGGAGCGGGAATTCGGGCCGGCAGGAGGCCACAGCTGGGGAACCACGCGGGATTGGTCAGGTAAGGGGGTGGGGCTCTGGAGCGATGACGTCATCGGGCCCCGATCTGCATATTTAAAGAGGAACCCACCGCCTTCCTGTGGGTGTCAAGCTGGCCTGCTCAAAAGATCAGGCAGCGGGAACGGAACGGGTAAATCACGGCCCCCAATTTTAACTGCCACCCCCTCCTCCTGCCCGTTTTTGCACCAGGCGAGAGGAGGTGGTTAAAATTGGGGCCGGGTGAAATCTTGTGTTCATCGCCTCACGGGCTGAAGGAGTGAACATAAGAAATAGGAGCAGGAGGAGGCCATTCGGCCCCTCGAGCCTGCTCCGCCATTCAATAAGATCACGGCTGATCTGATCTTGGCTTCAACTCCACTTTCCTGCCCGCTCCCCATAACCCTTGATTCCCCTGTTTTTGAAAAATCTGTCTATCTCCGCCTTGAATATATTCAATGACCCAGCCTCCACAGCTCTCTGGGGTAGAGAATTCCAAAGATTCACGAACCTGTGAGAGAATAAATTCCTCCTCATTTCCGATTTAAAAGGGTGCCCCCTTATTCTGAAACTGTGCCCCCTAGTTCTAGATTCCCCCACGAGGGGAAACCTCCTCTCAGCATCTACCCTGTCAAGCCCCTTCAGAATCTTATATGTTTCAATAAGATCACCTCTCATTCTGCTAAACTCCAATGAGTATAGGCAGATATTTCCAAGTGTGTCGCTTGAGAGTGAAAGACCACAATCTGTTGTAAAATTTCACGGGCATATCCTTTTTTATTTCAGTTTTCCAGCATTCACGGTTTTTCTTTTTCTTATATATCAGGGGAATTGTCATTTATGTTTTTGATGAATAGGCGCATGATGTTCCATTTAGTGCCTGTTAATGTCGCACATGGAATAGCAAAGTCATATTTGGAATGACAGGTGTGAAATGAATTCGGGGAGTATGAGGATCCCCTATGGCTGTGAGACTGAACTTCAAGACTAATTGGATGGCATCGCTCAGAGAGAATATAAATCGGGGCCGCTACCCATCTATTTCTTTGACCGAAAAAGACCATCCTTCAGCAGGCTGTCTGATTTCTAAAAGAATATAAAATTCAAAGCAAAAGTCTGGTCTTTTGTACATGTGACCTGGTTTTGTCTGGTTGGTGTTCTCCCTGGAGTCCTGGGGCCAATATTTATCCCTCAGCCAACATCACTAAAACGGATTATCTGCCCATTATCACATTGCTGTTTGTGGGATCTTGCTGTGCATAGACTGGCTGCCTCGTTTCCCTACATTACAACAGCGACTTCACTTCAAAAGTACGTCATTGGCTGCAAAGCGCTTTGGGACGTCCTGAGGTGGTGAAAGACGCCGTAGAGATGCAAGTTCCTTTCATGCTGGAGCCGTGTAATTTTAGGGCGATAGATTTTGCCAAGACTTATCCTAATGCAAGAACCTCTGAGAACAAGAGACAAATTTAAAATATTCATTGTCTGATGTCCCTGGGGACTAGGCGGGGGCGCTGGATTGGACATTGGTTTTTAGCTGTGGGCTCTGGTTTGGGCAGTCTCAATCCGTAATCTAGTGCGCACAGGCCATGACATTTTGCCACAGGATGTCAGATCAGGAAAACAGAAAGATGCCGCACTGGTGCCGTTAGGGTTGGCCTTCAGCGATTGGACCTGAAGCACACTGTTGAGGCTCGAGTAGAGGAAGCTTAGCTCTGCGCTTGGGTTTGCAAAATGCTCTTTGTCCTTGTCTTGAAGTCTTTCCATGGCCTTGCTCCTCCCTATCTCTGCAATCTCCTCAGCCCTCTGACTGAACCCACCCCCTCTGATCTTCCAATCCAGGCCTACCATGTTCGCTCACTCCTGCTCCACCATTAGTGCCAGGGTGTTCGGCCATTGCACTCTGAAGCCCCTTTGCCTTGTTACCCCTCGCCCCTCCTTCAGAAGCTTTCTCAGAACTTATCTCTTTAACAGTGTATTTGGTCATCTCCCTAAACTCTTTCTTCCTACTTCCTACGTGGTGTTCATTGCTCCTTCTGGAAAGTACTTTAGGACATATTGTTCCATGGAAGATACTTCATAACTACGTTGTTGCTGCTTCTGTTGTTATTGCTGTTGCTGTTACTGTTTCTGCTGTCGTTGGGCTGCAGATAGTGACGCCACAAGTCCCGGCCAGGATGGAGACGATTGGGTAATTCCCCCGTCAGTCACGCCTGGAGGCCGCACCACTGTAAGAGACTGGGGTTGATTTTACGCGCATCATTTGTATTGTGTAAACTATCCTCCACTCACTGCATTTTGCTGGAGAAATAATCCTGCTTTTATCAGGAGACGTTGCTGCAGTTTTGGTCATGAGTTCTGCTTGCTGTATTTCACAGAAACACTTTTTAAATAGACTCTGGAGACTGTTTGCTGTGGTGTGCTGTTTAAATAGACTCTGTTTGCTGTGAGTCCTGCCGTAAGTCCCGCCCCCGCCTCCAACTCATTGGCTGACACAGTGGTTTCGACAGACACTCTGGCTGTTGTTAATGTTTTTGCTGTCGGTGCTGTTATTTGTTGCTCCTGTTGTTGTTATTGTTACTGCCGGTGACCTGAAATGAAAAGTGTTCCTTTCCCCAGCACTAGCGTCCCTCACTTTGATAAGCAGGAAATAAGTAAATGCCCCTGAAGGGACATTACAGTTGGCCAAGTGCCACAATGTCATATTTACTGCAGATTAAACATCACTTCATGAACTCAGGCTTGATTCAAAGCAAAACTGTTCTGTGTTTTTTTGTGGCAGTGTCTTCCAGCCTCCTCGGAATGTTGAGTGCTTTCTGCACAGCGATTGTTTATTCCCCCCAGACACCAGGGAAGCCATTAGTTCCCCAGCAGGCTCTAGCAAATGTAGCATGAATGATCGTTTGTCTAATTTGCGTTCCTGCGGTCCTATAATGGTGCTTTGATGGATTACGTTGCTGGAGAGAGAAAAAGGGGGACGTCATATGTTCAAGGTGGTGACACAGAATGAGAATTGAAAGCGTGGCTGGGTGTAATTGCAGGCTGATTTAATGCCTGCCTTGTCTCTGTGGAGCGTGCTTACACGGTCCTCAGTGAATCGAGAGGCTCTTTCACTGTCACTGTTTCACCTGGGGCTTCTTAGGAGCATGTCTGACAATAACACAGCAAGGGGCATCTGAGAAACAACTCACAGGCCTTTGTCATGGCTATATGGCTCCAAGAAAATGTATCTGAGGGAGGTGTGAGTGTGTGTGTGTGAGAGTGTGAGAGTGTGGGTGAGTGAGAGTGTGAGTGAGTCTGTGTGTGTGTGAAAGTGTGTGTATGTGAGTGTGAGTGTGAGTGTGTGTGTGAGTGTGTGAGTGTGTGTGTGTGACTGTGAGTGCGTGTGTGTGTGAGTGTGTGTGTGTGAGTGTGTGTGTGCGTGTAAGTGTGTGAGTGAGTGCATGTGTGTGAGTGTGTGTGTGCGTGTGAGTGTGTGAGTGTGTGTATGTGTGAGTGAGTGCGTGTGTGCGTGTGTGTGTGAGAGTGTGTGAGTGTGTGAGTGTGAGTGCTTGTGTGTGCGTGTAAGTGTGTGAGTGAGTGCGTGTGTGTGTGTGAGTGTGTGAGTGTGAGTGTGAGTGCTTGTGCGTGTGAGTGTGTGTGTGTGTGAGTGCGTGTGTGAGTGTGTGTGAGTGTGTGTGAGTGTCTGTGTGTGCGTGTGTGTGTGAGTATGTGTGTGTGTGAGTGTGTGTATGTGTGAGTGAGTGCGTGTGTGTGAGAGTGTGTGAGTGTGAGTGTGTGAGTGTGAGTGCTTGTGTGTGCGTGTAAGTGTGTGAGTGAGTGCGTGTGTGAGTGTGCGTGTGCGTGTGTGTGAGTGTGAGTGTGAGTGTGTGTGTGAGTGTGTGTGAGTGTGTGTGTGTGAGTGTCTGTGTGTGCGTGTGTGTGTGAATATGTGTGTGTGTGAGTGTGAGTGTGTATATGTGTGAGTGAGTGCGTGTGTGCGTGTGTGTGTGAGAGTGTGTGAGTGTGAGTGTGTGAGTGTGAGTGCTTGTGTGTGCGTGTAAGTGTGTGAGTGAGTGCGTGTGTGTGTGTGAGAGTGTGTGTGTGTGAGTGTGCGTGTGTGTGCGTGTGTGTGAATGTGTGTGCGTGTGCGTGTGTGTGAGTGTGAGTGCATGTGTGAGTGTGTGTGAGTGTGTGTGTGTGAGTGTCTGTGTGTGCGTGTGTGTGTGAATATGTGTGTGTGTGAGTGTGAGTGTGTGTATGTGTGAGTGAGTGCGTGTGTGCGTGTGTGTGTGAGAGTGTGTGAGTGTGTGAGTGTGAGTGCTTGTGTGTGCGTGTAAGTGTGTGAGTGAGTGCGTGTGTGTGTGTGAGTGTGTGAGTGTGAGTGTGAGTGCTTGTGCGTGTGAGTGTGTGTGCGTGTGTGAGTGTGAGTGCGTGTGTGAGTGTGTGTGTGTGAGTGTCTGTGTGTGCGTGTGTGTGTGAGTATGTGTGTGTGTGAGTGTGTGTATGTGTGAGTGAGTGCGTGTGTGTGAGAGTGTGTGAGTGTGAGTGTGAGTGCTTGTGTGTGCGTGTAAGTGTGTGAGTGAGTGCGTGTGTGTGTGTAAGAGTGTGTGTGTGTGAGTGTGCGTGTGTGTGAGTGTGTGTGCGTGTGCGTGTGTGTGAGTGTGAGTGTGAGTGCGTGTGTGAGTGTGTGTGAGTGTGTGTGTGTGAGTGTCTGTGTGTGCGTGTGTGTGTGAATATGTGTGTGTGTGAGTGTGAGTGTGTATATGTGTGAGTGAGTGCGTGTGTGCGTGTGTGTGTGAGAGTGTGTGAGTGTGAGTGTGTGAGTGTGAGTGCTTGTGTGTGCGTGTAAGTGTGTGAGTGAGTGCGTGTGTGTGTGTGAGAGTGTGTGTGTGTGAGTGTGCGTGTGTGTGCGTGTGTGTGAATGTGTGTGCGTGTGCGTGTGTGTGAGTGTGAGTGCATGTGTGAGTGTGTGTGAGTGTGTGTGTGTGAGTGTCTGTGTGTGTGAGTGTGCGTGTGTGTGCGTGTGAGTGCGTGTGTGTGAGAGTGCGTGTGAGTGTGAGTGTGTGTGTGTAAGAGTGTTGGGGGGAGGAATGTGTCTGTGTGTGAGTGTGTGTGTGAGTGTGAGTGTGAGTGTGTGTGTGTAAGAGTGTGTGTGTGTGTGTGTGAGTGTGAGTGTGAGTGTGTAAGAGTGTTGGGGGAGGAATGTGTCGGTGTGGGAGTGACATATCACACATGCAACAGATTCCTACAGAATCCGCTAATCTCTTGAACTCATGCTTTTGAAAATTTAATGAATTATCTATTTTCTTTTTAATTTATAGGTCATGGCTGCCCATCAATTTCCGCACGGTTTGCATTTAATTTGCATTCGCTGGTCAACATAACCAGCTTGAAAGCTTGAAGAAAAGGCAGGCAATTAGTGCTCTGTTTCCTAGGAAACAACGCTCTCCTCTCCTCACCATATGAAAAAAAAATCCCACATTAACTGGAATCGATTCGGGTTCCTAATGTAAAACAGTAACTGGATCGTTATGTGACCAGCTCACTGCTTCATTGAAATAAACAGGTAGCCACCTCACAGGGCAATGTGGCCTGGGACTAATGTTGAAAAGGTTAGATGGACTGTTTTATAATTGACCTAAGTATATGCACAGCTACTTTCTGTTAAATGTTGTCAATGGGAGGTTATATAAAGGAGAAAGAGATCTAGTAGATCCCAGGGGAAGAGATGAAAAGAATCTGTCAGTGGTTCACAAGTATCTCTTCCATATGCAACAGAAAAAATATCTTTCTGGATTTCCCGATGTACTCCTCCCCCAAGCACTGTGCATTCGAAATGTACAATAAAGTCTTTAAAATGTAGATTAAACGGTACACCTACAATGGTCTTATAAAATATAACAACAACATGCATTTATATAGCGACTTTAACACAGAAAAATGTCTCGAGGTAGCTCACAGAGCTATAATCAATAAAAAAAAATCGATGCCAAGCTAAAGAAGGAGATGTCAGGAAGGGGAACCAAAAGCTTGGTCAAACAGGTGGGCATTGAAGAGGGTTTTAAACGGAGGAGAGGTGGAGAGGTTCAGGGAGGGAGTTAGAGAGCACAGTGCCTAGATGGCTGAAGGCAGGGCCACCAATGATGGGGAAAAGTTAGGAGAGATGTACAGAAGACCCGACCAGTGATGGATTTGTGTGGGGGGTTGTTAGGCTGGAGGAGGGATGGGGCAGAGATAGGGATGGGCAACTCCACGAGAGAATTCATCGAATCATAGAATGAATCAAAGAATCGCACAGCACAGAAGGAGGCCATTCGGCCCATCGTGCCTGTGCCGGCTCTTTGAAAGAGCTCTCCAATTAGTCCCACTGCCCCCCGCCCTGCTCTTCCCCCTTTGCCCTGAACATTTTTTCTTTTCAAGTATTTATCCAATTCCCTTTTGAAAGTTACTATTGAATCTGCTTCCACCGCCCTTTCAGGCAGCGCGTTCCAGATCACAACAACTCGCTGCGTCATTTTTCGTTTCCTCATCTCCCCTCTGGTTCTTTTGCCAATCACCTTCAATCTGTGTCCTCTGGTTACCGACCCTCCTGCCACTGGAAACAGTTTCTCCTTATTTACTCCATCGAAACCCTTCACGATTTTGAACACCTCTATTAAATCTCCTCTTAACCTTCTTTGCTCTAAGGAGAACAACCTCAGCTTCTCCAGTCTCGTCACGCAACTGAAACTTAACCACAAGGATGAGAATTTTAAATTGGAGGAACAGGAACCAATGTAGGTCAGCGAATATAGGGGTGAGCAGGACTTGGTGCGGGATAGGACACAGACAGCAACGTTTTTGAAGGGGCGAAGGTTAACGTATGGTGAACAATTAGAGGAAAGCTTTGGCGTAAGTATGGAGGTGACAAAAGCATCAGTAACGGTTTCAGTAACAGATGGGCTGAGGTAAGGCCAGAGATGGGTGATGTTACGGAGGTGAAAGTAGGCAGTGGGATCAAGAAAAATATGGAGATTGAAGCTCAGCTCCAAGTCGAACTCACCTGCTCTTCTTCGAAATAGTGGCCATGGGATCTTCTACATCCACCTGAGAGAGCAGACGTCGGTTTAACATCTCATACGAAAGACGGCACCTCTGACAGTGCGGCACTCCCTCAGCACTGCACTGGGAGAGTCAGCCTAGATTTTGGGCTTAAGAGTGAGGCTTGAACCCACAACCAATGTTCCCCCTAATTTTTTTTGGGGGGTGCGGCCCCTTTAAGGGGCTGCGCGGCCCATTCACAGTTTTGCGCACGCACGAAATTTAACAATGATAAAGCCGGTCCCGGCAGAGAGCTGCGCAGTCACACGGCTCAGAGGGAACATTGTCACAACCTTCTGACTCAGAGGAGAGAGTGCTACCCACTGAGCCACAGGTGACATCGAATATAATGTCGCACCTTTAACATAGAAAAACACTCAGGGTGGTTCACAGGGACCAGTCCAATCAGCATCAGGCCCATCACCCCCCCTGTACGGGCCTGATCTGGTCTTCACCCCATGCCCATTAATTCAAGCAGGGAAGCACTGAATAGTAAGGAAAGAGGGAATCCGAGGTAGTTGTTGTTCTTGGTCCTACACTGACGTCTCTGAAGCCAGTTGAAGCAAAGGCCCCTTGTGACCATCTCAGCATCGACTGGGGGGTCAAAGCGTTGACCCGTGTGGTTCACTACCGTGTGGTGCATTTACTCAATCGGCCATTGGGTAAGCCTCTGTTCTGCCGAAATTAGGCTTCAGTTATTCCCAGGTTTGTGCACTGGTGAAATATTTTGGTCTTTTCCAGACTTTAGGGGGGAAAAATTCAGTTGCTTGCGCCTCCCGTTAGGGCGCTAATGGGGCGCAAAGCAACTAGCGCCCGGGCGCGAAATTGACCAGACATTTTGCGGCGGCGCTAAACACTACCGCCACAATCTCCTGCGCCCGCAGATCATGATGTCAGTTGAGCGTGCAGCACCCCGGACCAGATATTGAGTGGTGCCCCCTGCCTTACCACCTGCCGCTAGCAACGACAGGTTGAGGGGAACGCTTTGCAGTCGGGAAGGGACTGGGGGAGCGCTATTTAAAGTCGACCGCTTCCTGACTTTTTTTGTCGGCAACATTTTTGCACCACGCATTCTGAGAGAGAGAGAGACTTCTGCAGAGATTCAACGCCGTGTGAAGGAGTTTTGGGTACTGAGCAGCACTTTGCAGGTTCATTTTGATTTGACCTTCCTTGCATCGATTTAGAAGAGACTGTGGGGGCTGCACTCTGAGCTCTTTCCCTGGGCCTCTCCATTGTTCTTTCCAGCAGATTTGATGTGCAGGTCTCTCCAGGCCGAGATTCAAGGCTGCAATGAGCAGGGTGTGGATGGAGAGCAAGATCGACCCTCCCCTTTAAGAACTGGCCGGCGCCAGTGTGTCTGTGTTCCATTGCTGACTGACATCACATGAGCTTCGCCAGCGCTCTGAGGTAGCGCCTCGCTCCTCGGCGTTAGCGCCTTAAGACAGATGTGTAGCGCCTGATTTAGCGCTCCAATCACCTCCAGGGGCGATAGAAGCCAAGTTTGCAGTCGGATGCGATAATTAGCGCCAGGCACTAAACTTTGCACCCGGCCGATAATTGCGCCCCAAACGGGGCGATACCGAATTTCTCCCCCTCAGAGTGTAAGAAGTGAACTCACAAATGTTTTGTCAGCCATTGTCCTCGAACTCAACTCTATATCCTTTCAAAGAAACTCGAAAAAATTCCAACTTAACTAACTTCACCCCGAGCCAAAATATCTTGAATATGCTTTTAAGATGAGTCAAAAGTTTTTAGTGCCAATCGTGGGTGTTTTCTAATTTGTTGCTAAGGAACTTTATCAGTCAATCTTATCTGTCTGCTGAGTACCCTGATGAGAATCTATTCAGATATGCACACTGCAATCCCCACAGGGGTTTCAGGAATCATGGGACTCTGGCTCAAAATGGTTAACTCTTTATTTTCTACTCCAAAACACGTTTCTTCATCCTGATTCCCAAGCTGGAGTTGGCCTTACATATTGGAGCTGATAAACAGTGTGCACTTTAATCTGCTTACGTTTGAAGCCTGTTACAGATATTAAAGCTACACGATACCTAGAAATGACATTCCGTGTCGAGGGTAACGTGTTGGCCTGGAAGGGACAGGTGGGGCAGAAAATGGGGCAGTACCTGCTAACACTGGGTCTCCAGTCAAACAGGCCTCTCGTTGGATGCAAGTTCTGTCCTGCCCATTGAAAACCTGACCTCAAGAAGGATGTCTTCACACATCAGACTTCCCACTCTCCCACCTCCTTTGCCCCAAGCAATCTACAACAATAACATGCATTTATATAGCGCCTTTAATGTAATAAAATCACCCCATGGCGCTTCACAGGAGCGTTATCAACACTGTTTGACACCGAGCCACATAAGGAGATATTAGGACAGGCAGATTTTAAGGAGCATCTTAAAGGAGGAAAAAGAGCCGGAGAGGTTTAGGGAGGGAATTCCAGAGCTTAGGGCCCAGGCAGCTGAAGGCACGGCCGCCAATGGTGGGCGATGAGAATCAGGGATGCTCAAATAACAGAGGAGCCGGCCAGTTCTTAAAGGGGAGAGTCGATCTTGCTCTCCATCCACACCCTGGAAGGTTGTAGGGCGAGTTTGCAGAGATAGGGAGGAGCGAAGCCATGGATGGGTTTTAAAACAAGGATGAGAATTTTAAAATCGAGGCTTTGCTGGACCAGAAGCCAATGTAGGGGGTGATGGGCGAACGGGACTCGGTGCGAGTTAGGACACGGGGCAGCAGAGTTTCGGATGAGCTGAAGTTTACGGAGAGTGGAAGGTGGGAGGCCGGCCAGGAGAGCGTTGGAACAGTCGAGTCTGGGGGTTACAAAGGCACGGATGAGGGTTTCAGCAGCGGATGAGCTGAGGCAGGGTGGGAGTCGGGCGATGTTATGGAGGTGGAAGTAGGCGGTCTTGGTGATGGAGAGGAGATGTGGTCGGAAGCTGAGCTCAGCGTCAAATAGGACACCGAGGTTGCGAACGGTGTGGTTCAGCCTCAGACAGTGGCCAGGGAGAGGGATGGAGGCAAGGTAGCAGCTCTTCCGCACGGTCAGCAGGGCAGCTTTATGTTGGGCCTTCAGAGCAATGAATAGTTCCTTTAACTTAAATAAAAACAGAAATTGCTGGAAACACTCAGCAGGTCAGGCAGCATCTGTGGAGAGAGAAACAGAATTAACGTTTCAGGTCGATGACACTTCGTCAGAATGGGAAAAAGTTAGAGATGTAACAGGTTTTAAGCAGGTGCAGAGGCAGGGAGAGTGGGGAGGGGGGGAAAGAACAAAAGGGGAGGGTCTGTGATAGGGTGGAAGGCAGGAGTGGTTAAACATTGCAAATGGGGATGGCAGAATCATCAACAGCTGCCGCCTGAAAAAATAGGGGCCGAGGTTATGGTCTGAAATTGTTGAACTCGATGTTGAGTCCAGAAGGCTGTAAAGTGCCTAATCGAAAGATGAGGTGCTGTCCCTCGAGCTTACGTTGAGCTTCATTGGAACAGTGTAAGAGGCCGAGGACAGAGAGGTCAGAGTGGGAGTGGAGCGGAGAATTAAAGTGACAGGCGACCGGAAGCTCGGGGGTCACCCTCGCGGATTGAACGGGGGTGTTGCGCAAACCACATCGTGAGCAGCGAATACAGTTCCTTTAACTTCTAGCTTCAGACTTACATCAGGGACTTTGCATAGCATTTGGGCAAGGTGTAGAAACCATGGCATGAATTCAAAAATTTGCATTAATTCGTAATGAGATCTTGTGAACTGGCTGTTGTGTATGTGTTTGCATGTTCGGACAAAATTAAGCAGGGATTATACGGTGTTACGGAATGGAATTGGAGCCATGCCCTGTGGATACAAGGGCAATGAAACAGGGAGCAGTAAACACACTGAAATCTCTTGGGGTAGAATTGCATTTTTAGATAGTTCATAAATCAAAACTACAACAACAACAACTTGCATTTATATAGCGCCTCGGAATCAGAAGGTTGTGGGTTCAAGTCCCACTCCAGGGACCTGAGCCTATAAATCCAGGCTGACACTCCCAGTGCAGTACTGAGGGAGCGCCGCACTGTCAGAGGTGCCGTCTTTCGGATAAGACATTAAACCGAGGCCCCGAGAGCTCTCTCAGGTGGATGTAAAAGATCCCATGGCCACTATTTTGAAGAAGAGCAGGGGGGAGTTCTCCCTGGTGTACTGGCCAATATTTATCTCTCAACCAACATCACTAAAACAGATTATCTGGTCATTATCACATTGCTGTTTGTGGGAGCTTGCTGTGCGCAAATTGGCTGCCGCGTTTCCTACGTTACAACAGTGACTCCACTTCAATGACTGTAAAGTGCTTTGGGACATCCTGAGGTCATGAAAGGCGCTGTAGAAATGCAAGTCTTTCTTTTCTTTTAATGTAGTAAAACGTCCCAAGGCGCTGAGAATACTTGTGAAGACCTGCCTCTAAATGCTTCATTACACATCTTGTTTTGTGCCAAAGCACGTCACAGCTGGAGAATTACTTTAGCGCTGCTGTTACTGTTGTTATGTAGACATATTGCACACAGCAAGGTCCCACAAACAGCAATCAGTTGAATGACCAGTTCATCTCATATTCTTACTGCTGTTGGTTGAGGGAAGAATGTTGGTCGGGGGGGGGGACTCCATGCTCTCCGTCAAGTTCACCCATCACCCCCTGTGCTTGCTGTGTCAGCTGTGGCTCAGTGGGCAGCACACTCGCCTCTGAGTCAGAAGGTTGTGGGTTCAAATCCCACGCCAGGGACTTGAGCACATAAAGCTAGGCTGACACTCCCAGTGCAGTACTAAGAGAGTGCTACACTGTCGGAGGTGCCGTCTTTCAGATGAGACGTTAAACCAAGGCCCCGTCTGCCCTCTCAAGTGGACGTAAAAGATCCCACGGCACTATTTCAAAGAAGAGCAGGGGAGTTCTCCCCGGTGTCCTGGGGCCAATATTTATCCCTCAACCAACATAACAAAAACAGATTATCTGTTCATTATCACATTGCTGTCTGTGGGAGCTTGCTGTGTGCAAATTGGTTGCTGTGTTTCCCACATTACAACAGTGACTACACTTCAAAAAGTACTTCATTGGCTGTAAAGCACTTTGGGACGTCCGGTGGTCGTGAAAGGCGCTATAGAAATGCAAGTCTTTCTATTCTCGCTGACCTACACTGGCTCCCGGTCTGGCAACGCCTCAATTTTAAAATTCTCATTCTTGTGTTCAAATCCCTCCACGGCCTCAGCCCCTCCCGAACTCTCTAACCTCCTCCAGCCCCAAAACCCTCCAAGGTCTCTGCGCTCCTCCAATTCTGCCTTCTTGCACATCCCCGATTTTAATCGTTCATCCGAAAGACGGCCCCTCCGACAGTGCAGCACTCCACCAGCACTGCACTGGGAGTGTCAGCCTGGATTTTGTGCGCATGTCTCTGGAGTCGGGGTCTTGAACCCGCCACCTCCTGACTCAGAGGCGAGATTGACACCAACGGCTGAAACCTTGTAACGTGCCCCAGGTATCGTACGCAGTTTACCGTGAGATATACGGCGGGGGAGAGGCTAGCAGTCTGGCCGTCCTGTGTGGTGCATCATGAATGCTTTGTGGTAAAACGTGCCTGTGTGCTGTCGCAACGCTAAGCCAGCGGATCAACTTTCTCTGCCTCTACCCCACTACAGGTCAGCTGGGAGTTTGGAACAGTCACGCCCTCAGCAAGCTCCAGGTCACACACCATCCTGACTTGGAAATATATCGGGCCGTTCCTTCATCGTCGCTGGGTCAAAATCCTGGAACACTCCCTCCCGAACAGCACTGTGGGAGCACCTTCACCGCACGGACTGCAGCGGTTCAAGAAGGCGGCTCACCACCACCACCTTCTCGAGGGCAACCAGGGATGGGCAATAAACGCCGGCCTTGCCAGCGACGCCCAGATTTCCAGGAACGAGTAAAGGCATGGAGCGAGGCTTTGAAGTCAGATGGTGAGCGAGATGTGACAGAGATACGTGAGAGTGAGGGGCCTTGTTGTGTGGCAATGCAAATGTACCTGACGGTTTTTTTTTGCAAGTGGTCGGTGGCTGATATTTCCCTTTCAGAAACAAAATGGAAATGAGGAGGTCAGTGACGGGAGTTACAAAGCTTCAGTGTGCTTTTGCAAATCGATGGCAAATGCAGTCATCTGGTTGTCGGTTGGCGGTCACGGTTGAGTGGCACTGCATATCACTCGGTTACTCCTCACCAGTTCTACAGCAGGTGGCGGCTTGTTCCGCCCTCACTAATTCCCCCGGCCAAATAAAGCTGGCAAGTGGCAGATTTACGTTGCTTGTTGTTTTTTTTTGAGGGTTGACTCCCATGTGCCACCTTTTATATTCAGCCTTCAAAAGCCAGTCCCGTAGGCCTGCTGGGCTGTGCTGGGTTCTCTCAGGGCAGGGATGCCTAGCATTCCCATTTCTGACTTGTTAAGCAGTGGTTTATAATTAATAATTAATCCAGAACAAGGGAGAAGAATCTCAAATTCGGCGCTAGGCCATTTGGGAGTGAAATCAGGAACCAATTTTTCACACAAAGGGTACTGGAAATCTGTAACTCTCTCCCCTCCATGGCCTCAACCCCCCCGTTCCCTATCTCTGTAACCTCCTCCAGCCCCACAACCCTCCGAGATCTCTGCGCTCCTCCAATTCTGGCCTCTTGCGCGTCCCCCGATTTCCATCGCTCCACCATTGGCGGCCGTGCCTTCAGCTGCCTGGGCCCTAAGCTCTGGAATTCCCTCCCTAAACCTCTCCGTCTCTCTCCCCTCCTCTAAACCACTCCTTCAAACCTACCTCTTTGGCCAAGCTTTTGGTCACCTGTCCTAATATCTCCTTATGTGGCTCGGTGTCAAATTCTGTTTGATAATCGCTCCTGTGAAGCGCCTTGGGACGTTCTACTATGTTAAAGGCGCTGTGTAAATGCAGGTTGTTGTTGTTGCCGGTGGTAACATTGGGGGGGGGCCGGTTTTTCTTGTAGAGCGTAGATCAGGCAAGCGGTGGGCAGCACGATCACACAGGGCCTCACCTACATAATGGCACGAGCAGCGATCGCTGAACCAGTGCTGGTCAGCCAAGAGGTCCCTCGCAATTCTGAAGCCCCAGTCCGCTTTATAGCCTGAAAGCCAGCTGAGGGGCGCGGAAAAGGCGTGCCGACGCAGCTCGCCGGATTGAGGCCGGACAAGCCGTCAGCAAAGTAAGTTGTGGCGGGGGGAGTGGGTTGGTGGGGTGGGGTGGGGGGGGGGGCGGGGTTCGTGATCGCAGAGGATGGGCGTTCCCGGGTTGCCAGCGCCTCAGATTAATTTTGTGGGGCCCCGGAGGTCACCTCCTTCTTCCCCGGGACACACAAAGATAATTCGACACCTACCTTTTGGCTGCGGCCTCTTCGCTTCCGTCGGCCGTGAGACTGATCGGAGTGAGCACAGCGCAGGCTCTGACCAGCTCTTAGCTAAAATGGGAGCAATCGGTGTCCTATTTAAGTCCCCGATGCCCATATTAAAAGGGGCCAGTTAACTGAAACAGGCGGGCGCTATGGACACCTGGCGGAAGGCCCCTTTCAAAATGGCGGCGGGGTCACGGGGCGGCAAGGCGAGCGACCCCCATTTTGAGGCCGTTATCGCCCCATTAACACCAGACGCGCCCAGGTGAAAATTGACCCCAAAGTGTTTTTGTGAATCTTTACTCATTTTCTTTTTATAAAACGTACACCAAGGGGACCAAGTTAAGTTGCTCGCTTGGAGTCTGCACAACACTAACTAACCAAAAGGATCGGAAAATGTCTGAAGTAACGTTTAAATTAGAGGATGTGGGATGATAGGCACTGCCAGTCAGGGGGAGGATGTGGCTGTGGCGATGGCTGCCGTCTGATGCCTGGCAAGGCTCTTGTGCAGGGACTGCAAATCTTAACGAATGTGGGGGAAGACAACCTTTGACGGACCAGCAGCTGTCCATTCAGATAACTGTCCTCCCCTCTCTTCCTGCAGCGATAAGTATATTCCATCATGGCAATGGCTGGGCTTTCATCATTGGTTGCCATATTGCTGGGCAGATGGGTCTGATTGGGTGTTTTCCCCGTGATAACATAGGTGTATCTCTCACCCGCTCCCATCCCCTCCCCCTCCCCCCCTCCCCTTCCCCTCCCCCTCAGCCCCTCTCCCCTCTCCCTTCCCCCTCCCCCCTCCCTGCTCCTCCCCTGCCCCTGCCCCTACCCTCACCCGCCTCTTCCCCTCACTTTCTCCTCACCCCCTCCCTCCCTCTCCCCCTTCCCTCTCACCCTCTCGCTCACCTCCCCCTCACCCTCTCCCCCTCCCACCCCCTCTCTCTCCTCTCGCCCTCCCCTCCCCCTCTCCCCTCTCCCCCCTCCTCTCCCCCTCCCCCGCGCCCTCTCACCCCTCCTCCCCACTTAACGATTTCCGAACAGCTGGAGTTGCCAAGCGTCTCCTGCTCGTGCCCAGCACTGCCCGCCAATCGGAGAATTCAGGGCGCCAGATGTACCTAAGCAACTGCAAGCTAAATGGAGTTAATTATTCATGACAAGAGTGTTTGTTGTGTGTAGGGCTCCATCAGCGACATTGATTAAAAGCTCAACAAGTTATTAAATATGCAGGAGCCAAGCGACTGCTGGAGGGAGGTGATTTGTAAAATTGTCCAGAGTTCATCAAGATGGGACACACCATGAGAGGGAGCTATAATTGAAAAGCTCACATGCAGATTGCAAAATCATCTTAATTATTTAGTAGTTCTTTGCTTAATTAACACTGCGTGAGGACTCAAAACGGCAGAATCAGAAAAGAGAGAGCGAAGATGTGTCACAAGTGATCTGCATGTTGAGAGGAACGCACAAGAGGCCAATTGGAATGAGCATCATGACACTATAGCAGCACTCCGCTGCTTTCAATTAAGCAAAATTAGTTTTTAAGGTACAACCTAGCGACGTGGCATTAAATCTTTAGCGCAGAAACGCTTCAGATGAGATGGAAGAGGAAGAAGAGAAAACAAAGGAGCCAGATGGCTGCACAGTGATAGCTCAGTGTTGTTAACTTCATTCTGGGAGGCAGGTGAAGGCATGTACCTATTTCCTTTGTGCTGTTTAGACAAAGTATTTTTCTTTCCCAGCGCTCGTTCGAGTGAAGGATGATACTTTCGGAATATGCAGGAAAATTGCCTCCATTTGCATTCACCGACAGGCTCCGAAAACTCAACAAAATTAATCTTTGTTTTTCCCATCGAGAGAAACGGGCAATGAGAAGGCAGTGGCAATCCCAGTGAACAAGGCTACACGGAGATATGGGCTGTGTGTGTGTGTGTGTGTGTGTGTGTGTGTGTTTGTGTGTTTTTTAGCTGATTCATAGAATGACACAGCACAGAAGGACACCATGCGGCCCATCGTGCCTGTGCTGGCTCTTTGAAAGAGCTCTCCGATTAATCCCGCTCCCCCTGCTCTTTCCCCATAGCCCTGCAAATTTTTTCCCTTCAAGTACTTTTCCAATTCACTGCACACATTTTTGATTCCTCTAATGAAAGCACTGCCATGCTGTTTATGGTTCCACATACATGCAACAACAACTTGCATTTATATAGCGACTTTAACGTAGTAAAACGTCCCAAGGCGCTTCACAGGAGCGATTATCAAACAAAATTTGACACCGAGCCACATAAGGAGCTATTAGGACAGGTGACCAAAAGCTTGGTCAAAGAGGTGGGTTTTAAGGAGCGTCTTAAAGGAGGAGAGAGAGAGAGGTGGAGAGGTTTAGGGAGGGAATTCCAGAGCTCAGGGCCCAGGCAGCTGAAGGCACGGCCGCCAATGGTGGAGCGAAGGAAGTGGGGGAAATGAACACAAGGATGAGAATTTTAAAACCGAGAGCCAAGGTAGGTCGGCGGGCACAGGGGTGATGGGTGAACGGACTCGGTGCGAGTTAGGACACGGGGGCAGCAGAGTTTCGGATGAGCTGAAGTTTACGGAGGGTGGGAGGTGGGAGGCCGATCAGGAGAGCGTTGGAACAGTCGAGTCTGGAGATGACAAGGGCACGGATGACTGGTCCCAGCAGCGGATGAGCTGTGGCAGGGGCGGAGACGGGTGATGTTACGGAGACGGGAGTAGGCGGTCTTGGCATCTCTGCAAGCTGGGATGGGTTGTCTCAAGTCCATTCTCACTTAGGACCCTTACAGAAAGTGTTTCGTCCCGAGGCCTCCCCAAGCTGGGTTGGTTTCTGTTCCCCCAAAAAACTCACATCTCAGGTCGATGACGATAAGCTATCAATAGCATTTGATGATGAATCTGGGCTTGAATGACCTTAGATTGGCATGGGAGAGAGAGAGAGAGCGAACTGATTGTTTCAACATTCGCTACATTATAAAGAAAGGTATTGGTGGGATCAGAAACAGTTATAAAATGCTGCATCTCTTGTTTGAAGCTCTTCAAAATGGGGTAAGTGGAGTTTTTATCGGTATAATTATCTGTGTCAGTGAGGATCGTTAATTTTTTATGTTGCTCTGCATTACCAACCTCACAACTCTCCAGAGGGCTCCCTTCATTTTTTCCGCAATTGCTGAAATGACACTGAACAAGCACTTAGCTAATCAATAGCAAAACCTCATGTGGGCCAGTTATGACCCAGAGGCTGTGATGGAGCCTTTGAATTCACCGAGGCCCCAGAGATCCAGTCCTGGTAAGTAAGAAAAATCTTGAAATGTAAAAGACCGTTGAGTGGTGCACTTACATAGAACCTTATCGAGTCTCAGAGATATCTCAAAGCGCTTGACGTGTAATGAATTACTTTGAGTGCAGTGGCTGTGCTGTCGTCGAACAAAGCAGCCATGTTGCACACGACAAGGTGCAACGAAAACGTAAATGAATGACCACTTAATCTATTTTTTGAAGGAGGAACATTGGTCAGGACACCGGGAGCGCTCGCTGAATAGTCCCATGGGATCTCTAACATCCATATCAACAGACAAATTGACCTTTGACTTAAGTCCCATTCGAAGGATTCCACCTCCAGCCATAGAGTGCTCCCTCAGTGCTCCGATTTTATGCTCAAGTTTTGAGTTGGCGTTTGAACAAGTCAGGAGTGTGATGGAATACTCTCCACTTGCCTGGGATGAGTGCAGCTCCAACAACGCTCAAGAAGCTCGACACCATCCAGGACAAAAGCAGCCCGCTTGATTGGCACCCCATCCACCACCTTAAACATTCACTCCCTCCACCACCAGCGTACCGTGGCTGCAGTGTGTACCATCTACAAGATGCACTGCAGCAACTCGCCAAGGCTTCTCCGACAGCACCTCCCAAACCCGCGACCTCTACCAGCTAGAAGGACAAGGGCAGCAGGCGCATGGGAAACACCACCACCTCCAAGTTCCCCTCCAAGGTTGCACACCATCAGGACTTGGACATATATCGGCCGTTCCTTCATCGTCACATTACCGAGAGCACTGGGCAATGCTCAAGAGTTGGAGCCCTGGCTGCTTTTCCCACTCCTTATCCCAGGTCAGAGTTCAACTGCTGCTCTGGCTGAGGTCAGTTAACTATTGGCACGGCACTATTCCAAAGAGGAGCAGGGGAGTTATCCCCGGTGTTCTGGCCAATATTCATCCCTCAACAGCACCAAGACAGTTATAACTCGACGTTATTTTGGAAGCAAAGTCCGCGCCATTATTTTCTGTGGAGGCACAGGAGACTCGTTCATTCTGACCGTGAAATAACTCTGAAACTATCAGATCAGCATCGAAGCAGCAGTACCCTCCAGCTTGGTTTCCACACCCAGTTCCGCTCGTTGATTCTCGCCCTGCGCACTTCTCTCCTTGCGGTTCCACACGTGCGCTACCTGCCCTCAGATACACCACCCAAGGGGCAATTCTTCACATGAAAGCCTCGGCAGTGAAAGTCGGCCGGCTATTCGGCCACATGGGGCTTCGCAGCCGAGGGTGGCTTCCCCCCCCCGCCCCCCCCCCCCCCCCCGCCCCGCGCGCTTCCATCGGGGGGGGGGGCGGGGAGCGCTTGGTGGAGAGTGACGAAGAGTGGAAGATGCCTTCTCCTCCCTAATCCAGGAGCGACAAGGCCTCGAACCCGGGACCACCATCCCGGTGTGCGGGGGCGGGGAGGGGGGCTTCAGTGGATAAACTTACTCAGGCCACTGAGGGAGGCCTTCACCTAAAACCGAATAAATTGCTAAAAATTTGCGTTGAAAAATAGTTACAAAGACAAATAACTGGCAGCAACGCGTGCTGTACACACAGCCCCTCCACCCCGCTCAATCTCTGTAAGTCTGGCTTTTTATGAGAGCGCGATGGTTCAGGCCATCTGTAAGCAGACAAAGAACTGATTGACTTATTAAACATTTATGGTTCTGGCCGGAAGCAGTCGGCAGTAATTCTATCTGTAGGAGATGAGACTGAATCCTCCGACACACTGAAAGCAAAGTGGAGCCATGAATAATTCACACCTCTTCTTAAAGGCAACAAACACAGGGAGTTGGTGTTGCTCCGCACTCGTTCCCCGGAAACCTCTCAGAAGCGTCCTCACCCGTCGGCATTGTGGGCAAAGCCTAACCAGGGTTTTGGTTTCATCTCGGCCTTTGGCTTTGAGTTTGTTGCC
This sequence comes from Squalus acanthias, assembly GCA_030390025.1. Taxonomy (NCBI): domain Eukaryota; kingdom Metazoa; phylum Chordata; class Chondrichthyes; order Squaliformes; family Squalidae; genus Squalus; species Squalus acanthias. The sequence goes on along the minus strand of JASTWF010000502.1, from coordinate 143,454 downwards.
GAATGTAGTGGACGTACACTTAACCCGCGCGTACAATATTCCTGCACCCGCTAAGTTAATGGGGGCCGGCTATTGAGGACTGAGATGAGGAGAAATTTCTTCACTCGGAGGGTGGTGAATCTTTGGAATTCTCTACCCCAGAGGGCTGTGGATGCTCAGCCGTTGAGTATATTCAAGGCTGGGAGAGATAGATTTTTGGATACTAAGGGAATCAATGGGTCAAAATCCTGGGACTCCCACCCTAACAGCAGTGTGGTAGTACCTTCACCACACGGACTGCAGCGGTTCAAGAAGGCGGCTCACCGTCACCTTCTCAAGGGCAATTAGGAATGGCCAATAAATGCTGGCCTTGCCAGCGACGCCCACATCCCAGGAACGAATTAAAAAAAAATATGGGGATGGTGCGGGAAGGTGGAGTTGAGGTCGAAGATCAGCCATGATCTTAATAAATGGCGGAGCAGGCTTGAAAGGCTGAATGGTCTACTCCTGCTCCTATTTCTCATGTTCTTATGTATTAAGGAGAAAAATCAGACAGGGTTCCTTCCATTGACTGTTATTTAGTTACCCCCGACCACCCACCCACCCCCCTCCCCCTCCCTGTTTGCTGGAGGTGGGGTGAGGATAGGATTGGGCTTGGCTGCGATATTCCCCCCATAGTTGAATAGCTTGCTAAGATTCACTACCAAGGCTCACATGTTAATAATAATCCGTTGAATGAGGAACCAGAGAGCTGCTGACACCCATGGAATGAGTCAATGCCCTTCAAGTAAAGCCAGAAGTCACTAGCAAGGAAACAATTACCAACCAAGCAGCGCCCCCCAACACCCACCCCCACATCGCTCATACCCCACTCCATTCATTAAAATGATTCATGTGTCAGGCTTGACTCAGTGGCTAGCACTCTCGCCTCTGAGTCAGCAGATTGTGGGTTCCACTACACAGACTTGAGCATGAAGTTCAGGCTGACGCTCCCAGTGCAGTGCTGAGGGAGTGCTGCAGCGTCGGAGGTGCCGTCTTTCAGATGAGACGTTAAACCCAGGCCCCGTCTGCCCTCTCAGGCGGATATAAAATAACCCATGGCCACTATTCGAAGAAGAGCAGAGCAGTTAACCTGGCCAATATTTATCTGTCCACTAAAATAAATGAACTAGTTATCCATTTCATGGCAGTGTGTGGGAGCTTGCTGTGCGCAAATTGGCGGCCGCGTTTCCTACATTACGACAGTGACTACACTTCAAAAAAGTGCTTCATTGGCTCGTGAAGTGCTCTGGGACGTCCTTGCGCTGTAGAGATCGTAAGTTCTTTCTTTTTAGAACTGGTTTGTATCTCTACTGACCACAGAATGTAAAACGACACGTACATTCAGTGAGGGATACCAGGGCAGGTTGAAAGGCTAAAACCATGGCGATAAGGCTTCAAAGTCAACTAAGTACCAGTCGCATTCCCATGGGAATTAATCCCTGCAGATTATACTCCATCAAATATGGTATCTACATTGTTGTTATTGGGTCTGCGACACAGTCGGGCCTTGTTTTCGCCCTGCCTGTAAGATCAATAAAAAGCTGACTTAAGTTGGATTGGGCCTAATGACTGAACAGCCCCCAGTAATACTCTTAGCAAAGAGGCCGGAGCACGCGGGATTTAAGAGAGAAACTTTTCATTTGGTCGAAAAGCAGGGATGAGATTATGGGGAAAGCTCATTTCCTGCTCGGAATTTGGCCTTCGGTTTTCAGAGAGAAAATTGTTTTTTTATTCTCACTCAACATGTGTTTCAAAGATTAAGGCGACTTTCGTTCACAAGGCTTATAAAGTATATATAAGAGGCGAAATGTAAAAACAGAGAGCAGAATAAGTCCACTCTGGTATTAAAGGATTTTTAATCCTTTTTATTAAATTATCAGGAATCTTAAAGGCCAGAGGATATTGAAGCAGGGAGTGGGGGGGGGGGGGGGGGGGAGATTTTAATGCTCTGTGGTATTTGATCACAGAGGATCATTTAAAATTATTTGGGTATAAAGAGGCCCCGATTTTAACTCACCCCTGCTCCCCTTGCGGTAACCGGGGCGCGGGGAGGGGCCGTTAAAACAAGGCGAGCCACTTGCCTCCTCTGAACCCACGGCGTTCCCGCTGTGACTCGGTGTTAGCCTGGTCTTTTGAGCAGGTGGGAAGGAAGCAAGGGTCCTTCTTTGAACATGCAGCTCCGCGCCCGACGCCGTCGTTGGGGCCCCCAAAACCTTTATTTTAGTCCGAGGCCTGAGCAAAGGGGGAGCAGTGTAAGCTTCCCCAACAGGCCAAACCTGTCGCAAGGGCGGATCGTGGGCCCGGAAGAGCGGGTTAGTCTTTAAATTTTAATTTAGGGAGCTCTCTAAGGCCTCACGAAAAGCGGATGATCTGGCTATTCCCACATTGCTGTTTGTGGGAGCTTGCTGTGCGCTTTTGGCTGCCACGTTTCCTACATTACAACAGTGACCCCACTTCATTGGCTGTAAAGCGCTTTGGGACGTCCTGAGGTTGTGAAAGGCGCTATAGAAATGCAAGTTCCTTTTCTCTTTCACAAGGAAGCCTTGCCCCGGGACTCCCTCCCCGCCCCCCCCCCCCACCCCGATCGGATCCGTAGCCCCCACCCTACCACTTACCTGTCTGCCGGGGCCAAGTGATCCCGCAGGTCCTTGGTTGCAGCCTCCTGCCGCCCGAATCCCCGCTCCCGCCCGCCCGCCCGCTAGTGTGTTCGGCGCAAGTCGGAGAAGATTGATGGATATGAGGCCCGGCCGTTGAGATCAGCTGTGCCTCCAGGTCCCCGGCACCCCCCACCCCCCCACCGTGTTCGCCGCTTGTTTTGGGGCCCGCACTCACCATACCCGCCACCCACCCCCACCGGTGGTATGGTAGCACATTGGACTAGCAATCCTAGGAGCCTGGACTAATGATCTTGAGATGTGAGTTCAAATCCCACCGCGGCAGCTGGGGAATTTAAATTCATTAAATTAATCTGGAACAAAGAGTTAGTATCAGTAATGGTGACTATGAAACTACCAGATTGTAAAAACCCATCTGGTTCACTGATGTCCTTTAGGGAAGGAAATCTGCCGTCCCTTACCCGGTCTGGCCTATATGTGACTCCAGACCCACAGCAATGTGGTTGACTCTTAACTGCCCCTCTGAAATGGCCTTGCAAGCCACGCAGTTGTATTCAAGATGGCGGCTCACCACCACCTTCTCGAGGGCAATTAGGGATGGGCAATAAATGCTGGCCCTGCCAGAGACCTCCACACCCCATGAATGAATTTAAATCAAACCTTTAAAATCGGGGCCAGAATTTCAGTCAGCGACAGTTAATGAACAAAATCCCGTGAAGGTGCACAATATTGTCAGTCTTTTGCTGCTGTTATTTACCCGACCTCCACCCCACTGTAGAACAGTTCATTGACCACACTTCAAAAGTGGTGTAAAGCGGTTTGGGAAATCCTGAGGTTGTGAAAGGCGCTATATAAATGCAAGCTATTAAATTCTTTACCCAGAAATTGTGGAACTCGCTACCACAGGGAGTGGTTGAGGCGAATAGTATAGATGCATTTAAGCAGAAGTTAGATAAACACATGAGGGAGAAAGGAATTGACGGTTATGCTGATGGGGTGAGATGAAGTAGGGGTGGGAGGAGGCTGGTGTGGAGCAGAAACACCGGCACGGACCAGTTGGGCCGAATGGCCTGTTTCTGTGCCGTACACTCGCTGTAAATTTTCTCTTTCTTTCTTCCTTCACCGCTCCACTTGCACCGATAACAGGCGAGAGGTTGTTGCTGCAGCTAACAGTGGTGCACACTTGGTTAGTAGAGAGAGGCTATTCATCCCATCTAGCTCATCCTGCCAGAGAAAGCTATCGATCCTTTCAGAGGCGGAGAGGTTTAGGGAGGGAATCCCAGAACCGAGGACTTGGGCAGCTGAAGGCACGGCCGCCAACGGTGGGGCAAGGGAAGCGAAGGAAAGGAGAAGAGAGTTAAATCAGTCGTTATTGTTGCTTGCGATATTAGCGTGTAAAGGCTTAATACCATCGTGTGACATTCCTCTGCTGTTTCAGCCGCGGTGATAACCCCATTTATTATAATCGCTCCTGTGAAGCGCCTTGGGATGGTTTACTACGTTAAAGGCGCTATATAAATGCAAGTTGTTGCTGTCATTTGGAGGCAGATCAAATTAAATTCTCTCAACAAATATATATGGGAAGAGCAGGAGGGACTGATCGACAGAGCAGCCTAAAAATGTGTGTTGTTGACATTAGGGACAGGCACTTAGCAGGATGGCCTGATAGTCCTCGCTCCGCTATCTTCATGCAAGCGTTAACCCGCTGATCTTAAATTGATTATTGTCTCTCGCTAAAATATCCCACAAGGGAAGGTGATGCTAAATGTTCCTCAACTGATGGTGGCAGCAGTCATTTCCGGGCTGGTGAATTTTATTTCTGGGTTTTAGTATCTTCAAACTGCACGCAGATTAGAATTCCTCCGAGGAGATTTTCGTGAGTTGCATAAAACCCGATTTGGAAAGCTTATCACAAGGAAGAGTTAATGGCTTTCCACAGAGAAGACAAGGACTTAATGTATTTTTTTTTCATGTGGCACACATTGTCTGGTGTAAGTTACACCAGGCAAATCTCTAAGAGGATTGGACAGATTAGATTCAAGCATAAGTCAGGTTATGTAAATGACATGAGCAAGTCAGTTCAGTTACACAGACTGGGAGACAATTTTTAAAGCCTATTTTTCATATTCTGTTCATGCTGTGCCTCAGAGGTTTGGGTGGAAAATATCCTTCCTTTGCTCCAAGACCCGTTGAACGGCAGTGTTCACTCGCGGTGCCTGGCGATTATCCTCGAACTCCAACACAGTGCCCGGAAGGTCAAAGTTGGGAATGCAATAGCGCCGAAGCTTTTGAACACTTTAGGCACTGGCGGGTGTAAATATCTCTCTGGTACTCAATAAAGAAACGGGCAGTGACCACAGTTACCGACCCCATCCCCCCAGTTGGTCTAGTCAAGGTCAAAAAAATACAAGCAAACTGATGCCTCAAGAAAGAGATTCACATCCTCACATCGATAGAGCTTCGAGACTTGACACGAGCTGACACTGCAGTCTGTTTACTGTAAGTGGGAATCATTCTATCGGTCACCGTAATATCTAAAATCAATAGGTCTGAACTCTGTTAGACAAAAAATATACCACTTGTATTTACACAGTGCCTCATCGTGTCTCTTTGGAAGGTCGCTCAGAGATGGCTCAAAGCACTTCAGAGATGAGTTATTCTGAAGTGCAGAGAAACGCTTTTGTTTCTTAACTTGCCCCAATACCATCTCCTTTTGCCTCACACCATCATCCCTTTTGTCATTCAATCTCTCCTGCCTTCCAGCCTATCACAGACCTTCCCTTTTGTTCTTTCCTCCCCTCCCCCCCTTTCCCTGCCCCTACACTCGCTTAAAAACCTGTTCCATCGCCAGCTTTTTCCAGTTCTGACGAAGGGTCGTCGACCTGAAACATTAACTCTGTTTCTCTCTCCACAGATGCTGCCTGACCTGCTGAGTGTTTCCAGCATTTTCTGTTGTTATTTCTGATTTCCAGCATCCGCAGTATTTAGCTATTGTATAAACGCAGCAGATAAGCTGGTTAGTTGGCGATGAATGTTGCCCGAGGCAGCTAGGAGCCCCCTTGCTCCTCTTCGAATAGTGCCACAGAATCTCTTAACAAGTTTCTGGAAAGTGCATGTGGCAATAGAAGCTGGGTACTTCTAAATTGGTTATACCAAGGCAGATTCCGTACTCCGAACACTACCGTCGGCTGCGATGCACTCTATGCCTGAACAGTCCACTCGATCCTCACTGTCAAGACTCAATAATGAAGAATGGCCACTGGCTGTACGTAGCAGACCCTCGGGAATGATGCTGCCGATGTGAGTCACCAGAAGAAAAATTCAAAAAAACAAGGTCTTAACCGTCTTATCAACTTGCCATGCCACCTTCAAAGATTTGTGTATATGCACCCCCAGGTCCCTCTGAGGCAAGTAACATAGATGCATTTAAGTGGAAGCTAGATAAGTACATGAGGGAGAAGACGTTCAGGCTTGGGCTGATAAGTGGCAAGTAACATTCGCGCCACACAAGTGCCAGGCAATGACTATCTCCAACAAGCGAGCGTCCAACCACCGCCCCTTGACATTCAACGGCATTACCATCACCAAATCCCCCACCATCAACATCCTGGGGGTCACCATTGGCCAAAAACTTAACTAGACCAGCCACATAAATACTGTGGTAACAAGAATAGGTCAGAGGCTGGGTATTCTGCGGCGAGTGTCTCACCTCCTGACTCCCCAAAGCCTTTCCACCATCTACAAGGCACAAGTCAGGAGTGTGATGGACTACTCTCCACTTGCCTGGATGAGTGCAGCTCCAACACTCAAGAAGCTCGACACCATCCAAGACAAAGCAGCCCGCTTGATTGGCACCCCATCCACCACCTGAAACATTCACTCCCTCCACCACTGGCGTACCGTGGCTGCAGTGTGTACCATCTACAAGATGCACTGCAGCAACTCGCCAAGGCTTCTTTGGCAGCACCTCCCAAACCTGCAACCTCTACAACCTAGAAGGACAAGGGCAGCAGGCGCATGGGAACACCACCACCTCCAAGTTCCCCTCCAAGTCACACACCATCCTGACTTGGAAATATATCGGCCGTTCTTTCATCGTCGCTGGGTCAAAATCCTGGAACTCCCTCCCTAACAGCACTGTGGGAGCACCTTCACCACACGGACTGCAGCGGTTCAAGAAGGCAGTTCACCACCACCTTCTCAAGGGCAACTAGGGATGGGCAATAAATGCCGGCCTTGCCAGCGACGCCCACATCCCATGAATGACCTAAAAAAAAATGTTGATAGGGTTTGATGAAGAGGAGTGGGAGGAGGCTCGTGTGGAGCATAAACACTGGCACGGACCAGTTGGGTCGAATGGCCTGTTTCTGTGCTGTAATTTCTGTGTAAAGTATATAAGGTCACTGCCAAGATATTATTTTGGGAGAAGATCTTTGCTTGCAAGCAGGAAAATGTTAGAATTGGGGAAAAGTGTGTGTTGGGGGCGGGGGGTGGGGGGGGGGAGGCGGGGGAGGGAAGCCAAGCATAGCTGTGCCACTTGGATGGAGAATCAATCCAGCTAACACTCTTATGCCCTCTAGAGCAACACTGGCAGTGGCTGGGGGGCATACTGGTACTGATGGCTCCATAATAATGTCAATGTTTCTGCAGAGACAGCAGATGGTCTGGGTAACGGCCAAGGCTGGTGGCAGGAAATGCATGTCTCTTCCAATTAAAAATAGACAGTTCCTCCCTGCACTTGGTTTTGAAAGTTACGTTCTCAATCCTCACCAGCACCCGCTTGTAACTCTGTCTCCTCCCTCCCATCCCCTGTCGGCCATGGCTCAGTGGGCAGCGCTCTCAGCTCAGCAGGTTGTGGGTTCAAGTCCCACTCCAGAGACTCCAGCACAAAATCTAGGCTGACACTCCACTGCATTGCTGAGGGAGCGCCGCACTGTCGGAGGTGCCGCCTTTCAGATGAGACATTAAACCGAGGTCCCGTCTGCTCTCTCAGGTGGACATAAAAGATCCCACGGCCACTATTTCAAAGAAGAGCAGGGGCGTTCTCCCCGCAGTCCTGATCAATATTTGTCCCTCAACCAACATCACTAAAAGAGATTATCTGGTCATTATCACATTGCTGTTTGTGGGAGCTTGCTGTGCACGAATTGACTGCCACGTTTCCTACATTACAACAGTGACTACACTCCAAAAAGTGCTTCATTGGGTGTAAAGCGCTTTGTGACGTCTGGTGGTTGTGAAAGGCGCTATAGAATTGCAAGATTTTCTTTACTAACCAGTGAGCACACGGATTGTGATGCGTTATAGTCTGGTAACCCGCCCCAAACCTTTGCCTGTCACTACATGAGGCACAGGAGGAGATAAAGCTTTGTGGTGATGTGGTATTAACTTCAGGGCAATCACCTTTTCCTTGTGTGCTTCAAGCCTCGTTAAATAATTGAGTGCGAGTGAATTATTTAGCAATGGCATCACGTTCTCAAGAGGTGCACCCTGTTGACGCAAATGGTGGCATCTGCCCAGTCACCGTGTCTACAGGCACACGCCAGGCAGGTGTCTCAATCACTCGGGGGGCAGGTGTGTCACGCACTCGGGGGGCAGGTGTGTCACGCACTCTCTGGGCAGGTGTGTCACTCACTCTCTGGGCAGGTGTGTCACTCACTCTCTGGGCAGGTGTGTCACTCACTCTCTGGGCAGGTGTGTCACGCACTCGGGGGGCAGGTGTGTCACGCACTCTCTGGGCAGGTGTGTCACTCACTCTCTGGGCAGGTGTGTCACTCACTTGCTGGGCAGGTGTGTCATGCACTCTCTGGGGCAGGTGTGTCACGCACTCGGGGGGCAGGTGTGTCACTCACTCTCTGGGCAGGTGTGTCACTCACTCTCTGGGCAGGTGTGTCACTCACTCTCTGGGCAGGTGTGTCACTCACTCTCTGGGCAGGTGTGTCACGCACTCTCTGGGCAGGTGTGTCACGCACTCTCTGGGCAGGTGTGTCACGCACTCGGGGGGCAGGTGTGTCATGCACTCTCTCGGCAGGTGTGTCACTCACTCTCTGGGCAGGTGTGTCACTCACTCTCTGGGCAGGTGTGTCACGCACTCGGAGGGCAGGTGTGTCACTCACTCTCTGGGCAGGTGTGTCACGCAATCTCTGGGCAGGTGTGTCACGCACTCTCTGGGCAGGTGTGTCACGCACTCGGGGGGCAGGTGTGTCATGCACTCTCTCGGCAGGTGTGTCACTCACTCTCTGGGCAGGTGTGTCACTCACTCTCTGGGCAGGTGTGTCACGCACTCGGAGAGTAGGTGTGTCACTCACTCTCTGGGCAGGTGTGTCACTCACTCTCTGGGCAGGTGTGTCACGCACTCTCTGGGCAGGTGTGTCACGCACTCGGGGGGCAGGTGTGTCACGCACTCTCTGGGCAGGTGTGTCACGCACTCTCTGGGCAGGTGTGTCACGCACTCGGAGGGCAGGTGTGTCATGCACTCGGAGGGCAGGTGTGTCACACACTCTCTGGGCAGGTGTGTCACTCACTCTCTGGACAGGTGTGTCATGCACTCGGGGGGCAGGTGTGTCACTCACTCTCTGGACAGGTGTGTCCTCAGCCACATGTTTTACTAATTTTGTATTCCCCTCTTTCATTCAATCTTCTCAGACCAGACCAGGACACACTGTCCAGTTTAGAACAATTATTTCTTTTTCACAACCAATTTCCTCCCTTCAACAACAACTTACATTTATATAGCGCCTTTAACGTAGTAAAACATCCCAAGGCGCTTCACAGGAGTGATTATCAGACAGAAATTTGACACCGAGCCACAGCAGGAGATATTAGGGCAGGTTTGGTCAAAGAGGTAGGTTTTAAGGAGCGTCTTAAAGGAGGAAAGAGAGGCAGCGAGGCGGAGAGGTTTAGGCAGGGAATTCCAGAGCTTAGGGCCCAGGCAACAGAAGGCACGGCCGCCAATGGTGGAGCGATGGAAATCAGGGATGCGCAAGAGGCCAGAACTGGAAGAGCGCAGAGATCTCGGGGGTTTATAGAGCTGGAGGAGGTTACAGAGATAGGGAGACTTTTCACTAGCAGCCAGTAAAACCCTTTCCAGACAATGATATAAGATGTCCTGTTTAACAGTAGCCTATTGCAGGTTGATTATGAGTTGTGTATCAGTATTGGAATAACTTTCTATCTATAGTTAAAGAAAGAAAGACTTGCATTTCTATAGCGCCTTTCACGACCACCGGACGTCCCAAAGCGCTTTACAGCCAATGAGTGTGGTCACTGTTGTAATGTGGGAAACGCAGCAGCCAATTTGCGCACAGCAAGCTCCCACAAACAGCAATGTGATAATGACCAGATCATCTGTTTTTGTTATGTTGGTTGAGGGATAAATATTGGCCCCAGGACACCGGGGAGAACTCCCCTGCTCTTCTCGAAATAGTGGCCGTGGGATCTTTTATGTCCACCTGAGAGAGCAGACGGGGCCTCGGTTTAACGTCTCATCCGAAAGACGGCATCTCCGACAGTGCGGCACTCCCTCAGCACTGCACTGGGAGTGTCAGCCCAGATTTATGTGCTCAAGTCTCTGGAGTGGGGACTTGAACCCACGACCTTCTGACTCAGCGAGTGTGCTACCCACTGAGCCACAGCTGACAAAGTTGACTATAAGTTCAGTATAATAATGGGCTCATGTGTATATATTGAGAATAAATTGTGCCAAACCGGGCTTCAGTCAGAGGGGGAAATGCATCGTGTGCTGTGGGACTTGTCCCGACCGAGCAGGATGTCCTAAGTTCGATCGCAATTGTTATTCCACATCGCCTCAAACACGAACCTCTCCAGCACCAACAGCCATGCAGGGCTGCACTGACGTAATTCCTTTCTAACTATATTTAAAGTGAGCTCTTGTGGTGACAGCCACATTTGCAATTCATTTTTCCATCTTGTTTGCATTGAGACTTCGATTGGTAACGGTTCAAATAGTCACTGGGCTGTGTGACAAGGAGGAACATCGGTAACCACAGAAAAGAGGTCCGTATAACTGAACCGGGAAGCTCTGCGGCTTCCTGCAGGACTGGAGAGGATGACAAGTTTATTCAGGTATTCGGAGGACTTCAAGCAAAAGTGTTCGGTGGAGGGAGGGGAGGTGGGGGGTGGGGGGGGGGGGGTTGGAAAGTTTGATAATCAGGTAACTAAGCCCTAAGCTCTGGAATTCCCTGCCTAAACCTCTCTGCCTCGCTACCTCTCTCTCCTCCTTTAAGACGCTCCTTAAAACCTATCTCTTTGACCAAGCTTTTGGTCACCTGCCCTAATTTATCCTTATGTGGATCGGTGTCAAATTTTTTGTCTTAAAATACTCCTGTGCAGCGCCTTGGGACGTTTTACTACGTTAAAGGCGCTATATAAATACAAGTTGTTGTTGTTGTTGACAGTTCTTATCTGTTGCTGATGCCCTTCCTAACTTCTGTCCTTTGTTGTTGAAGAGAATCCCACGAGTTTACTCAATGGCACAGTGGGTAAAACTACTGCAATGGCCAGTCCAGTACACCAGGGCTGTGCTGAGTTGCCTGATCTCAGCCAGGGTGGCAGTTGGGGCATGAGGCATGTGAAGGGGGAGGGAGGAGGAGGAGGAGTGGGGGGAGAGGGGGATTTAACCAGGAATCGTGGTTCTGTTCACTATCTGGTGATTTTGTGAAGTGCCTGTGTGTGAAATCCCAGTGAGGAGGGGGATTGCGCTTGCCTGCGAGGCCCACAGTAGAGGAATAGCCTAGTGCCACTCATTGTCCAGGCTCCTGAAGAATGGCCTCTTGGGTGAGGCAGGGATCAGACCTGGCACCTCCCTGCGTCGCACATCTCAATTCCACACAGAAGTGTCAGACACAGACTGAGGTATCAGAGGAGAAAGAAAGGCCCGCCTTTCACAGCCTCAGGACGTCTCAAAGCGCTTTACAGCCAATGAGGTACTTTTTTTGAAGTGTAGTCGCTGTTGTAATGTGGGAAACACGGCAGCCAATTTGCACAGAGCAAGCTCCCACAAACAGCAATGTGATAATGACCAGATAATCTGATTTAGTGATGTTGATTGAAGGATAAATATTGGCCCAGGACACCGGGGAGAACTCCCCTGCTCTTCTTCGAAATAGAGCCTTGGGGGATTTTTTAGGTCCACCTGAGAGAGCAGACGGACCCTCGGTTTAACGTCTCATCCGAAAGACGGCCCCTCCGACAGTGCAGCAATCCCTCAGTACTGACCCTCCGACAGTGCAGCACTCCCTTAGTTCTGCCCCTCCGACGGTGCAGCGCTCCCTCAGTACTGCCCCTCTGACAGTGCAGCGCTCCCTCAGTACTGCCCCTCCGACAGTGCGGCGCTCCCTCAGTACTGCCCTCCGACAGTGCGGCGCTCCCTCAGTACTGCCCCTCTGACAGTGTAGCGCTCCCTCAGTACTGCCCCTCCGACAGTGCGGCGCTCCCTCAGTACTGCCCCTCCGACAGTGCGGCGCTCCCTCAGTACTGCCCCTCTGACAGTGTAGCGCTCCCTCAGTACTGCCCCTCCGACAGTGCGGCGCTCCCTCAGTACTGCCCCTCCGACAGTGCTGCGCTCCCTCAGTACTGCCCTCCGACAGTGCAGTGCTCCCTCAGTACTGCCCTCCGACAGTGCAGCACTCCCTTAGTTCTGCCCCTCCGACAGTGCAGCGCTCCCTCAGTACTGCCCCTCCGACAGTGCGGCGCTCCCTCAGTACTGCCCCTCCGACAGTGCGGCGCTCCCTCAGTACTGCCCCTCCGACAGTGCAGCACTCCCTCAGTACTGCCCCTCCGACAGTGCGGCGCTCCCTCAGTACTGCCCCTCCGACAGTGCAGCACTCCCTCAGTACTGCCCCTCCGACAGTGCGGCGCTCCCTCAGTACTGACCCTCCGACAGTGCAGCACTCCCTCAGTACTGCCCCTCCGACAGTGCAGCACTCCCTCAGTACTGCCCCTCCGACAGTGCGGCGCTCCCTCAGTACTGCCCCTCCGACAGTGCGGCGCTCCCTCAGTACTGCCCCTCCGACAGTGCGGCGCTCCCTCAGTACTGCCCCTCCGACAGTGCGGCACTCCCTCAGTACTGCCCCTCCGACAGTGCGGCTCTCCCTCAGTACTGCACTGGGAGTGTCAGCCTGGATTATGTGCTTAAGTCTCTGGAGTGGGGACTTGAACCCACTAGTCCCACTCGCTGACCTGCATCGGCTCCCAGTCCGGCAACGCCTCAATTTTAAAATTCTCATCCTTGTTTTCAAATCCCTCCAAGGCCTCGCCCCTCCCTATCTCTGTAATCTCCTTCAACCCCACAACCCCCCCGAGATCTCTGCGCTCCTCTAATTCTGGCCACCTCCCCCCCCCGACCGATTTTAAGAGCTCCATTGTGGGCGGCCGTGCCTTCAGCTGCCTGGGCTCTGAGCTCTGGAATTCCCTCCCTAAACCTCTCCGCCTCCCTCTCCTCCTTTAAGAATCTCCTTAAAACCCACCTCGTTGACCCACCTGCCCTAATATCTCCTCATGGGGCTCGGGTCAAATTCTGTTTGATAATCGCTCCTGTGAAGCATTTTGGGACGTTTTACTCCGTTAAAGGCGCCGTGTAAATGCACGCTGTTTTTGTAAAGTGTAGCATAAGCAGCAGCTGCAAAGGGTTTGCTGAATCGAACCTTGCACTGGGGGATAAAAGAGAAGGGACGAACCGGGGGGGAGCTTGAGGTTGTTACTCTGCGCTCGTAATTAGCCGAATAATTGAGACTGATGCCTCCTAACAGTCTTCTCAGTGTTCCTCCGTCCCCTTTAATTTTTATTGATGGGTTGGCATGGCGACTAATATTCCGGTGGCTACATTCAGGGGGAAGCCTATCAGTCACCAGCTCTCCTCGCTATCCGCGCTTAATAACGCTTTGTAAGCCCAGGGCAGGGGCTGAAAGACGCCTCGTCGACTAATCCTTATCGAAATTCAACCGCCGATGCAATTAAATGCTTAGTAATGAATTAGGGCGGCAGAAGCCCTTTTCAAAGTTGACAGTTGAGTTACTTATGTTCCCAGAGCACATTCTCCTCACATCAAACTGGAGCCACTCCTGTCTTATATTTAGCCTGAAAACAGCTGTTATTTTTTTTTGTCCTCCGCACTGCGCGCCCCCCCCCCCCACCCTCACCCCCGCAAACCACACCCCATCGCACCTCAACCCCGCTGTCAGCCTGACCCACGTCTCGTAACCTCGCGGCCCTTATCACTGGCTTCTCAAGCACCCCCGCCCCCCCTCCCTTGCATCAACTCCAACACTCTGCCACCTGTATTCTGCCCTGCACTGGGACACACTGCCTCAGGGGGCGGTGGAAGCAGATTCAATAGAAAGAAAGAACTTGCATTTCTATAGCGCCTTTCACGGCCTCCGGTAGTCCCAACAACAACAACAACTTGTATTTATATAGCGCCTTTAACGTAGTAAAATGTCCCAAGGCGCTGCACAGGAGGGTTATAAGACAAAAAATTTGACACCGATCCACATAAGGATAAATTAGGGCAGGTGAACAAAAGCTTGGGAGCCAATGTAGGTCAGCGAGCACAGGGGTGATGGGTGAACGGGGCTTGGTGCGAGTTAGGACACGGGCAGTCCCAAAGCGCTTTACAGCCAATGAGGTACTTCTTGAAGTGGAGTCGCTGTTGTAATGTAGGAAACGCAGCAACCAATTCGCTCACAGCAAGCTCCCACAAACAGCAATGTGATAATGACCAGATAATCTGTCTTTTAGTGATGTTGATTGAAGGATAAATATTGGCCCCAGGACACCGGGGAGAACTCCCCCCCGGCTCTTCTTTGAAATAGTGGCCGCAGGATCTTTTACGTCCACCCGAGAGAGCAGACGGGGCCTCGGTTTAACGTCTCATCTGAAAGACGGCACCTCCGACTCCTTCAGTCCTGCAAGATCAGTCTCCAGGACACTGCTGCGAGCAAGAACCTGGGAGAAAAACTATAGGGGTGTTCAACAAAATGTTCTTTTTCTTTTGAACACTTTCATTTATTATCACGGACAGACAAGGTTAATCCAATCGGGTAACCAAGAGCCTGTTCCCTTTCCAATTGGCCGTGGGAAGGCAGGGAGGGGCGGGGTGGCATGAGGCGGGAGGTCATGTGATGAAGCCTCCAGGAATAGGCCCAATCAGAGTTGGCGACCCTAATTCGGCGATAAGCATTCACCAGTCACCCATGGACCCGTACATCGCATCTTACTTTTAAAACAACAACAACTTGCTTTAACGTAGTAAAACGTCCCAAGGTGCTTCACAGGGAGCGATTATCAAACTAAATTTGACACCGAGCCACACAAGGAGTTATTGGGACAGGCGACCAAAAGCTTGGTCAAAGAGGTTGGGTTTTAAGGAGGGTCTTAAAGGAGGAGAGAGAGAGGCGGAGAGACAGAGAGGTTTAGGGAGGGAATTCCAGAGCTCAGGCAGCTGAAGGCACGGCCACCGATGGTGGAGCGATGGAAATCGGGGGATGCGCAAGAGGCCGGAATTGCAGGAGCACAGAGATGAAAGAACTTCGCCTTTCATGCCCTCAGGACATCCCAAAGCGCTTTGCAGCCAATGGAGTGCGTTTTGGAGCGTAGTCCCTGTTGTAATATTGGGAGAGGCGACCTCTGTCTTTTCAATAGCTGAGATCCATTCATGGGAAGAGCCAAGGAAATGTTCACTGCAAAATAAAACAGTCTCAGTTCGCTCAGAAAGGACAAGCCAATTTGAAATAAGATGATCCAGTCATTGAGATTTTTTTAAAAAATGAGGGATTTGGGAAGAGGAATCCTTAAATTAATTCTGGCACTTTCCATCTTTGCTATATGATAATTCCTTACAGCTTCCCTTGGCCTTGATGCACTGCAGGTCTGATCTTGTGTTTGCTGAGGCTTTTGTGCTGCCTTGCTTATGAAAGCAAAATGTATGTAAGGTTTAAGGCCTATAATCCTCCTATGTAATTACTGCTCCCTGCAGACACAGCACAGCGCAGTGCAATGATTCTGCAAAGCTGACAGCATCAGATTAGGCAGCAGAAGTCTCCCTTCCTCATCAAAGGTTTCCTTATCTAACCATGACAGGGGAAACAACAAAAAAACCATAGAGTCTCAAAGGGGCCTAGTGTTTATTTGGTCACCACAGGAGGTAGGGGAGGGAGGGAGGGGGGGGGGAAACAGCCTCAGACAAACAGGCACTGGGCTGCCAGTTTCTTGGGAAATTAAGCCATATGCGGTGAGGAATTGTGAGAGTTTTGGTGCTAGCGAGCCAATGACACTTCTGGTTTTTTTTTGCTCCCTTCAATTGGTTTTGTGAGGTTTTTGAACAGCCCTTCGAGAATGAAACTTCAAAAATAAATGCCAGGAAGAAGGAAGAGAAAAAAAAAATCCCTCTTTTCAATCTGAAGGGGATTATTCTAATTACTTTGATTACGATAGATCTGGCAGATTGCTCGCTCTCGCTCTCTCTCTCCCTCCCCATCTCCGTATTGCCGTTAGTAATCTATCCAAGAAACGCAAATCCTCACAGGGGATTCGAAGGACAGTTTAAGTAAACACGGGAACAAATGAGCTCTGTGATGGAGCTACACGACCTCAGGCCGTGCCCTTAATCAGGGGACTCGACCACAGTTCGACCCAAGAGCTGGTCCTTTTGTCCCAGGCTGAATAGGAGGCTAAATATCCCTTCAAATCAGAATCTGCAGTCTTAGGAGCACATAGACCCGAATCCTTTTGGCTTTTTTGAGATGCTAATGCGAGTGATTTTCTATTCTTTATGTGGGCTCGGTGAGATAGCATGTCACGCTGGGCCTCGCTGGATTAAATGGAGAATTTCTTGGCGTTATGGGTGCTTCATCCCACCCCCCCCCCCGCCCCCCTCCGCCCCCCTCCACCCCCCTCCTCCTCCCCTACTTATCAGGCCCTGTTATGTCATTTTCCCCCTGCGCTGTACTCTCTTTCTCTGTTTTCTCTATCCACAGAGAAAACAAAAAGTACAGATGGTCTATTTTTTCTTTGGTGACCCTTTATATATCTCCCTCGCCGCCAAACACCACGTCAGTGCCTGGGCCTCCAAAGCAATTCACTCAAGGGCTCTGTTTGTGTCTGTTGATGAGAGTTGTTAATTTCGCACAGCAAGTCTCATTAGGGCCTAAACCGCCAATTAATTCCCTTTGTTCTTGTTAAACGCCTGATTCCTAAAACATTTCTGGCAGCAACAATGAGCTGCATTGTGCTGGCGTTCCTGCGCCCTGTGGCAATTGGCAAGAGTGCGCGTCGCAGGTAATGCACGGGACCAGGGTTCCGAGAGGGAAAACAAAGGGCTCGCTTAATTTTCGGGCAGAATCCGAGCACGCAAAGCAGTTCATTAAATACATACAACTTGTCAGGAAACAAATAATCATCAGAGGATCAAGTGTTCTTGAGCCCTTTAGCTTGGAATCACCCCGCTCATGGTACAGATGAATAGAATCGAGAAGCACTTTGGAAACAAAAGGCAGATAGAAACCAAAACGGCAATTTTCCTAACCGTTTAAGTGTGTTCAAATAACGCCTCTGTCAGTCCTCCATTATGTTTGAGTCTGAGGCGGTTTCACTATTGAGTCCTGGATTTTTTGGCTGGTTTTATATTGAGAGGGCCGGTCCACAGAGCTTCCCGTCAGGCTGAATGATCTGGATTTCTTTCAGCTGGGCTGGAAGGGAAGATTCTGCCCAGCCTTTCCATGGCATCGTCCTTCATCATCCGACTGAGGAACTCTGATGTGGAGCATTATTGCGTCAATATAGCAGTCGTCAGAAAAAAAAAGAAAAAAGAAAGAGCTTGCATTTCTATAGCGCCTTTCACAACCTCAGGACGTCCCAAAGCGCTTTACAGCCAATGAAGTACTTTTTGAAATGGAGTCACTGTTGTAATGTAGGAAACTTGGCAGCCAATTTGCGCACAGCAAGCTCCCACAAACAGCAACCAGATAAATGACCAGATAAAGGCCCAGAAATTGATCTCGCTCTGTTCCCGCGGGGGTAAGGCTTCCCCGCGATCTCTCACCTCGCTTGTGCTTTTTCAGATCCAGCTCGCACGAACTTCATGTTCTAGACATCAGCTGGGCAGTGCTTGCGTATCCCAGCGGCGTAGTGAATTCGTGCGAGCTGTGGGATCACGTGACTCAGTTAGAGCCAATGGCAGCACACCATCTTCCATTCATAAGTTTCACAGCACCCTGTGAAATCTATGAATCTTACACCCCCCCAAAATAACAGCTAAACCTCAATTAAATAAAAAAAAAACCATTACATTAATAAAATAAGTATAGTTAATTAAATTAACCATTTTAAATAAAAAATTAAATTTTTGAAAAAATTTAAAATCTTTTAAAAAGTTATAAAAATAAACTTACCTGTCTTTAAAGTCTCTAAAAAAGATATACCTGTAAAAAAAAATTCAAAAAAATACTTAATTCACTACTTACCTTCTTAAAAGCGGGTCTTACTCCTCCTTTTTACATTTCCAAAATCTTCCCTACTTACCTGCGCATCCAAAGCATGAAGTGCACAGCGTGCGCGCAGCCTGTAGCGCGCACGCGATGCACCCAGGACCCGCCCCCTTTTCAGAAGACCAATTGCCGGTTTTCAGCGCATGCGCAGGGCATGCAGAAAACCGGCAATTGGAGTGGGAATACGCGAGAGTACGCAGTGCGTACTCTCGCGTCCCGGGATCAATTTTCGGCCCAAGCTGTTTTAGTGATGTTGGTTGAGGGATAAATATTGGTCCAGGACACCGGGGAGAACTCCCCTGCTCTTCTTCAAAATAGTGGCCGTGGGATCTTTTGCGTCCACCTGAGAGAGCAGACGGGGCCTCGGTTTAACAGTGACTACATTTCAAAAGTACTTCATTGGCTGTAAAACACTTTGGGACGTCCTGAGGTTGTGAAAGGCACTACAGAAATGCAAGCTCTTCTTTCTTAATGTCTCATCCAAAAGACGGCACCTCCAACAGTGCAGCACTCCCTCAGTACTGCGCTGCAGTGTCAGCCTAGATTATGCGTTCAAGTCTCTGGTGTGTTGACACATACTCAACGGGTTCCATCTTAGCACTTCACCCGTAGTGAGCCTCGGCAGGCTATTCATCCGTGGAGGCCTCACTGTCCCACCTGACTCTACCCTCACCCAATTCCCAGCAGCTGTCACTGGATGGCCATCAGGGGTTGGGAACTCTCGACTGGCTCCTCTTTGCCTTCCTCAGATTCTGCCAGTCTTGCTGTCACATGACAAGAAGTACATCAGCAGTTATGACAACGGTCCTTAAAAAACAAGCTTGTCAGGTGACAGCAAGAGCCAGTCATAAGGAAAGAGGAACACTGGGATTTATGTGGTGCCTTTATCACGTTGCTCAGAAATCCCTCAGAGCATTTCACAAACAATGAGTTACTTTGAAATGCCATGGACTGTTCCGAAGATCACAAGGCATTTACAGATGAGGAAGGCTATTCAGCCCATCTTAATTCATCCACGCTGAGATAGACTAACGCTGCCCCAGTGTAGCATCCAATGTTTGTGAAATGATTGCGGGGTTTCTGCTCCCCCTGCTCTATCCAAAGGTTCATTCCCCAATTCCCCACGTCGATCAGTGTTTGCGTGATGAAGAGTTTCCCCATACCAGTCCAACAGTTACCGTTTAGCAGTTTGAACCGGTTTCCCCTTGTGCTACTCCCACTGTTTAGCTGAAAGTAACATTGTTATATCAGCAAACACGGTGGCCATTTTTTTTTTGCACACAGCAAGATCCCACAATCAGCAACGAGCAACTGAAGCGGGAAACCAAACAACCAACAACAACTTTGAATTTATATAGCGCCTTTAGCCGAGGCGCTTCACGAGGAGCCTTATCAGACAAAATTTGACACCAAGCACATAAGGAGGTCCAAGGACAGGCGGCCAAAAGCTTTGGTAAAAGAGCTTTCAAGGAGTTTTAAGGAGATAATTAAAGGAGGGGAGAGAGGTAGAGAGGCGGAGAGGTTTAGGGAGGGAATTCCAGAGCGCAGGGCCCCAGGCAGCTGAAGGCACGGCCGGCAATGGTGGAGCGATGGAAATCGGGGATGCGCAAGAGGCCAGAATTGGAGGAGCGCAGAGATCTCGGGGGGTTGTCGGGCTGGAGGAGGTTACAGAGATAGGGAGGGGTGAGGCCATGGAGGGATTTGAACACAAGGTTGAGAATTTTTCATTCGAGGCGTTGCCGGAGCAGGAGCCAATGTCCCACTCTATAGGCAAACAGGCAGACTGACTTACTATCAATACCAGTCTTTCAATGTGTTTGGTTTTCTTTATCAGGAGCTCAGACTAGAGTCAGTACTGTAGCAGGCAAGAAGCTGTTTGTCTGTAATAAATGAGGTATCAGTTGTGTTCTTCATTCCGGGATGCGCTGGCCAGACTGATGAGTTTGATAGCAGGGAACGTTAATTAGGTGTGAGGTAATTTTTGCAAAGCTTTAATTATTCTGTACCCACGGTAATCGTTAATCACCAATTTACAATGCAGCTAACCTAAGCTTAACTTTTTAATGAGGGTGTTGTTGAATATTTAATGAGCAGGCTGGTGCCATGGAGGGACACTTACTTTATATCGAAAGTATCATGTGGTCTACGAGTTCCGTCAGTTGAGAGCCTGGGGCAATAGTACACTACTCAGACCAAGATTCGAGCTTTGGCTAGACGCTGAGAGGCTGGTTCCCCTGGCTGGAGAGTCTAGAACCAGGGGTCATAGTTTCAGGATAAGGGGTCGGCCATTTAGGACTGAGATGAGGAGAAATGTTCATTGAGGGATAAATATTGGCCAGCGCACCGGGGAGAACTCCCCTGCTCTTCTTCGAAATGGTGCCCGTGGGATCTTTTACATCCACCTGAGAGGGCAGTCGGGGCCTCGGTTTAACATCTCATCTGAAAGACGGCACCTCCGACAGTGCGGCACTCCCTCAGCACTGTCAGCCTAAATTGCTGCACTCAAGTCCCTGGAGTGTGACTTGAACCCACAACCCTCTGACTCAGAGGCGAGACTACTACCAACTGAGCCACAGCTGACACACTAAGCCTGAGATTGATAAGATTTTTGAGACTAAATCAAGAGATATGGGGATCGGGCGGGAAAGTGGAGTTGAGGTCAAAGATCAGCCATGATCTTATTGAATGGCGGAGCAGGCTCAAGGGGCCGTATGGCCGACTCCTGCTCCTATTTCTTATATTCTTATCTGAGCTGGGGTGGCGTTACCATTGACCTCAGCGCCTCTGGGCCAGGGAGAGGAATAACAGCCAAGGTTTCTGTAAGGAGTCATCTTTCCAATTTTCTCTATTTCCCCGCCCCTTCCTTTCCCCAAGGTGCTGAGCTTGGCTCCCACAGTTCCAGGGGTAGCAGATCCACAAGTGTGGGCCAAGACAGTATGAGTATTAGCAGGCTATTTGACCCTGGAAGCATCACATTTTTTCCTCACCCTACATCTGCATGGAATTTACAGCACAACTCACTGGATAGCCATGGGGAGCAGTAACACTGACTGATAGACAACTCCCTACAGAGGAGAGTTACTAGAATGGTACCAGAGATGCGGGACTTCAGTTACGTGGAGAGACTGGAGAAGCTGGGGTTGTTCTCCTTAGAGCAGAGACGGTTAAGGGGAGATTTAATAGCGGTGTTCAAAATGATGAAGGGTTTTGATAGAGTAAATAAGGAGAAACTATTTCCACGGTAGGAGGGTCGATAACCAGAGGACACCGATTTAAGGTAATTTTCAAAAGAACCAGAGGGGGAGATGAGGAGAATTTATTTTACTCGGCGAATTGTTGTGATCTGGAATGCGCTGCCTGAAAGGGCGGTGGAAGCAGATTCAATAGTAACTTTCAAAAGGCAATTAGATAAATACTTGAACAGGTAAAAATTGACAGGGCTATGGGGAAAGAGCGGGGGGAGTGGGACTAATTGGAGCGCTCTAGCAAAGAGCCGGCACAGGCACGATGGGCCGAATGGATTCCGTGCTGTATGATCCTTTAACATAGTAAAACATCCCAAGGCTCTTCACAGGAGTGTTATTGAACAAAATTTGACACCAAGCCACATAGAGAGATATTAGGGCAAGTGACCAAAAGCTTGTTGGTTTTAAGGAGCGACTTAGAGGAGGAGAGAGAGGCGGAGAGGTTTAGGGAGGGAATTCCAGAGCTTAGGGCCCAGGCAGCTGAAGGCACGGCCGCCAATGGTGGAGCGATGGAAATCGGGGATGCGCAAGAGGCCAGAATTGGAAGAGCGCAGATATCCCGGCGGGCTGGAGGAGGTTACAGAGATTAACTCGTGCCCATGTTCCCCACGTTTACAGTGCTAAAAACCATGTCCTTAACACAATGGCAGAATCGCTCAGTGTGTGTGCACAGGGAACAATTCTACCTCTGGGACAAGGGCTGGATGAACGGAAAGAGCCCGGGACTGAATGTTGCGTGCCTGCCGTCTGAGATAAAACCGTGTTAAGTGTCTGATGTTCCCAGGAGTCAAGAGTAGGATGGCAAGAGATTGACATTGTTTTTCTTCGAGTGGTCTGCAGCATCCTGGAGGGGAGCAAACACTATACCTCGTAGTAAATATGCCCATAAACAGCATGCAGACTTTTATTCCACTAAGTATCAATTCACGCCAGCAAAGCTTAATTAAAGACAATTAGTATCTTGTCATAATAGCACTCCTCCATCAAAGTGCAGTATTTACATACATTGCATAATTAGTGTGCAGTTAGAGTCAGGGCAGAGTGGGACGGGTAGATATTGACTAACGTAATACATTTTATCAAAAAGAAACCGCCCCCCCGTTAGCTCAGTGGGTGCATGCACTGCTGGGTGAGGCACACACTGGGAAGGATACCCAGCCAGTATCAGGTTAGCTGTCTTCAGCCAGAACAGTATTCGGCAGCTGGGCTAGGGAAGAGGGGAGCGGGGGGAGGAATCACTCAGGGTTCCTATCCCTGATTGCCGAGGAGTGACTCCTGCGTGTGGCCGAATGAGGGGGTGAGAACTCGGCTGAGATGCGCCTACCAGAGTCGAATAGCTTGCCAGCATTTACTGACTCGGCTTAGGCGATGCCACTTGGGGGAGTTCACGGAGTAGAATTGTACCCCAGCGTGAGTCAGCACCGTCAGGAGGGGATTGGGTGGGGGGGGAAGCTTTTTAAAAATGGGTCGTGTCCCCACGATAAGAGATGCTCTCATTTTGAAAGCGGATTATCTACTGCGATACACGAAGCCTTAAAATCACATCAGGAAATCAGATTGACGACAAGTTCTCCTCTCTGTACAGCAAGCCTATGCTCATAAGCTTCAGAACCAATAGCTCTGTGCAAACATCATGCATTAAACAGCTTTTTTGCTGTATTTTGTAAAATGACAATAATGTTATCGAGTGGAACAAGATTAATAATATTAAATCAATTCCACTTAAGCAGAATATTCTCCATCAAACAAAGCAGCTCTTAACTATATAGTTTGTGTCAGGAACTCACCTGGCTGTTGATGTTAACTGGGTGTAATAATTGTCTGTAACAAATAGCTCTTAAAGGGAAACCATCTCTATTGAAAAAGCCTTGTTTGTTTGACAAATGCTGACACAAGGATAGATAGAAAGAAAGAGAGTGGGAGAGAAAGAGAGAGAAAGAAAGAGAGCAAAAAAGAAAGACTTGCATTTCTATAGCGTCTTTCACGACCTCAGGACGTCCCAAAGCGCTTTACAGCCAATAAAGTACTTTTTGAAGTGTAGTCACCGTTGTAATGTAGGAAACACGGCAGCCAATTTGTGCACAGCAAGCTCCCACAAGCAAGAGTTCATGTTGGCCGTGCTTTAGGAACAGGAGGAGGCCATTCATCTCCTCGAGCCTGCTCCGCCTTTCAATCAGATCATCGCTGATCGGCACCTCAACTCCACTTCCCCACCTTTGCTCCATAATCCCTTGATACCATTACCGTAGGAAAAAAAGTCTCTCGACCTCAGTCTCGAAAGCTCCAATTGACCCCCAGCATCCACAGCCTTTTGAGGAGAGAGCTCCAGATTCCTTAATTGCTTCAAGAATGTGTCATTGCACGGGACGTTACTGGGACAAACAAAATGTTCTCTCTCGGTGCAGTAACACGGAGGCCTTGTTGTGCCTCATACATTGGGCTGGATGTTAGCTCGGAGGCAGGGAGGGAGCGGGAGAACGGGATTCCCTCAGGTTTTGCTGAATTTAATGGCAGGACCTGATTAGCAGTTTTGTCTCCGTTTCCTGGCCGGAGCGAGCCAGATTGAGAGGCTGGCTGGCTGTCGGGGGGGGTGGGGGGTGGGGGGCGGGGGTTAGGCCTTCGGTACCAGGCCGCAGCCAGGGAGCAGAGAGGAGGAAGGGAGTGATCGGAGGCCTCGGGGGCAGAAGGGAAATCGGAAAGGTCATGGAGGAGATTGGAAGGGTCGAGGGTAGATCGGAAAGGTCGAGGGGGAGATCGGAAGGGTCGAAAGGGGAGATTGGAAAGGTCGGGGGCGATCGGAAAGGTCGAGGGGGAGATCGGAAAGGTCGAGGGGGAGATCGGAAGGGTCAAGGGGGAGATCGGAAGGGTCGGGGGGGAGATCAGAAGGGTCGAGGGGGAGATCGGAAGGGTCGGGGTAGATCGGAAAGGTCGAGGGGGAGATCGGAAGGGTCGGGGGGGAGATCGGAAAGGTCGGGGGTAGATCGGAAAGGTCGGGGGGGAGATCGGAAAGGTCGAGGGGGAGATCGGAAGGGTCGAGGGGCAGATCGGAAAGGTCGAGGGGGAGATCGGAAAGGTCGAGGGGGAGATCGGAAAGGTCGAGGGGGAGATCGGAAGGGTCAAGGGGGAGATCGGAAGGGTCGGGGGGGAGATCAGAAGGGTCGAGGGGGAGATCGGAAGGGTCGGGGTAGATCGGAAAGGTCGAGGGGGAGATCGGAAGGGTCGGGGGGGAGATCGGAAAGGTCGGGGGTAGATCGGAAAGGTCGGGGGGGAGATCGGAAAGGTCGAGGGGGAGATCGGAAAGGTCGAGGGGGAGATCGGAAAGGTCGAGGGGGAGATCGGAAAGGTCGAGGGGGAGATCGGAAAGGTCGGGGGTAGATCGGAAAGGTCGGGGGGGAGATCGGAAAGGTCGAGGGGGAGATCGGAAAGGTCGGGGTTAGATCGGAAAGGTCGGAGGGCGATCAGAAGGGTCAGGGGGGAGATCGGAAAGGTCGAGGGGGAGATCGGCAAGGTCGAGGGGGAGATCAGAAGGGTCAGGGGGTAGATCGGAAAGGTCAAGGGGGAGATCGGAAAGGTCGAGGGGGAGATCGGAAAGGTCGAGGGGGAGATCGGAAAGGTCGCGGGGGAGATCGGAAAGGTCGAGGGGGAGATCGGAAAGGTCGAGGGGGAGATCAGAAGGGTCAGGGGGTAGATCGGAAAGGTCGAGGGGGAGATCGGAAAGGTCGAGGGGGAGATCGGAAAGGTCGAGGGGGAGATCGGAAAGGTCGAGGGGGAGATCGGAAAGGTCGCGGGGGAGATCGGAAAGGTCGAGGGGGAGATCGGAAAGGTCGAGGGGGAGATCAGAAGGGTCAGGGGGAGATCGGAAAGGTCGAGGGGGAGATCGGAAAGGTCGAGGGGGAGATCGGAAAGGTCGAGGGGGAGATCGGAAAGGTCGAGGGGGAGATCGGAAAGGTCGCGGGGGAGATCGGAAAGGTCGAGGGGGAGATCGGAAAGGTCGAGGGGGAGATCGGAAACGTCGCGGGGGAGATCGGAAAGGTCGAGGGGGAGATCGGAAAGGTCGAGGGGGAGATCGGAAGGGTCGGGGGGAGATCGGAAAGGTCGAGGGGGAGATCGGAAAGGTCGGGGGGCGATCAGAAGGGTCAGGGGGGAGATCGGAGAGGTTGAGGGGGAGATCGGAAAGGTCGGGGTTAGATCGGAAGGGTCGGTGGGGTGTCCAATCACGGGGGATGGGTGAAGCAGGTAAGCTGGATCCAGCAGGTAAGTGGAAAGGCACGTACCTCTTGGATCCAGCAGTCCTCGCCTCCCTTTAGTCGTCGGGTTTCCCGAAGCCCGGAAAACTCGGCCGGCCAGTGTTAAATTTAAAATGGTGGTTAAATCTGAGCCACGCAGCCTCATTATAAAACTTAAATTACCAGGAGCGAGTTGGTTGCCCGCCACCTGTCCCGCCTCCGTTAAAACCGGATGTGGGCAGGTTGGAGGCGGGTTGGGTTGGGGATTCAGTTTTCCATCCCAACCAACCCAATCCCATCCATTTTTGAGAGTTAAGATCCCCCCCGCTGGATCTGTTTCTCTCGCCATAGAGGCCGTCTTACCTGCTGAGTGTTCCCAGCATTGATTTTTATTAAAGATTTGCAGCATCTGCGGTGTTTTATGTTTGTTTTATTGTTGCCCATTTAAAAACATAAGAAATAAGAGCAGGAGTTGGCCATACGGCCCCTCGAGCCTGCTCCACCGTTCGATAGGATCATGGCTGACCTTCCACCTCAACTCCACTTTCCAGCCCGATCCCCATTTCCCATGATTCCCCTGGAGTCCAAAAATCTATCGATCTCTGTCTTGAATATACTCAACGACTGAGCCTCCACAACCCTCTGGGGTAGAGAATTCCAAAGATTCACCGCCCTCTGAGTGAAGAAATTTCTCCTCATCTCAGTCCTAAATGGCCGACCCCTTATCCTGAGACTGTGACCCCTCGTTCTAGACTCTCCAACCAGGGGAAACAACCTCTCAGCATCTACCCTGTCAATCCCCCTCAGAATCTGATACGTTTCAATGAGATCACCTCTCATTCTTCTAAACTACAGAGAGTATAGGCCCAATCGACTCAATCTGTCCTCATAGGGCAGCCCTCTCATCCCAGGGATCAATCCAGTGAACCTTTGAGCCATTGGCTTTGAAAGGCGGGCACTCAGCAAGCACTTGCTCACTGACCCACTCACCAATTGATTTTATTTTTTGAATCAGACTTCCCCTGCCTGAAAACACACTTTAATGTGGCTGTTGTTTCGCAGACCCACAGCTGGAAACCAAAAGAAGCTAAAACCGTCGGATTCTGTTCGACTAAGGGATCGGCAGACCTATTTTTCTCTGCATCTTAGTGCCTGCTGCCAGGCCAATGCTGTGCCTCGTACAAATGCTGTAACAGTGACACCACAATCCACACATGATACCTTGATGCCATGTCACCGCTGATATGTCCCAGTCCTGTGTATGTTCTCTGCCTCATTAGTGTCAGCTGTGGCTCAGTCACCTCTGAAGTCAGAGGTCGTGGGTTCAAGTCCCACTCCAGAGACTTGAGCACATAAATCTAGGCTGACGCTCCCAGTGCAGTGCTGAGGGAGTGCCGCACTGTTGGAGGTGCCGTCTTTCGGATGAGACGTTAAACCGAGGCCCCGTCTGCTCTCTCGGGTGAATGTAAAAGATCCCATGGCACTATTTCGGAGAAGAGCAGGGGAGTTCTCCCTGGTGTCCTGGGCCAATATTTATCCCTCAACCAACATAACAAACACAGATTATCTGGTCATTATCACATTGCTGTTTGTGGGAGCTTGCTGTGTGCAAGTTATCTGCCACGTTTCCCACATTACAACAGTGACTACACTTCAAACAGTACTTCATAGGCTGTAAAGCGCTTTAGGACGTCCAGTGGTTGTGAAAGGCGCTATAGAAATGCAAGTCTTTCTTTCTTTCTCATTACATCACTAATCTGAGAACTCCGAGATCTCTGCGGTCCTCCAATTCTAACCTCTTGAGCATCCTCGAATTCCATCGTTCCACCATTGGCGGCCGTGCCTTCAGCTACCGAGGCCCTAAGCTCTGGAGTTCTCTACCTCTCTCTCCTCCTTTAAGACGCTCCTTAAAACCGACCTCTTTGACCCAGCTTTTGGTCATTTGCCCTGACGTCTCCTTATGTGGCTCGGTCTCATTTTTTTGTCTGATAATCGCTCCAGTGAAGCGCCTTGGGATGTTTTACTACGTTAAAGGCGCGATATAAATGCAAGGTTTTGTTGTTGTTCCTACTCTGTATGTGTCAGTTACACATCAGGCTGTGCAATTACAAACTGGCACATTGGAGCATTGCAGAAGGGAGATTGTTAAAGTTGGGATGGAGAAGATTCTTGTCTGCCCAGAAGAAGCATTAAATAACTTGGCAGCGTCACAGGGAATTTCATCCACCTGAGATATCGTGGTGCTGAGAGAGTTCAAAAAAAGGTTTGAAAAAATATGAGGGCGCTGAACTATTATCATCAGAGACATAGTACTTGACCTGAGTTCCGACAGAAGCTTTGTCATTTCAACTGTGTGCATATTAACTCAGCTCCCTTCATTGGCCAGGCCCTAGAACTCCCACTACTGTCTGCTCTGGCTCAGTGGGCAGCACACTCTCGCCTCTGAGTCAGAAAGTTATGGGTTCATAGTCCCCACTCCAGAGACCTGAGCACGTAATCCAGGCTGACGCTCCCGGTGCAGTGCTGCGGGAGCGCCGGACCTCAATGTTCCCTTGAAGCCGCACAGCCCTCAGGACTTCCCGCACAGACGGCTTTCCAATGCGAGAAACCGCACATGCGCGACCACTGCTGCAAATGGTATGCGTGTGGGTGTCAGGTGATGCACTCCATGGTCTAATAGCAGGCCAACTACCCTGGTCATGCATGAAGCCTCGGCATCCTTATATTAAGGAAAAGAAAGACTTGCATTTATATAGCGCCTTTCATGACCTTAGGACCTCACAAAGCACTTTTCAGCCAATGAAGTACTTTTTGAAGCGTAGTCACTGTTGTAATGTAGGAAACGCAGCAGCCAATTTGCGCACAGCAAGCTCCCACAAACAGCAATGTGAAAATTACCAGATCATCTGTTTTAGTGATGTTTGTTGAGGGATAAATGCTGGCCCAGGACACGGGGGAGAACTCCCCCCCTGCTCTTCTTCGAAATAGTGGCCACGGGATCTTTTACGTCCAACTGAGAGGGCAGACGGGGGAGACCAGGGTTTAATCGAAAGACGGCACCTCCGACAGTGCAGCACTCCCTCAGTACTGCACTGGGAGTGTCAGCCTGGATTTTGTACCAGAGGGCGGTAGGCACCCCTTGGATATGGTCTGCACACAGATGCAGCCACGGAGAGGATTCTTCCGATGAAAGACGGGGGGAGGTGAGGAAAGAGTTAACGCTGACCAGCAAGCAGTGAGTAACTTTGTCGACGATTTCCCCTGAATGATCAGGAGGCCTCGGTTAATTTTTCACCCCGGATTAGCTGTGAGGTGGCGTCGCTCTCTAAACCGACAAATGCCTCCTACACCCGAGGAATACTCCAAGTAACTGATTGCGGAGAGCTTACATCGCACTTTAATCACACTGGCAACGAAGCGTAGTGAGCAATAATCCCCACTAAGTACACAAGGCATGAAAGTCTTGTACAATGTGTTTATAGCTCTGCTGTGGCTGGCTAGATTCGAGATACACCTCCTCAGATGGTCCGTTTAATTACCGCTGTCGCATTGATTGCAGTTTAAACTCAAACAACCACATCGACTTTTAGAAGCATTAAATGTCAACCTGCCAAATCCGCGCGGTGGTTTTTGGGGGTATTAGTGAGCCAGCTATCTGACGCTGCGTAAACACGTTTTGGTTGAACTCAATGCCTGTTTGCGGGTTTGCAGTTGGCCTGCTGGGCAGCGGTGTTAACCAGCTCAGAGAGAGCACTGGCTGGAAGCCCTGCCTCACTGTCATTCCCACCATTTTCATCGAATCTTGCAGCACAGAAGGAGGCCGTTTGGCCCATCGTGCCTGTGCCGGCTCTTTGAAAGAGCTCTCCAATTAGTCCCACTCCCCCCTGCTCTTTCCCCGTAGCCCTGCAAATTTTTTCTTTTCGAGTATTTATCCAATTCCCTTTTGAAAGTTATTATTGAATCTGGTTCCACCGCCCTTTCAGGCAGCGCATTCCAGATCACAACAACTCGCTGCGTAAAAAAAATTCTCTTCATCTCCCCTCTGGTTCTTTTGCCAATCACCTTAACTCTGTGTCCTCTGGTTACCGACCCTCCTGCCACTGGAAACAGTTTCTCCTTATTTACTCTATCAAAACACTTCATGATTTTGAACACCTCTATTAAATCTCCCCTTAACCTTCTCTGCTCTAAGGAGAACAACCCAGCTTCTCCAGTCTCTCCACATAACTGAAGTCCCTCATCCCTGGTACCATTCTAGTAAATCTCCTCTGCACCCTCTCTAAGGCCCAGACATCCTCCCTAAAGTGTGGGGCCCAGAATTGGACACAATACTCCAGCTGAGGCCTAACCAGTGATTTATAAAGGTAACTTTCTTGCTTTTGAACTCTATTTTTCAATAGTTTTCTGCCTAGTGTACTCCACATGGAAACATTGGTTTCTTATAAGCTAGCAGCGAGAGTGGCCTCCCCCATGGCTCGGACAATAAATACAACCCCATGTGTGAGACTGAGCCATTCACACTCAGGAAATTCCACTAATCAGGCGCAAGAGAAATGCAGGTCTGTTTTATTTCCAATACTAGTTACCTTCCCTTTGTAACATTTTTTCCCCACTCGAATTCTCTCACACCCTCTCCTGAAGGGCTACAGTTCCACGGGTGTCATTTGCTGCCTGTCCATCTCTCAATGGCGATTCCACTCTTTGTGGCTGTTGAATCACCGCAACCCCTCCTCCCTTCCCCTTCCCCCCAACCCCCCCAACCCCTCCTCCCAACCCCTCCTCCCTCCGCCCAACCCCCCCAACCCCTCCTCCCCTCCTCCCAACCTCTCCACTGGCTGGAGTCATACCTAGCACAAAGGAAGATGGTTGTGGTGGTTGAAGGTCAATCATCACAGCCCCAGGACATCGCTGCAGGAGTTCCTCAGGGCAGTGACCTAGGCCCAATCATCTTCAGCTGCTTCATCAATGACCTTCCCTCCAACATAAGGTCAGAAATGGGGATGTTTGCTGATGACTGCACAGTGTTCAGCACCATTCACAATTCCTCAGATAATGAAGCAGTCCATGCCCGCATGCAACAAGACCTGGATGACGTTCAGGCTTGGGCTGTTAAGTGGCAGGTAACAGTCGTGCCACAGAAGTGCCAGGCAATGACTATTTCCAACAAGCGAGAGTCTAACCACCTTCCCTTGACATTCAACGGCATTACCATCACCAAATCCCCCACCATCAACATCCTGGGGGGTCACCATTGACCAGAAACTTAACTGGACCAGCCACATAAATACTGTGGCAACAAGAGCAGGTCAGAGGCTGGGTATTCTGTGGTGAGTGTCTCACCTCCTGACTCCCCAAAGCCTTTTCACCATCTACAAGGCACAAGTCAGGAGTGTGATGGAATACTCTCCACTTGCCTGGATGAGTGCAGCTCCAACAACACTCAAGAAGCTCGACACCATCCAGGACAAAGCAGCCCGCTTGATTGGCAACCCATCCACCACCTTAAACATTCACTCACTCCACCACCGGCGGACCGTGGCTGCAGTGTGTACCATCTACAAGATGCACTGCAGCAACTCGCCAAGGCTTCTTTGGCAGCACCTCCCAAACCCGCGACCTCTTCCACCTAGAAGTACAAGGGCAGCAGGCGCATGGGAACACCACCACCTCCAAGTTCCCCTCCAAGTCACACACCATCCTGACTTGGAAGTATTTCGGCTGTTCCTTCATCGTCGCTGGGTCAAAATCCTGGAACTCCCTCCCTAACAGCACTGTGGGAGCACCTTCACCACACGGACTGCAGCGGTTCAAGAAGGCGGCTCACCACCACCTTCTCAAGGGCAACTAGGGATGGGCAATAAATGCCGGCCTTGCCAGCGACGCCCACATCCCAGGAACGAATAAAAAAAAGGACCGGGAGCCCAGGCTGACCTCTCCCTAGCCCTGGGGCACTGAGGCCAAGCCCAGAATTTCACCAAGGCCTCGGTTAGGACCAGCTGCCTAAACGCAGGCCAGAGGCGGGGCCTGGGACTTTCCTGGTCTGTATCACCCATTTCCTAAATGGAGCGTGCAAGAGCCAACTCAGCCACTGGGGAGGGGCGTGAGGGGGGGTGGGGTGGGGGCTCACGTATGAAGGAAGAGCAGTTGAATGAGGCACAAGAGGGTCACAGAGAACCATTTCCTTCACGGGGTCAGTACCTTCAGGAGATGAGAGGGCAAAATTGTCAGGAAATCCACAACAACGTGCATTTATATAGCGCCTTTAACGTAGTAAAACGTCCGAGGGCGCTTCACAGGAGCGATTATCAAACAAAATTTGGCATCGAGCCACAAGATGACCAAAAGCTTGGTCAAGGAGGTAGGTTTTAAGGAGCGTCATAAAGGATCCAAAGTAAACCTTGCCCATCGACTGGCTGTCCTCTAAATTTCTTGTTTCGTTCTCGCGTTGGAGAGAGACCATTCCTTACTGCCTTGCTGTTCACTAATCTCCTCGCTCTTCCAGGGAGTGAAATTGGTCTTCAGTAGTGGCGCAAAACAGATTCATGGCGAATGGGCCGCACGGTTTACACACTCACACTCACACGTACCCGCGGACAGTAAAACAACACACGGAGCAAAACAAGACACGCGAGGATTACGACAGAATTTTTTTGTAACTAATTTGGAATTAATAACCATAAAATTACACAATCACTTGCATCAAATGCATGACAACTTTTCTCTAATTACATTAGTTGTGTCATAGACGATCGTGTTATTAACATATATTAGCATAGATTTCAATATTTTACACATGCTTTAATTAGTACTAATTAGGAAGGGTACATGCTATGAAGTCATTCAGTCTGTAATGGATGGCAAGGCATGAGAAGCGCGTTTCTTTATCGAAACTACAGTAGTGTTTGTTTTGATGTGAGTTACAGCTGAGCCCATAGCAGATGCTGGAGAGAGGCGCTGCTCGCCCGATACACCCACAGCTCCAGTTAGTAATGTTAGATGGTTTCAATTCATCCCCAGCACTCCGCTTAAAGACGTTTATGTGACATTCCTTTATGTGATTTCTTTTTTTAGATGCGCCTATCAGGGCGAGAGATATTTAGTGCCGGAGAGCGGAACACTCTCCATTCTAGGCAACCAACATCAGCGTCAAGATTAGGGTCGCCTGTCCTAATGGCTGTGGCTTGGTGTCAAATTGTGTTTGGTAATCGCTCTTGTGAAGCGCCTTGGACGTTTTACTACGTCAACTATAAGATAGTCACTAATAAATCCAATAAGGAATTCAGGAGAAACTTCATGAGGGAGAAAGGAATAGAAGGATATGTTGATAGGAGGAGTTCTCCCTGGTGTCCCTGGGGCCAATATTTATTCCTCAATCAACATCACTAAAAAACAGATTATCTGGTCATTATCACAGTGCTGTCTGGGAGCTTGCTGTGGGCGAATTGGCTGCCGCGTTTCCTACATTACAACAGTGACTACACTTCAAAAAAGTACTTCATTGGCTGTAAAGCGCTTTGGGGCATCTGGTGGTTGTGAATAGTGCTGTCGAAATGCGAGTCGTTCTGCTAGGGTGAGATGAAGTAGGGTGGGAAGAGTCGCATGTGGAGCATAAACACCGGCACGGACCAGTTGGGCCGAATGGCCTGTTTCTGTGCCGTACATTCTGTGTAATTCTCTGTATTATTCTGCCGCCCCTTTGTGCCAAGCTCCCAGTGGGAGAATCGCTCCCCGCTGGCAGCCCACCACTCATGAGAAACGGGAGCCAGCCCTCGGCAACCCGATGGGGTTGGCCATTGCTAGTTTGAAAGAACGCAGAGCTTGTTCCCGCTCGAACATCCTAGAAAATGCAAGGTCCTCGGGTGTTGAACGATTCTGAAAATTCAGGACCCATGGACATGGCTTGAGAATATATTTCACACTGCCTCGGCCCGAAGCTCTGGAATTCCCTCCTTAACCCTCTCCGCCTCTCTCTTCTCCCTTTAGACGCTGCGTAAAACCTATCACTTTGAGCAAGCTTCTGGTCACCTACTCTAACATCTCCTCATGTGGCTCGGAGTCAAATTCTGTTTGAGAAGCGCCTTGGGCTGTTTTACTACCTTAAAGGCGCTATATAAATGCATGTTGTTGTTATTGTATGTCTGTAGACGCCTCGTGTTTCCTCAGCTTATCAGTTTCAGACAGTTGGGCTCCAAAGGACTGAAAGTTTTCAAACTGCTTAATAACCTTTAACTAGCGTTCTAATTAATTGACTTCCACTTTTCTTGCTGGAAGTTGATGTTAAACAGTCATTTCACAAGACAAACTCGTGGATGGAATGGTCGATGAACGAAGGATGCCACAGATTGACTGCAGTATACAGGATTACTCAACACGCAGTCAATGCTAAATTCTGCTGGCTGATAGTTACTGCCTGAGACAGCTAATTAAACAACATTATTTTCATTAGGCCAGACCTGTCAAGCTAACATTCTGTTTAAGTCAACTCATTGGCAGTGCATTAGACACCAATAAAAAATCCAATAATAACACACTGTAACTGCAGACAAGAATTTATAAAATGAAGAGATTAGCATTTTTATAGCACCTTATCACATCTCTTATCAAAACACTTCACGCACAATGAATTACTTTTAAGTACAGTTACATAAGGAAACATGACAACCATGTTGTGCATTGTAAGATCCCACAAACAAGAATGAGAGGAAAGAAAGAGAGAGAGAAAGAAAGAGAGAGAGAAAGAGAGAAAGAGAGAGAGAAAGAGAGAAAGAAAGAAAGAACTTGCATTTATATAGCGCCTTTCACAATCTCAGGTTGTCCCACAACGCTACTTTTGAAGTGTAGTCACTGTTGTAATATAGGAAACGTGGCAGCCAATCTGCACACAGCAAGCTCCCACAAACAGCAATTAAATAATCTGTTTTTTTAGTGATATTGGTTGAGGGATAAATAAGCATAGCACGATCAAAGATGTATGGGGTCTGACCTCAAAGCATTCCTGACAGAGTTTAGGTAACAATCCCAGTAACAGCTTCCCTGCTGGCTTGACTGTTAACCGCATGGCCTAGTTTGGAAGTGAACTACAAAGGCCAGAAACGTTCCAGGTTCAATCCTCCATCTAAATAGTGACTGGACATCTGACACCCATAGGACTGGACTGCAGCACGGGATGGAGTCTACAAGAGAGGAGAGGTGGAAAAAGAGATAACATGGTAACATACTGCAAAAGAATCTCTTGCCACATCTTGTGATGCAGTTCCTCCTACTTTTTATACGGCTTAGTCCTTGTGTTGTCTCACCTACATCATAGCTCACCATCTCAGCCTCTTAGAAACCCCTACCCAGAGATAAACCTCTCCGCCTCTCTCTCCTCCTTTAAGACACTCCTTAAAACCCGCCTCTATGATGAAGTGTTTGGTCACCTGTCCTAATGTCTCCTCCTTTGGCTCGGTGTCAATTTATGTCTGATTTACGCTCCCGTGAAGCACCTTGGGACGTTTTACTACATTTAAGGCACTATCTAAGTGCAAGCTGTTGTTGTTGCAGTAAAGCACACTTTTGAGGGCAGCTGAATTTGAGGAGGACACTCCATAATCCCTCACGGTTGACAGTGTCGAAGGCCTTTGTGAGGTCAAAGGCGGCCATGTACAGCGGTTGGTGCTGTTCCCTGCATTTCTCTTGTAGTTGACGCGCGGTGAAGATCATGTCCATTGTGCCCCTTAGTGGGCGGAATCCGCATTGCGACTCTGGGAGGAGCTCTTCAGCCACTGGGAGAAGGCGATTGAGGAGGATTCTTGCGATGACTTTCCCTGTGGCAGACAGCAGGGAAACTCCTCTGTAATTACCGCAATCGGACTTGTCACCTTTCTTGAAAATGGTCACAATTACGGCGTCTCCGAGATCCCCTGGCATGCTCTCCTCCTTCCAGATAAGAGAAATTAGTTCATGAACTCATTTTTAATGTGGAAGCAAGTCATCCTCGGTTCCGAGGGACTGCCTAAGAAGAAGAAGAAAGCACATTGGGACGTCCTGAGGTCGTGAAAGGCGCTATATAAATGCAAGTTCTTTCTTTCTTCTTGAGTCCGGGATGGCAACGATTATAGTGAGCGAGAAGACCTCAAGGAACTCCCCTTTCGATTGGCATCTGATTAAAAGAGTGCTCAAAACTGACGGCAGGCCAGTGATCAACCAGGTCTACATGTCCAGCTACCTGCCTTGCCAGCTTAAATGAAGTGAAATAACAACAGAAAACGCTGGAAAAACTCAGCAGGCGAGGCAGCATCCGTGGAGAGAGAAACAGAGTTAATGTTTCAGGTCGAAGACCTTTCATCAGAACTGGAAATAGCAGGAAATCAAATAAATTTAAGGCAAGGATAAAGCTGGGAAAAGGGGGAGGGGATGAAAGAACAAAAGGAGAGATTAAGAGAAATTAAGAGATATTCAAGGCAAGAGGTGGTGTTAATGTAACAGGTTGAGGCTAAAAGAAGTGTGAAATGCACTGGCAGAATGAAGGACAGCTGCCGGCTTCTGGGAGGGAAAAAAAAGGAGGGGGGGGCAAACAAAAGGGTGGATGAAAAAATAAAATATAAATGTGATTGGGGCTGAGGTTATGATCTGAAATTGTTGAACTCGATATTGAGTCCAGAGGGCTGTAGGGTGCCTAAATGAAGTGAAGGTTTGAGCGTTAAATGGATGCATGTGAACACTATTAAAATAAAACCTTTTTAATTTTTCTTTATTTTAAGGAGTTTAAATTTTTTTTTTGGTAAACAGGAGCCATTTCACAAAGTAGATTAAACCTAAAAATGCAGATAATATCCAATAGGGGGGCTTAAACCAGCTGGGAACTGGTCAAACTGGAAGCAGCCACCTCTTTGTTCCGACTGGGTGTGAAAGTGATTTGAGGCATTGACAGGGGTTCTTTCTTTGACACTATTCATCTCCTCTATTTTTCTGCCAATTTTCCTCCTGGGCCGTCAGAGGTAGGTGAGAGAGAGAGAGCGAGAGACAGAACAGAAGAACATAAGAATTAGGAGCAGGAGTCGGCCATACGGCCCCTCGAGCCTGCTCCGCCATTCAATAAGATCATGGCTGATCATCGACCACAACGATCCCCATATCCCTCGATTCCCCTAGTGCCCAAAAATCCGGCTCTCCGTCTTGAATATACTCAACGACTGAGCCTCCACAGCCCTCTGGGGTAGAGAATTCCAAAGATTCACCACCCTCTGAGTGAAGAAATTTCTCCTCATCTCAGTCCTAAATGGTCGACCCCTTATTCTGAGACTGTGACCCCTGGTTCGAGACTCCCCAGCCAGGGGAAACATCCTCCCTGCATCTACCCTGTCAAGCCCTGTAAGAATTTTATACGTTTCAATGAGATCACCTCTCATTCTCCTAAACTCCAGAAGGAGGGGTGGGTGGTGCAGGGGCAACTGCTACTTTTGGAACACAATGTATGACTGTACCGTGCATGTGCGTTATTGTGGGACAGGGCTCGGAGAGCTAACAGCTGCTAGTACTTTAAATGCGCCATTGCCCGCAGTCAATCTACCCTGAGGACAACCACCATGACTGAAAGATTGCCAAACTGCTGAGTTTTAGTCACATGCTGGAATGAAGAAAAACAAAACAAGGAGAAAGCAGCTCCCATCTGACGTTTGGTCGGAGCAGCAACGATGGGCAGCCATGGAGTCACGTCGAGGCGCCAGAGAGAACGAGGATGTTGGCTTTGGAATAACTGCTTCCTGTTGTACTGCACTCGATCCAAACAGGCAACTTCTCATTCATTATAACTTAATTATGGTAATTAAAACTGGTGGGACACAGCAACAGAACAGATGAACGGGACCCGAGCCAACATAATTTACACACGATGTCTTCAGATGCTGATAGCAGCAGCTGATGGTGTCGCATAACCTCCCACGGCCATCTGCTCCTTAAGGCCATGCTGGAATAACAGCGCCGGGTGCCACAGTTACTGAGTGGCTGGTAGATAAAAGGGAAGCATTAAACCTTGTTCAGCTGCTGTTAATGAATTAGTAATGATCAGTACCTTCCGAGGGAGTCTGTACTCTGCCACATAATGTGGGAGACTGCAGGATAAGTGGAAAATATAATTTTAAATACACAGAGAAAATATTGCAATGTTCAAAGTAATTCTCACTTAAGGATCCTATAACAGTAAGAAACTAGCTTTTATCTAACACATTATCATGATGCTCAGAAACATCTCAAAATGTTTCACACATAATGAATTACTTTGATGTCCAGCGACTGTTCTTATGTCGGAAAATTGGACCAGCCACATAAATACTGTGGCAACCAGAGCAGGTCAGAGGCTGGGTATTCTGCGGCGAGTGTCTCACCTCCTGACTCCCCAAAGCCTTTCCACCATCTACAAGGCACAAGTAAGGAGTGTGATGGAATACTCTCCACTTGCCTGGATGAGTGCAGCTCCAACAACACTCAAGAAGCTCAACACCATCCAGGACAAAGCAGCCCGCTTGATTGGCACCCCATCCACCACCTTAAACATTCACTCCCTCCACCACCGGCGCACCGTGGCTGCAGTGTGTACCATCTACAAGATGCACTGCAGCAACTCGCCAAGGCTTCTTCGGCAGCACCTCCCAAACCCGCGACCTCTTCCACCTAGAAGGACAAGGGCAGCAGGCGCATGGGAACACCACCACCTCCAAGTTCCCCTCCAAGTCACACACACCATCCTGACTTGGAAATATATCAGCTGTTCCTTCATCGTCTCTGGGTCAAAATCCTGGAACTCCCTCCCTAACAGCACTGTGGGAGCACCTTCACCACACGGACTGCAGCGGTTCAAGGCGGCGGCTCACCACCACCTTCTCGAGGGCAACTAGGGATGGGCAATAAATACCGGCCTTGCCAGCGACGCCCACATCTTGTGAATGAATACAAAGAAATCAAGTGATGCAGAACGCAGCCTATTCACTGAGCGACTGTTCCACCAGGGCTCTCTGCGGTCTCTCTGTCACAGAAACCCCAGCTGCCACTCCAGGCAACACCCAACGCCCCGGGTAACGGGCTGTCTCTTACCCCAGTTCACAAATCGAGAAATACACTGGGCAGAATTATTTGACAGTAGACCAGCTAACCCAGTCCAGACCAGCTAACCCACTCCAGACCAGCTAACCCACTCCAGACCAGCTAACCCACTCCAGACCAGCTAACCCACTCCAGACCAGCTAACCCACTCCAGACCAGCTAACCCACTCCAGACCAGCTAACCCACTTCAGACCAGCTAACCCACTTCAGACCAGCTAACCCACTCCAGACCAGCTAACCCACTCCAGACCAGCTAACCCACTCCAGACCAGCTAACCCACTCCAGACCAGCTAACCCACTCCAGACCAGCTAACCCACTTCAGACCAGCTAACCCACTTCAGACCAGCTAACCCACTCCAGACCAGCTAACCCAGTCCAGACCAGCTAACCCACTCCAGACCAGCTAACCCACTTCAGACCAGCTAACCCACTTCAGACCAGCTAACCCACTCCAGACCAGCTAACCCACTCCAGACCAGCTAACCCAGTCCAGACCAGCTAACCCACTCCAGACCAGCTAACCCACTTCAGACCAGCTAACCCACTTCAGACCAGCTAACCCACTTCAGACCAGCTAACCCACTCCAGACCAGCTAACCCACTCCAGACCAGCTAACCCAGTCCAGACCAGCTAACCCACTCCAGACCAGCTAACCCACTTCAGACCAGCTAACCCACTTCAGACCAGCTAACCCACTCCAGGGACTTGAGCACATAAAGCTAGGCTGACACTCCAGTGCAGTGCTGAGGGAGTGCTGCACTGTTGGAGGTGCCGCCTTTCGGATGAGACGTTAAACCAAGGCCCCGTCTGCTCTCTCAGGTGGACGTAAAAGGTCCCATGACACTATTTTGAAGAAGAGCAGGGGAGTTCTCCCCGGTGTCCTGGCCAATATTTATCCCTCAATCAACATACTAATAACAGATAATCTGGTCATTATCATATTGCTGTTTGTGGGAACTTGCTGTGCGCAAATTGGCGGCTGTGTTTCCCACATTACAACAGTGACTCCACTGCAAAAAGTACTTCATTGGCTGTAAAGCGCTTTGGGACATCCGGTGGTCGTGAAAGGCGCTATATAAATGCAAGTCTTTCTTTCTTTTTCTTTCTTTAATTCAGCACTGACCAGGGATCGACCATGGTACCTTGAATCAGAAACTCCACACTTTAAAGTTGCAGAACATTTACCAGTAAAAGAGGCCCGTTGGTACCCTGAATCCCAAAACGCTACCCAAATGTGATTGTCCAGGAAATCAAGATTAATCTCCATTTTCTTTGAACACTTTTATTTATTATTAGGCTGCTTGACGGTGTGGGGCCAGTTGGAGGCACAGCACTCCAAGTGTGGTCTAATCAAGGTTCTATATAAGTTTAACATAACTTCTCTGCTTTTGAATTCTATTTCTCGAGAAATGAACCCTAGTTGAACTCTGACCATCCTTAATATAAGATCACGGATATCTTGATTCATTACCGGCTAGGCTGACCGCACGGTACGCTGTTCTTCCTTGATTTTACTTCTCACATTCCATGAGATATTAAAAACAAAAACCTACACATGGAAGAAGGGGGAGATATTGGAGAGCAAGCAGGAATTGGGAGGAGCGCTAGGACATGTGGCTGATGACATGGCCCAAAGCTGGGCTTTGAGATGGCTGATGAAGTTGGGGAAAGATGACTCGAGGGAGAAGGGTTTAAGGAGCGAATTCCCATTGTGTACGGCTGTGATGGCCGAGAGGTCGATCGCCAATGGCAGCGGAGCGAGAGGCTGATGCAAAGCTGTCCTGTTTCAGAAAAGGGATGGGATGTAGGATGGAGGAGGTGACAGAGCTAAGGTGTAACCTCCTCCAGCCCTACAATCCTCCGAGATCTCTGCACTCCTCCAATTCTGGCCTCTTGAGCATCCCCGATTTAAACGCTCCACCATTGGCGGCCGGGCCCTAAGCTCTGGAATTCCCTCCCTAAACCTCTCCACCTCTCTCTCTCTTTCTCCTCCTTTAAGATACTCCTTAAAACCTACCTCTTTGACCAAGCATCTACCCTAATATCTCCTTATGCGGCTCGGTGTTGAACCCTGTCTGATAACGGTCCTGTGGAGCACCTTGGGATGTTTCACTATGTGAAAGGAGCTATATAAATACAAGTTGTTGTTATTGTAGGAGGGGTTTGTAGATGAGGATATTGAAATCAGTATGTGGGAGGCTAGGTTGCCAGAGAAGATTGGTCGGAACAGATGCCAGAGGAACGAGATTTAGTACAGTTTAGTTACTCAGTAAATATAAAACTTTCACTCATAAATTATACAGATGGGGAGATTTGAGCCATTTTATTACAGACATATAATCTCGTTGTAAGCTAATGATTTTTTTTTTTGTCCCTGCAGTGCCTGTTGGGTGAGCTTCTGTCCATGGTCCACCGGTCTAGTGGGCATTTTGGTAATGATTAGTGCAGACTGGTGCCAACAGATAACTGACCAAGATGTCCTTTGGAGACTTGGCATAGATTGTGGACATAAAGGATAAACCGCATTGAGCTTCGTCTCCAGTCCACCTTAGATCTATGACTCCAGTTCAGTTAGTGTGTGGTTTGAGTAAAATCTAGGCCCACACTCCCCCGGTGCCAGTATCGAGGGAGTCCGCTGCACTGTCGGAGG
Organism: Squalus acanthias; assembly: GCA_030390025.1. NCBI lineage: Eukaryota > Metazoa > Chordata > Chondrichthyes > Squaliformes > Squalidae > Squalus > Squalus acanthias. Next base: position 102,110 of record JASTWF010000502.1, on the reverse strand, counting down.
TGCCGTCTTGCAGATGAGACATTAAACTGAGACCCCATCTGCCCTCTCAGGTGGACGTAAAAAATCTCATGGCACTATTTTGAAGAAGAGCAGGGGGAGTTCTCCCTCCCGGTGTCCTGGACAATATTTATCCCTCAACCAACACCTAAAACAGATTATCTGGTCATTATCACATTGCTGTTTGTGGGAGCTTGCTGTGCACAAAATGGCTGCTGTGTTTCCTACATTACAACAGTGACTGCATTTCAAAAGTACTTCATTGGCTGCAGAGCACTTTGGGATGTCCTGAGGTCGTGAAAGGCGCTATAGAAATGAAAGTTCTTTCTGTCTTTCTTTGTATGAGGTTGGAGATTAGGTTTCGTTGTTTTCCGGACCTTAAGATTAACAAATCTGGCTGATCAGCAATGGAGAACACTACCTTCCCCCAATCCTCTTCCCTTGTAGGTTTTGACTCGTGCTAGGATTCCACTTCACCTAACTGGGAATCCTTCCGACGTGAGCCTTGATTGCCTTTGTTGGCAGACTGCTCCACTCTAGGGCATCTTATTCCAGCTCAGTCCGGCCCTCACCCACAACAGGATCGTCCTGGTCTACATTTTTTTTTTAATTGAGAAAACAAAGTGAAAGGCCAAGGTTTAGGCAATCACCGCGTGCCCACTCTGCCTTCCTGCAACTCCTGGTCAGTTGGCTGCAAGATGACATTGGCAAGCACGCTGGCTGTTTGCCTGCCCTCTTAGGCCTGGCCTCCTCTCCCAAGTTTTCCTATTTGACATTTGTCATTGTATTTTCTGTTGCTACTGCCAACCTTTTCCTTAGCAACACCATTATACTCTCTGGAGTTTAGAAGAATGAGAGGTGATCTCATTGAAACATACAAGATACTGAGGGGGATTGACAGGGTAGATGCTGAGAGGTTGTTTCCCCTGGCTGGAGAGTCTAGAACTAGGGGGTACAGTCTCAGGATAAGGGGTCGGCCATTTAGGACTGAGATGAGGAGGAATTTCTTCACTCAGAGGGTGGCGAATCTTTGAAAGTGCTGTGCATGCTGAGCCTTTGAGTATATTCAAGGCTGAGATCGATAGATTTTTGGACTCTAGGGGAATCAAGGGATATGGAGATCGGGCGGGAACGTGGAGTTGAGGTCGATGATCAGCCATGATCTTATTGAATGGCGGAGCAGGCTCGAGGGGCCCTATGGCCGACTCCTGCTCTTGCTTCTTATGTTCTTATTATGGTTTGTTGAATTTTACAGGGCTGCTTTGAATCACAAATCAAATGCCGACAAGGAAGGCCATTTAGCTCATCCATCCAGAAAACCTCTATAGTTCTCCCATCACAAGATCTGACTATTTCTTAAATGGTTCTACCGCTTTTGCCACCACTAACCCACCTGAAAGTCCATTCCAAACGTTGATGTATCAGCTTGGTTCAGTTGGCAGCAACCTTGCCTTCGAGGCGTTAGGTTGTAGGTCAAGCTTCATTCCACCACTTGCGCACATAAGCTAGGCTGTTACATCAGTGCGAAACTGAGGGACTGCTGCATTCTTAGAGGAACCGTGCTTTAAATGAGATATTCAACTGAGGGTTCAGATGGATTTAAAAGATCCCATGAGCAATCCAAGAAGAGCAAGGAGTACTCCTGGTGTCCTGGTCAACCAACATCCCTCTTCATTAGCTAGTCACTCATCTCATTGCTATTTTGAGAGTGAGAGCCTCGCGGTGTGCAAAATGGGTGTTAGATTTGCCTAGACACTTCAAAAATATTTAATTGGATGTGAAGTGCTTTGGATTTCCTGCGTGATATGGTAAAGTGCTAAATAAAGGCATCATTATTTTGTGAAGAAGAACATTGTGTACCTTGGTCTGAAAGTTGATGCAAATGGCCTGCAACCAGTGAAGGAAAAGGTTAGTGCTGTCATCAGTGCTCCAAAGCCACAGAACATGTCTGAGTTAAGATCTTTCCTTGGAATGGTCCAGTACTACACACGTTTCTTACCTGCGCGAGCGACCATGTTAGCTCCATTGCACGAGCTCCTCAAGAAGGATGTCCAGTGGAAGAGGACAAAAGCGCAACAGGAAGCTTACGATGCTTGTAAGAGAAGTCTCTCTAGCGATGCTCTACTTGTGCACTATGACACAGAGCATGAGCTTAAGTTAGCGTGTGATGCTTCCAGTTACGGTGTGGGAGCTGTCATAAGTCACGTAATGGATGACGGCCAAGAGAAACCAATCGCGTTTGCGTCGCGAACCCTCACAAAGAGCGAAAGAAACTACGCGCAAATTGAAAAGGAAGCACTCGCCATAGTGTTTGGAATCAAGAAATTCCAACAGTTCCTGATCAGCAGAAAGTTTACCCTGATAACCGATCACAAACCGCTCCTAGCAATATTGGGTCCCAAATTTGCCATCCCTGCAATGGCCACATCAAGAATGCAACATTGGGCAGTGCTGTTGTCACAATATGACTACACGATTGAATATCGCACTTCAAAGCAAAACGCAATCGCAGATGCCTTGTCTAGGTTGCCACATGAGGACTCATGTGTTGGGAGTGAAGGTGAGATTTTCAAGCTAGGTGCAGTTGACAAAGACTTTCCCGTGAATGCAACTGAGATTGCAAATGAGACTCAAAAGGACTCAGTAATGAAAAGTGTATGAAAACACCTTGACTGGATGGACTGATCAGTGTCTGGACACAGAATTGAAACCATTCCATAACTGTCGTACTGAATTGTCTTGTGAGCAAGGTTGTATCAAGTGGGGAAACAGAGTGGTGGTACCTACTTCTTTGAGAGATAGAATTCTGGCCAAACTTCATACTGAACATCCAGGGATCATCAGTATGAAAGCTTTGTTTACTGGCCTGGATTGGACAGTGATCTGGAATCACTTAGCAGCAAATGCAGTGTTTGCCAAAATTGCAGAAACAAACCACCCAAAACTCCACTACAACCCTGGTCATGGCCAAGTAGACCTTTTCAGAGAGTACATGCAGACTTCTGTGAGAAAGCAAATGATTATTTTCTTGGTACTTGTAGATAGTCACTCAAAGTGGATTGAAGTGAAACACATGGGTTCAAATATTACAACTGAACTCATAGATGAGTTGAGGTCTATCTTCGCATGTCATGGCTTACCTGACAAGCTTGTTTCTGACAATGGAGCTCAGTTCCGTTCTGCTCTATTCCAGGAGTTCATGAAATGGAACGGTATCAAACACACTCTCATTCCACCATATCATCCAGCTTCAAACGGAGCAGTCGAAAGGTCAGTCAGAATCGTGAAAGAAGTTCTCAAAAAGCAAGTGTTGCCGGGTTGTTTGGGACTCAGCATGAAGCAACGTTTTGGCAAATTTCTCGCTGAAATACAGAACTACTCCGCACACTACAACTGGATATATCCCAGCAGAACGCTTGATGAAGCAGAGATTGAGAACACGATTGAGTCTTATTCAACCAAGTTTGGCCTCAAGAGTTGAACAGAAACAGTTGAGTCGGAAACGTTATTATGACAGCAGTCAGAAAGAATGCAGTTTCCAACAAAACAACCCAAACATTGGTTCAACACCAAAACCTTCAGTGAGGAGATCAGGAAGGCTCCGCAAACCTGTTATTAAACTGGATTTGTCATTCATTTGTAGGATTTGTAGTTAATTTAAAAGAAAAAAAGCCAAGAGTTTTTGTTATGTGGTACATGTAATGCTGGGAAAGGTGGGACCATAGTTTGTTGTATTTCACAGAATCACAGAATCCCCACAGTGCAGATAGAGGCCATTTCGGCCCATCGAGCCTGCACCGACACATATCCCACCCTATCCCCGTAACCCCACATATTTAATCCCCCCTAACACTAAGGGTCAATTTATCATAGCCAAATCAACCTAACCCGCACATCTTTGGACTGTGGGAGGAAACCGGAGCACCCGGAGGAAACCCACGCAGACACGGGGAGAATGTGCAAACTCCACACAGACAGTCACCCGAGGCCGGATTCGAACCCGGGTCCCTGGCGCTGTGAGGCAACAGTGCTAACCACTATGCCACCGTGTTGCCCTACCCGAGAGGCCAATACATACATTTTTGTAAGGGGAAAGCAGTGTAATGTATTATCACATGGTTTAGTATGAGCATGCTCAGTTTGCTCTGGCCTAGTAAAGCAAGTACATGGACAAGCAACTCATCCTGTCTCTGTCCTTCACTTGTTCTACCCACATATATCACAATCTCATTAAAACATATAGGGGGATTGACAGTGTAGATGCTGAAAGGTTGTTTCCCGTGGCTGGAGAGTCTAGAACTAGGGGGCATAGTCTCAGGATAAGGGGTCGGCCATTTAAGACTGAGATGAGGAGGAATTTCTTCACTCAGAAGGTTGTGAATCTCTGGAATTCTCCACCCCAAAGGGCTGTGGATGCTGAATCGTTGAGTATATTCATGGCTGAGATCGATAGATTTTGGACTCTAGGGGAATCAAGGGATATGGGGATCGGGCGGGGAAGTGGAGTTGAGGTCGAAGATCAGCCATGATCTTATTGAATAGCGGAGCAGGCTCGAGGGGCCGTATGGCCGACTCCTGCTCCTAATTCTTAGGTTCTTAGATATATATTTTGTGAAGTCATTGTACAGGCTGCTTTTGGAAAGAACAGGCTCATTCATTACATTTCTTTGTTCGGTTTTGTGTGCAATGGGAGCGATGAGTGTTCGAGAGCTCAAACTATTTGTTGCATGTGTTTTTAACTAAGGAAGGAAGCTCTTGCACTTGTATACAACTTCTCACATCCTGCGGACATCCCGAAATGCTTCACAGCCAATGAATCACATTTGAAGTGAAGTCACTGCTGTAATGTAGCTAACACGGCAGCCAATTTACACACAGCAAGGTCCCACAGATAGCAATGAGATAAATGACCATTTGGTTAATCTGTTTTAGTGGTGTTAGTTGAGGGATGAATTTTGGCCAGAACATTGGGAGAACTCCCCTGTTTTTCTGCAAACAGTGCCACGGGATCTTTTACATCCACCTAGACAGGCAGATTGGGTCTCGGTTGAATGCCTCACCCATACTACTTTACACATGCTCAGTAAATCTGAAAATATCCTGTTGACTGCGTGAAGTCTAGTCTTGATCCAACTTTCCCAGCAATACACAGGAGAAATAGGAGTTAGCAGCCAACAATGCTCATTGAGCATATGATAAAGGGCACGCAAGCAAGAAGACCTCCTCATTTTTCATTCGGGAACACCTCGTAGAGCAACAAAAGAGGCCATCAATTCTGTGGCTGTGGAATATGAGGCTGATGACAAGTTGGCTCTCTTCCACTACTCTATGATCGAAGAGCTAGCCAATTTGCTGAAGCTGTTTGGGAAAAAAAAAAGCCACACAAGGAACAAGCTACAAATTAACCTCCTTCAGCCAAAATCATCCCGATTGTATACATACTCTGGCGCATGACAGGCAGGTTTTAAATGAAAACTGCCCAGATCCTACTGGAAGCGGTTATCATTACAACTGATTTCAATGGAAGTTAAGAGGTGTTTAGATCACATCCTTTAAGAGTAAAAGAAAATTCGATATTAGGTTTACTTGAAAGAAAGAGAGAAATGATCGCTTTCATACAGCGCCTTTCACCACCTCAGGACACCCCGAAGCGCTTTACAGCCAATGAAGTACTTTTTGAAGTGTAGTCACTGTTGCAATGGAGGAAACGCGGCAGCCAATTTGCACACAGCAAGCTCCCACAAACAGCAATGAGATAAATGACCAGATCATCTCTTTTGGTGATGTTGGTTGAGGGATAAATGTTGACCAGGACAGTTGTGAAACTCACTGTCCAGACACACAGAGGAAGGATGGAATCTGGCTGAGATACCCGAGTGTAGCTGGCAATTTCTCCTCATCTCAGTCCTAAATGGCCAACCCCTTATCCTGAGACAATGCCCCCTGGTTCTAGACTCTCCAGTCAGGGGAAACAGCCTCTCAGCATTTACCCTGTCAAGCCCTCTAAAAGAATTGCATATGTTTCAATGAGATCACCTCTCAATCTTCTAAACTCCAGAGACTTTAGGCCCATTCTACTCAATCTCTCCTCATAGGACAGCCCTCTCATCCCAGGAATCAATCCAGTGAACCTTTGTTGCACCCCCTCTAAGGCAAGTATATCCTTCCCTGGGTAAGGAGACCAAAACTGTGCCCAGTACCCCAGTTGTGGTCTCACCAAAGCCCTATATAATGTCCTTGTCTTTATTCCACAAGGCATTTTCTCTTTTCTCATTCAGCACTTTAGACACCATTCGGTTGGTTTGCGCCTCCCGTTAGCGCCTTAAGAGGGCGCTAATGGGGCGCAAAGCAACTAGCGCCCGTGCGCGGCGATGTTTGCGCCGCTCACAAAATTAACTAGATATTTTGCAGCGGCGCTAAACACTACCGCCACGATCTCCTGCGCCGGCAGATCGTGACGTCAGTCGAGAGTGCAACACCCCGGTAGCGCCCCGGACCAGATATTGAGTGGCGCCCCCTGCCTTACCGCCTGCCGCTAGCAACGACAGGTTGAGGGGAGCATTTTGCAGTCGGGAAGGGACTGGGGGAGCGCTATTTAAAGGTGACCGCTTCCTGCCTTTTTTTGTCGGCGACATTTTTGCACCACGCATTCTGAGAGAGAGAGAGAGAGACTTCTGGAGAGATTCAATGCTGTGTGAAGGAATTTTGGGTACTGAGCAGCACTTTGCAGGTTCTTTCTGATTTGATCTTCCTTGCATCGATTTAGAAGAGAATATGGGGGCTGCACTCTGAGCTCTTTCCCTGGGTCTCTCCATTGTTCTTTCCAACAGATTTGATGTGCAGGTCTCTCCAGGCCGAGATTCAAGGCTGCAATGAGCAGAGTGTGGCTGGAGAGCAAGATTGACCCTCCCCTTTAAGAACTGGCCGGCGCCAGTGTGTGTGTGTTCCATTGCTGACTGACATCACATGAGCTTCGCCAGCGCTCTGAGGTAGCGCCTCGCTCCTCAGCCTTTGCGCCTTAAGACAGGTGTGAAGCGCCTGATTTAGCGCTCCAATCACCTCCAGGGGCGATAAAAACCAAGTTTGCAGTCGGTGGCGATAATTAGCGCCAGGCGCTAAACTTTGCGCCCGGCCGATAATTGCGCCCCAAGCGGGGCGATACCGAATTTCTCCCCCGTATGCTGTTCTTGTGTTTGTATTGCTTTGGAGTCCCTAATAATCAAATACCACATGATGAAGGAATGACAACTGAGTTTACTACAGTTGAAATGCAATATTACAACTAGTAAGTACCTCACTGCTGGCTTACGAACTCCATCTTGAATGCTGACCTACTTGTCCAGTCTGTTGCTTAATTGAAATATTGGCCCAGATTTTCCTGGGGACTTGTGCCTGGTTACAGTGCATCTACATCATTGGGACCCTTGAACAGGCAAAAGAACAACAACATCTTGCTTTTATATCACACCTTTAAGGTAGTAAAATGTCCCAAGGCGTTTCACAGGAGCCATTATCAAACAAAACTTGACACCAAGGCATATTAGGAGCTATTAGGACATGTGACAAAAAGCTTCATCGAAGAGGTAGGTTTTAAGGAGCGTCTTAAAGGAGGAGAGAGAGAGGTAGAAAGGCGGGGATGTTTAGGGAGGGAATCCCAGAGCTTAGGGCCCAGGCAGCTGAAGGGACCCCACCAATGGTGGAGCGAAGGAAATCGAGGACACAGAAGAGACCAGAATTGGAGGAGCGCAGAGATCTCGGAGGGTTGTGGGGCTGGAGGAGGTTAGAGAGATAGGGAGGGGCGAGGCCATGGAGGGATTTGAAAACAAGGTTGAGAGTTTTACAGGTTGAACCTAGATCTCTATATGGTGCACACTGGGGAACATAGACACTAGGCAACCCAAGAGTCACTTCTTCATTACCAAGCACAGCTCAGCTCTCAAGTATCTGGTGGGATTGGTTCTCAGTTTACATGCTTAATGATACACGCGTACAAATGAGCCAAATAATATCACGTGGGGTATTAATGGTCTTCTGCGGCATCGAGCAGCAGCCAGCTCTCTCCAGTCTGCTGGCAACACAAGGCTAAGGATGAAATGGGAAAAGGATCCACCCAATTCCATGGGACTGAAAGTGTTACAATAACAGCTGTCATCACTTGGCAAGAAAGTAGGTCACACAATGCCAGGTCTTCCCACTGCATCACACAACAACATGGCAAATAAGCCAAATATGTTTTCCATTAATTCTTCTGTAGTTCTCCATTATATTTCCATCATCGTGTTACAGTGTCAGCTGTGGCTCAGTGGGTAGCACCCTCGCCTCTGAGTCAGAAGGTTGTGGGTTCAAGTCCCCACTCCAGCGACTTGAGCACAAAATCTAGGCTGCCACACCAGTGCGGTACTGAGGGAGTGCTGCACTGTCGGAGGTGCTGTCATTTGGATGAGACATTAAACCGAGGCCCCGTCTGCCCTCTCAGGTGGATGTGAAGAGATCCCATGGCACTATTTCGAAGAAAAGCAAGGGAGTTCTCCCTGGTGTCCTAACCAATATTTATCCCTCAACCAACATAACAAAAACAGATGATGTGGTCATTATCACATTGCTGTTTGTGGGAGCTTGCTGTGCGCAAATTGGCTACTGTGTTTCCCACATTACAACAGTGACTACACTTCATTGGCTGTAAAATGTTTTGGGATGTCCTGAGGTCATGAAAGGTGCTATATAAATGCAAGTCTTTCTTTTTACAGAGACCGATTTACATGACCTCTAATGCAATCAATGTTTTTCTCTTCAGCTCTTTTTGAACTCTGCAATGAGCCACCTCACAGCTCATGTCCAGCTCGAGTGCAATCCCATCAAGTGGACTGAAACCCCCGACACATTGCAGGATTGAGGATTGAAACCTCTCCGTCTCTGAGATCGATGGATTTTTGGACTCATGGGGAATCAAGGGATATGGGGATCGGGCAGGAAAGTGGAGTTGAGGTCGATGATCAGCCATGATCTTATTGAATGGTGGAGCAGGCTCGAGAGGCCGCATGGCCCACTCCTGCTCCTAATTCTTATGTTCTTATTTTCTTAAAGATTAAATGGAGAATAACATGATTCGATTCACATAAGATTTGTAGCTCTTTTTGTTTCCTCCCCTCTTCTTAGTAAAGTACTGATTCCTTGTCGGAGAATTGTTCCACAGGCACTGGTCACCTTTCTGTACCCTACCCAACTGGTCATTCTCTAAGTGGTGACCAGCAATTTGTCTGTGGGTGGCAGCAAGGCAACCCCAATTTTGTCCTTGCCCAACATCCAAACACTTCCCATCAGGAATCACTGGATATTGAGCAGGAGTCACTGGACAATGAGCCGGATATTGAGCAGGAGTCACTGGACTATGAGCCGGATATTGAGCAGGAGTCACTGGACTATGAGCCGGATATTAAGCAGGAGTCACTGGACAATGAGCTGGACAATGAGCTGGACAATGAGCTGGAGTCACTGGACAATGAGCTGGAGTCACTGGACAATGAGCTGGAGTCACTGGACAATGAGCTGGAGTCACTGGACAATGAGCTGGAGTCACTGGACAATGAGCCGGATATTGAGCAGGAGTCACTGGACAATGAGCTGGATATTGGAGCAGAGTCACTGGACAATGAGCCAGATATTAAGCAGGAGTCACTGGACAATGAGCTGGACAATGAGCTGGACAATGAGCTGGAGTCACTGGACAATGAGCTGGAGTCACTGGACAATGAGCTGGAGTCACTGGACAATGAGCTGGAGTCACTGGACAATGAGCCGGATATTGAGCAGGAGTCACTGGACAATGAGCCGGATATTGAGCAGGAGTCACTGGACAATGAGCCGGATATTGAGCAGGAAGTCACTGGACAATGAGCCGATATTGAGCAGGAGTCACTGGACAATGAGCTGGATATTGAGCAGGAGTCACTGGACTATGAGCTGGAGTCACTGGACAATGAGCCGGATATTGAGCAGGAGTCACTGGACAATGAGCTGGAGTCACTGGACAATGAGCTGGAGTCACTGGACAATGAGCTGGAGTCACTGGACAATGAGCCGGATATTGAGCAGGAGTCACTGGACAATGAGCCGGATATTGAGCAGGAGTCACTGGACAATGAGCCGGATATTGAGCAGGAGTCACTGGACAATGAGCCGGATATTGAGCAGGAGTCACTGGACAATGAGCTGGATATTGAGCAGGAGTCACTGGACTATGAGCTGGAGTCACTGGACAATGAGCCGGATATTGAGCTGGAGTCACTGGACTATGAGCTGGTTATTGAGCAGAGTCACTGGACAATGAGCTGGATATTGAGCAGGAGTCACTGGACAATGAGCTGGATATTGAGCAGGAGTCTTTGGACAATGAGCTGGATATTGAGCAGGAGTCACTGGACAATGAGCCGGATATTGAGCAGGAGTCACTGGACAATGAGCCGGATATTGAGCAGGAGTCACTGGACAATGAGCTGGAGTCACTGGACTATGAGCTGGATAGTGAGCAGGAGTCACTGGACAATGAGCCGGATATTGAGCAGAGTCACTGGACAATGAGCTGGATATTGAGCAATCCAACGGAGGAAATTGCAGCTCATCCAAGACTGGAGTCTGATAGCACAGAGTGGAGGGTTTGAGAGAGGTAGTGGGGAGGTAGAGCTGGGCTTCCTCAGCGTATACGTGGAAGTTGCCCCCCATGTCTGTAGACGTTTTCATCAAATAACAACAACTTGCATTTATATAAGCACCTTTAACGTAGTAAAACGTCCCAAGGCGCTTTATAGGAGCGCAATTGGACAAAGCAAAGAAGGAGATATTAGGACAGGTGGCTAAAAGCTTGGTCAACGAGGTAGGTTTAAGGAGCCATTCAGCCCCTCGAGCCTGTTCTGCTATTCATTGAGATCATGGCTGATCTGTAACCTAGCTCCATATACCTGCCTTTGCCCCATATCCATTAATACCTTTGGTTAATAAGAATCTATCACTCAGATTTAAAACTAACAATTGATCTAGCATCAACTGTCATTTGCGGAAGAGAGTTCCAAACTTCTACCACCCTTTGCGTTTCCTAACTTCACTCCTGAAAGGCCTGGCTCTAATTTTTAGGCTATATTGGGATCAAGATGCTATAGGAAGGAAGACTTCAGCCAACATGTTGCACATTCAGAAATTGCTTCCTTCACCATCACCACCAGTGGTAGGCCTGTAATCTCTGGTAATTTTGCCACCCACCACATCCTCTCCCTTCACCTCTTGAACCTGACCCTAGCAAGACGGAGCCTTCAGCAAGGGCCAGCAAGTCTTCAGTACTTCCCCGAAGGCTTCATGGGTGAGGCAAGGCCGAGAGGACAAAATCTGTAATCATACTGCTGGATTTCATTCCTCTTCCACGTTCAAGTGGATCGAGTATGAACATTGCGTGCATCCATTATGCTTCAGTGACACCCTAATTCTTACACCTTATGTCAACCTTAGAGTTCCCACGGCAGTATTTTGAAGAACAGGAGTTCTCCCCGGTGTCCTGGGCCAATATTTATCTCTCAATCAACATCACTAAAAAACAGATCATCTGGTCATTATCTCATTGCTGTTTGTGGGAGCTTGCTGTGCGCAAATTGGCTGCCGCGTTTCCTACATTACAACAGTGACTACACTTCAAAAACAAAGTACTCAATTGGCTGGAAAGCGCTTTGGAGCGTGGTGAAAGGCACAATATTTCTTTCGAGAGGGTTTTACTTTCCAATTCAACACGCGCGCACAAATTAAGCTACAACTCAAAACAACAAGAACCCAGTCATGGAATTTGCAGAGATGCTTTGCCCCACGGGAACGGTGTCAGGTGTAAGCCATTTGCACAGATTGGCTGAGAATCTCATGTCGATGATTTAAAAATATTTGTGCCTGTGAAGAGTTTCCTGAACACAAGCACTCAGCTCTCCGGAATTCTCTTCCCCAGCAGGCTCTGTCATGTTCAATACATCGCCAGGAAAACCCTCTAGGACATTACATATGTCCTCGCTCGGAAAATATTTCAGATGTGCCAGCACCCCGCTGTCTCAAGCTTATTATTTAAAGACGCTATATCCAGATTTGATGGCAGTCCAATGTTGGATGAACTGCTGTTTCCCCCTCCAAGTCTTGTTGTTGAATGAACAGGAAGATCTGGGGCTGGTTTCAACGCATAGAAATTGAAAATTAATAATGTAAAAAAATAAAATTGTGCAATGTTTTAAGAAAACATCAAACTTTTACTTCCACCGGAGACCCTTAGGCCACTCCGTGGCTTTTGACAGGAAGTCGTCCCATTGAAAGTCTTTAAACCAGGCTGGCGGACCATCGAGAGCTGCCCAGCCCCAGGAAAACACACGGCGCACTCACACATGGGACCCTCTTAATCAGGAGGGGAAAAATGAGGCGTGGTCTATTATTGCGGGATGATGATTCCAATCTGGATAGGATGTAGATATGCACTTCCTCCACCCAACTTTCTGAAGTTTAAACAGGGACTGGTGCACACCAGAGTGAATTTCACACTTCTCACTCACGACTAAAACTTCTTTATATAAACTACTTGCATTTATATAGCGCCTTTAACGCAGTGAAACCTCCCAAGGCGCATCACAGGAACGATTAATCAGACAAAATCCGACCCCGAGCCACATAAGGAGACATTAGGACAGGTGACCAAAAGCTTGGTTAAAGAGGTGGGTTTTAAGGAGCTTCTTAAAGCATCAGAGAGGCGGAGAGCTTGAGGAAGGTATTCCAGATCTCAGGGCCTAGATGGCCGAAGGCACGGCCGCCAATGGTGGAGCGATGAAAATGGTGGATGCAACCTCTCGCACTCTTAGCAAAAAGATCCCACGGCCACTATTTCGAGGAGCAGGGAGGAGTTCTCCCCAGTGTCCTGGCCAATATTTATCGCTCAACCAACACCTCAAACTGATTAACTGGCCAGCATCACATTTGCTGTTTGCGGGAGCTTGCTGTGCACAAATTGACTGTCGCATTTCCTACATTACAACAGTTCGGAAGTACTTCATTGGCTATAAAGTGCATTGGGACGTGCTGAAGTTGTAAAAGGCGCTATATAAACTCCAGTCTCTCTTGCTGTTTTGTTTATATTTCAGCTTGAATTGGTGGATAAATCCTAAAATCAGAACATAATAGGAGCAGGAGTCGGCCATTCGGCCCCTCGAGCCTGCTCTGCCATTCAATAAGATCATGGCTGATCTTCTACCTCATTTCCACTTTCCTGCACTATCCCCAATCCCTTGATTCCCTTAATATTCAAAAATCTATCGATCTCAGTCTTGAATATACTCAACGACTGAGCCTCCACAGCCCTCTGGGGTAGAGAATTCCAAAGATTCACCACCCTCTGAGTGAACACTGACTCTCTTGCATTTACAGTTGAAGCTGCCTGCAGTGTATGGTGACAGGAAGTGGTGTGTGCGACTTTAACACATTGAGGTCAAACAGGGGAGAGAACTAGACCCGACTTGTCTGGCTTGAAACACACTTTGACCAAGTTCACGCAGTTACGATCTAATCTCAACTGGTATCAGAGAAAACAGTGTGCTTGTATATAAAATGTCCGTTTTACAGATGTAGAGCACTTAACCCCTTGCAGCTCATTTCATATGGTTTAACTGTGTGGTGACCTGCTACGACACCCGTTACAGGCAAAATATATTTAACAGACAGGCCGGGACCCGCCCTGGGCCTCAAGAACACAACACAAGGTTTTCCGGCATTGCCTAAAAGAGGAGTCATTGGGCAATGTGTCCTGGGGCATGCAACAGTGATCCAAAGCCAGCAATACTGCCATTGGGATCCCCAGCACCCAGCTATACAGTTCTGGTCACCACATTACAGGAACGATGTGATCGCGCTGGAGAGGGTACAGAGGAGATTTACGAGGATGTTGCCAGGACTGGAGAATGTTACAATAGCAAAATACTGCGGATGCTGGAAATCCAAATAACAACAGAAAACGCTGGAAAAACTCAGCAGGCCAGGCAGCATCCGTGGAGAGAGAAACAGAGTTAACGTTTCAGGTCGGAGACCTTTCGTCTGACGAAAGGTCTTCGACCTGAAACGTTAACTCTGGAGAATTTTAGCTGTGAGGAAAGATTGGATAGGCTGGGGTTGTTTTCTTTGGAACAGAGGAGGCTGAAGGGAGACCTTGATTGAGCTGTATAAAATTATGAGGGGCCTAGACAGAGTGGATAGGAAGGACCTATTTCCCTTAGCAGAGAGGTCAATAACCAAGGGGCACAGATTTAAAATAATTGGTAGAAGGAATAGAGGGGAGTTGAGGAGAGGTTTTTTCACTCAGAGGGTGGCGGGGGTCTGGAACTCACTGCCTGAAATGTTCATCACATTTAAAAGTACTTGGATCTGGACTTGAAGTGCCGTAACCTAGAAGACTATGGACCAAGAACTGGAAAGTGGGATGAGGCTGGATAGCTCTTTTTCGGCCGGCACAGACACGATGGGCCGAATGGCCTCCTTATGTTCTTCTGTGCCGTAGGTTTCTATGATCCATGATCTATACTGGCTGTGGATCCCGGGCACCCAGCCATCCTCCAGTCAGGTCCCCTGGACCCAGCTCTACGGCCAGTGGGAGGTGATACGATGAAACCTCCAAGAATAAATCCAGAGTTAGCAACCCTGGGGGATGGATGTTATGCAATAGCGACCCTCGTTTTATAGGAGTCAGGAATTTTTTAGCGGTGCAATTTGGGAGGTGGGGGGTTTCTGACTATAACCATTTTGATCATCAGCAAAGCAAAGCTCTGAACTCAAGCTATGGTCCACTTACTCGCTCTGCCACCGAACTTAACAACAACAACTTGTATTTATATAGCACCTTTAACGTAGTAAAACGTCCCAAGGCGCTGCACAGGAGTATTTTAAGACAAAAAAAAGACACCGATCCACATAAGGATAAATTAGGGCAGGTGACCAAAAGCTTGGTCAAAGAGGTAGGTTTTAAGGAGCGTCTTAAAGGAGGAGAGGCGGAGAGGTTTAGGCAGGCAATTCCAGAGCTTAGGGCCTAGGCAACAGAAGGCACGGCCACGAATAGTTAAGCGATTATAATCAGGGATGCTCAAGAGGGCAGAATTAGAGGAGCGCAGATATCTCGGGGGGTGGTTGTGGGGCTGGAGGAGATTACAGAGATAGGGAGGGGCGAGGCCATGGAGGGATTTGAAAACAAGGATGAAAATTTTGAAATCGAGGCGTTGCTTAACCCGGGCCAATGTAGGTCAGCGAGCACAGGGGGTGATGGGTGAATGGGACTTGGTGCAAGTTAGGACACGGGTAGCTGAGTTTTGGATGAGTTCAAGTTTACGTAGGGTGGACTGTGAGGCCAGCCAGGAGTGTGTTGGAAGAGTCAAGTCTAGAGGTAACAAAGGCATGTATGAGCAAAATAAAAGTGACAACAGGAACCAAACCTTGCGGTTTCAATTCTACAAAATGTCCTTGGAAACTTCTCAACGTAAGCCTTTATATACAGATTTTTTTTAAAAAAAAACCTTTTATTGAATTATTAACAACTGTACATCATCTTCTGTGATCACAAAGTTAAGTTGCTACATACTCTGGTGTCGGAGATCTCAAGACTTAAAACACTTCACCGACCCAAGTGGTTTCCGAATGACCCAGGCACCAGCGTTTACAAGTTATGTACATTTCTGCTCAGTTTTGTGTTGATTTAAAAAAAAAGGAAACGATTTTGACACAAGTATTAGAAAAAGAGTTAAATCCAAAACAAGTCCTGCCAATTATTTTTTTGGGGGTGGTGGTTGGGGCGGGGAGTTAATTAGCATTATATAAAGTCAAATTGTGGATTATGTCAAGAAAAACTGAAGAAAAATAAATCACAGCATCAAAGTTAGCCCACAGAAACTGGGAATAGAATAAAACTAACAGGTTCTCGACGAATGCTCGTGACTAAGGGTCACATTTTATAGGGTGCAGAGGGGGAAGGGGCTGAACAACTTTGGGAAATGCTCCAAAACGTTCAATTTTTGTCACCACTGTTGCTCGTCCATGACCATCATTGAGCCTGGCTTCAATATTGCAACAGGTACGTGGGGGGGTGTTCGCAGTGCTGGTAGCTTGCCGCAAACTACACTGAAGGAGAGAAGGTAGAACTGGAAGAGAAAAACAAACAAACAAAGCGACGCAAGAATGAAGAGTGAAGATAAAACTCAAGTTGGACAGCAGAAAGGGAATGATATCCCCTCTTCCACCTCACCCCAAACCCAAGGATGTGAAGGAGACAGGCTGCTTCTCCTCAATGAGATTGGCTGCTTCTCCTCAATGAGATAGGCTGCTTCTCCTCAATGAGATAGGCTGCTTCTCCTCAATGAGATTGGCTGCTTCTGCTCAATGAGATTGGCTGCTTCTCCTCAATGAGATTGGCTGCTTCTCCTCAATGAGATAGGCTGCTTCTCCTCAATGAGATTGGCTGCTTCTCCTCAATGAGGTGGGCCATCAAAATTCTTCTCAAATCAAATCAGAGGTGTGGCGATGTCGCAAGCAATCAAGAGCTCCAATTGCCAAAGTGGAAGGAAGAAGAGGGGAGCGTGAGGGACGGGGAGAGAGGGGAGAGCGCGAGGGACGGGGAGAGAGGGGAGCGCGAGGGACGGGGAGAGAGAGAGAGAGAGAGAGAGAGAGAGAGAGAGAGAGAGAGAGAGAGAGCGCGAGAGACGGGGCGAGAGGGGAGCGGAGGGAAGGAAGAAAGATGAGTGGAGGAAGGCATAGAATCCTCTACTAGTGGGAGGGATGAAGGGGCCGGTTCGCGAGCGTGCACACACCTTCTCCTCCAGGAGAAAACAGAATGTTCTAGAACCAATCCGCATTGCCCTTTGGAATAGTATTTTCCAGGACAACCAACTGGATACAAAAACCTCAGCCATGGTATCCGAATGTAGGAAAAGGGAAAACAACTCACACACACACACACGCGTTACTTTGTGAGACACTATTATTAAGTACTTTACTCTTGCTGTCCAAATATTAAAAAGTAAAAATAAATCGAGACTATTCTTTTGCAGTAATACCGCACCACCGTCTATCTGGGATTTAAACATATATACAGAACTGATCAGACTAAGACTGAACCGAGACAGTGTGCATTCGACTGCTCGAAGCAGAGAAACCCGATGGCTGGGGCTGGGGGCGGGGAGGGGGATCTGTTGGCAGACTTTAAAAAAAAAAAATCACTTCGGAAAAGTCCAGATTCTCGATCAGTAGTTCCAAAAGAACTTTTCCTTCTCGTTTGTCCTCAAGAGGCAAAATGAAAAACAACCACTCCAATCTGTTCTGCAGATTCCCTGAGCCACGTCTCCAACATCGCATTATGTTTATCCATTTTCATCTCCGCTTACGGGGGGGGTAACTAGGGAGGAGGGGATCGGGGCGGAGGAGGGGTGGGCGGTGCTTTGCTCAGCAAGAACGCTGCACTTCAATCAAAAGTGGATACTTGAAGATTTGATGGGACTGTAGGTAGGAACCTGCACTATTATTAAGGATGTCCTTTCACCCCCAACCCCCCCCCCCCCCACCCATCCCCTCTCAAACCAACGCGCTCTCTTCCGATTTTAGTGGCAGACTTTTAAACCATGTTTTTAGTTCTTTCATCCCGTGAAAAGATTCAATCCACACCAAAGCTGGTGCCATGGTCGCATGACACGCTCGCACTCCACTGCAGGAACAACCAGAATGGGCTGAATATGCCCAGGGCCAGGCAGAAGATGCTCCTACTTTCACCGAATATTTACAGTACATGTGTAACAAGTTCATATCGACAAATGAAGCACTGCTTCACTCGAGTTCAAAAGCATCTCTCTCTCTCTTGCGCACACACACACACGCACACGCACGCACGGTCCATCGACAGGGCACTCCTCTTCTGTACTCAACAGATTGACTGCCGTAGGTTTAAAAGAAGAAAAATAAAGTCTAGTTGGGCCTTCAACTCGATGCCTTGGACAAATCATGAACCTCAAACATCTCCCGATTCAAACTGGCCACCACAAGCCTTCCTTCAGAGCTGGAAAGAGAGACTTCTTAATTTTCAGACTTTAAAATAAAGTCCTGAATATCCCAGACAGACAGTCTTTTTGTAAACCAGGTCTCGTGAGGTTGACTGCGATGCCCAATGCGTTCCGTCTCATTTTAAAAGCTGTATTTCGAACCAGAGCAATTGTGTCCCTGAATCCCACAGTCTAAAGAGCCACTATAGTCCTTCCGCCCTCAGTAGATGACCTCGTAGACTGTTGCTTTCTTGTCACCAGACCCCGTGACGATATATTTGTCATCAGCGGAGATATCACAACTTAAAACAGATGATGATTCCTTTGACTGGGGGGGGGGGGGGGGGGGGGAGGAAAGAAAATACACAATTTTAGAAAAGGCAGATAAGCACCCAAGAAATTAAACAACATTCCAGAGAGTTTTCATGGACAAAAAGTTTCCTCTCTCATACCACGTCAGCACCCCTTGCACATGGCGTGGTTGATAATGGGAACCATCTTTTGGGTGGGGGGAGCATGGCGAAGAACAAGCCCCCTGGTACAATGTGCTAGAGGGTCTCTGCCCTTAGTCCCAGAAAGAATAAGCAAAGCCCGTTGATGTTTCTTGGCCACGCTAGTTGACTATTCCTCCCCCTCTCTGAATCGCTGTCTTCAATTGGATCACAGTTTCAGGAGTGGGCAGTCTTCACTCTCATGAGCCCAGACAGGGAATATCGGCTGGCCATGCAGGACACCACTCAGCCCAGTCAGGTCCTCACCTGACATCCTTACCAAAAAGGGCAAACTCTTTCCATCGGGACTGGCTGGACTGTGATCAGGAGCAGGGGCAGGGGTTGCCAACCCTCCAGGATTGGCCCTGGAGTCTCCAGGAATTAAGATTAATCTCCAGGACACTGCTGGGAGCAAAAACCCGGGAGAAAAAAAATCACAGGGGTAATAAAAAATGTTGTTTTTAAAAAAAAAAAAATTCTTTGTACAATTTTGTTCACTAGTTATAAAAATATTGGGGAAAAATGACAGAGAGTCAAGAACCATCCAATCGGGTAATGAAGAGTCTGTTCGTATTCCGATTGGCTGTGGGAAGGCACGGCACCTTGAGGACGGACATGTCGGGCGACCAATGGCGGGAGCGGGGGGCACGGAGTGGTGACACCTCCGGGAAAACGTCCAATCAGAATTGGCGGCCCCGAGCAGGGGCCTAGCTGTAGCCTGAAGGCCAATTGTGGATCTCCAATCCCTCCTCCGGCCGAGAGGAGCACATTCAGCACAGACCCCGGGGAGGGAGGGAGGGCGGAGGAGGAGGGAGCGGGAGAAGAGTCGAACCCGGGGTCTTCTTGGTCTATGGGCTGATTTTAAAATAAATAAATAAATAAATAAATAAGAGATCAAATTAAAAATTGCGAAGACTTATTTGCCTGGTGAAGAGAGGAAGAGAAACACGACAATCAAGGAAATGTCAAAAAGCCTTAGCACACACCAGGGATGCCTTCTCTTACCTGGAATATACTGGCACCGTATGGCGTTCTCCAGGCATTGAGCAGGTTATCCTTGCCAGTGCTGACAAACCACTTACCTAAAAAGAAAAGAAGACATTGTTGTTTTTAAAAAAATATAAATTATCAGAATTTTTTTTCTTATATAAACAAATTACTTGTTCCACTTCTTCAATTAAACCAGTTTATAACCAACAGGAAAGACTGAACAGTCTGGGGCTCCTTTCTCTAGTAGCCAGGGGGGGGGGGGGGGGGGTGACCTGGTAGACGTCTTTAAGATTATGAAGGGTTTCGATAGGGAAGTAGAGAAGATGCTTCCACTTGTGGGGGAATCCAAAACTAGGGGTCATCAATACAAGATAGTCACTAATAAATCCAATAGGGAATTCAGGAGAAACTTCTTTACCCAGAGAGTGGCACTCACTACCACAGGGAGTGGTTGAGGTGAATAGCATAGATGCCTTTAAGGGGAAGTTAGATAAACACATGAGGGTGAAAGGAATAGAAGGATATGCTGATGGGGTGAGATGAAGGCGGGTGGGAGGAGGCTCGTGTAGAGCATAAACACCGGCACGGACCAGTTGGGTCGAATGGCCCGTTTCCATGCTGCACACTCGATGTATTTTAATTCTCCCTCATTCTAGGTTCTTAATGGTGATACACGCCTAACTCAGCTCATCCTGTCCCCCCACCCCAAAGTTAAAGTGAAGCAGCAGGAGTTCAATGAGCATCAGAGCCAATTGGGGAAAAGGAGTCACGTGTTAGGGAGCCGGGAATATGCTGCCCTGCCTGCTACACCCCTGCCCAATACCCAAAATGGCAGCCCTGGCAGGGCGGTGGATTTGTACTCGGATTTAATAACGTTATTTTGCAGACTGTTGGGCTCAATTGCTGCTTCTACCAAGTAAACACACACAGCACTGCTTCAGTCTAGAGTGGAAATGTTACTACTGCACGCCTACAGTATTGCACCTTACCCACCAGCAGTGCACACTGGGAAAATCCTGCATCAACACCACACCCCCTGCCCATAATTTTGATGGACAGTAAACCTTGGGGGGGCATTGCGTGCAAATGCCCAATAGGCACCCCCCATAGGTGAGCCACTGTGCCAGGAAGACCATACATTGGTAAAATTTACCCAACAGTGTCCTTTTAAAAGAAATGATGTGGAGATGCCGGTGTTGGACTGGGGCGGACAAAAGTGAGAAGTCGCACAACACCAGGTTATAGTCCAACAGCTTTATTTGAAATCACAAGCTTTCGGAGCGCTGCTCCTTCGTCAGGAGCAGCGCTCCGAAAGCTTGTGATTTCAAATAAAGCTGTTGGACTATAACCTGGTGTTGTGCGACTTCTCACTTTTAAAAGAAAGACTTAGTTATATAGCGCTTTTCATGACCTCAGGACATCCCAAAGCACTTTACAGACAATGAAGTACTCTTTTGGAAGTGTAGTTACTGTTGTAATGTGGGAAACGCAGCAGTCATTTTGGCACAGCAAGCTCCCACAAACAGCAATGTGATAAATGACCAGATCATCTGTTTTAGCATTTGGTTGAGGGATAAATATCGGCCAGAACAGTGGGAAGAACTCCCCCGCTCTTCTTTGAAATAGTGCTGTGGGATCTTTTACGCCCACCTGAGAGAGCAGACGGGGCCTCGGTTTAACGCCTCATCCAAAAGACGGCACCTCTGACAATGCAGCACTCCCTCAGCACTGCACTGGGAGTGTCAGCCTGGATTTTGTGCTCAAATCTCTGGAATCCACAACCTTCTGACTCAGGTGAGTCATGAGATCAATAGCCATTGAGAGAAATGTTCAGTGGGCATTGAATCACCAAAGCTGGCCATCCGCTATGATTAAATGCCCACATTTGGTTCCTTCCCCGCACAAAGGACACAGCAAGGTCACCATGGTGAGTGGACATAAGAACATAAGACGTTTGGAATGGATGGGTTAGTGGAGGCAAAATGCTATAGAACCATTTAAGAAAGTCAGATCTCGTGATGGGAGAACTATAGAGGTTTTCTGGATGGATGAGCTAAATGACCTTCCTTGTCGGCATTTGATTTGTGATTCAAAGCAGCCCTGTAAAATTCAACAAACCATAATAAGAACATAAGAAGTAGGAGCAGGAGTCGGCCATACAGCCCCTCGAGCCTGCTCCGCCATTCAATAAGATCATGGCTGATCATCGACCTCAACTCCACGTTCCCGCCCGATCTCCATATCCCTGGATTCCCCTAGAGTCCAAAAATCTATCGATCTCAGCCTTGAATATACTCAAAGACTCAGCATTCACAGCCCTTTGGGGCAGAGAATTCCAAAGATTCACAACCCTCAGAGTGAAGAAATTCCTCCTCATCTCAGTCTTAAATGGCCTACCCCTTATCCTGAGACTATGCCCCCTAGTTCTAGACACTGCAGCCAGGGGAAACAGCCTCTCAGCATCTACCCTGTCAATCCCCATCAGAATCTTGTATGTTTCAGTGAGGTCACCTCTCATTCTTCTAAACTCCAGAGAGTATAGGCCCATTCTACACAATCTCTCATCATAGGACAGCCCTCTCATCCCAGGAATCAGTCTAGTGAACCTTTGTTGCACTGCCTCCAAGGCAAGTATATCCTTCCTTAGATAAGGAGACCAAAACTTCTAGGCTTAACCTAAGCTCATTCGACTTTGCTGAAGAGCATTGGGCACCAACCCCCCAAAACTGGGATTGGGCTGTAGGATTAGGGTGGGCAGAAGCAGACTGTTTCCAGCAGTTGAAGAGTCAAGAACGAGGAGCCACAGATATGAGAGATTTAGAGAAGAGGGCAGGAGAAACTTTACACAGAGAGTTGGGAGGCTGTGGAATTCACTCCCAGGCTCAGGGGCTGAGGCAGAAACTCGGTCAACAGTTAAGATGACATTGCACAGGTGGATGATTGAAAAGAGGATAAAAGGCGCATGGGAACAGAAGATAAAAAGAAAAGGAAGACTTGCATTTCTATAGCGCCTTTCACGACCACCGGACGACTCAAAGCGCTTTACAGCCAATGAAGTAATTTTGAAGTGTGGTCACTGTTGCAATGTGGGAAACATTGCCATTCGAACTATTGGCTCACATGGGGGGTAAACGGCAACACGGACTGGGTGGGCCAAACGGCCTGTTTCCCTGCTGTAACCCGTGTATATTCTGAGCCAGCCATCTCCGAAGGCATTTAGCACCTTTGCTTAGGCAAAAACCGCTAAAACTAGCTTGATACAGGATTTACACTTCTCTTTACTGCCCACCCCCCAGTTCTTGGTCCTCGCCATTAACATTGCAAGCGGATAACATTTTAACACCAGGGTGCGGGGGGAGATAGCAGAAAAGATCACCACAGTCTGGAAACAATTCCAACTCTCTACTTACCACAATACGCAAATTTAAGTGACAGGACACAGCTCTCGTGTAAGTGAAGCTGGTACTTGTCGGGCTTGGTGTGATGCAATACCTCCACATTGCTGCTCTCCATACCCACTGCTAACCACTCACCAGTGGGGCAATAACCCAGCGAGAAAATCTGTACAGAGGGGGAAAAGGCAATAAGTTAGCGATGGCCCGTACCTCTCTCTCTCTCTCTCTCTCTCTGTGGGATCATGCAAATGGAGAACACAGAAACAGACGGTTAATAAGGCCATTCAAAACAGCAAGCCAAGCACTGGGTTAATTTTCCCTCTTACTGTGCTGTAATCTGATCGGATTCCATGATAATCGAAGGATTAACAAATGCAACCCATTAACATTTCAACAAACTGCAACCAGGAATGTGCAAAACGCTGGCCGTATAATCATACTGTTTGTCCTCACAAACCTGGGTTGCGTTGGAGAGGGAGCACGATGAGCTGTACGATGCCAGAGTAAAGTACCGGTAGTTCTGGTGTTAACAGTAATGGGAGCAATTCTTTTGTGTGATGAATTAAGAGTATTTATTGCCCAAGTACTATATTGGGACAAGACTGCAGTCTATTGCTTAAATGACACTTCCCTTGTAGCGTGCAAGTACAGTACTCTATGTAGGTCTAGTGAGAACAATGTAAATTGAGAAATACTCTGACCAGATACACATCAGTGAACTCTAAGAAAGAGAAGATTGAGTGGCAACAGTTTCTACAAATAACATTGCCACATACTTGAAGGATTCTTTTAACAGTTGACGTGACCAGAACAGACCTGTACCTGTCCCACAAACAAGACCAAGTTGGCTCCATTTATGGCCAGCAACCCACCTGTGAGGTGAAGTCATGTTGCTGGAGCTGCCTCCCTTCTCTCAGATCCCAAGATCTCACCGTGTTGTCAAGGCCACCTGTCCATAACTTTGTGCCATCATGCGAGATATCTATACAACTTGCACCATCCGTGTGCCCTTGAAATTGCCTAACAAAAACACAAAACATTTCATTAAAAAAAAAAATTATGTTCTGTTATAACTGGCACTTTCCCCCCAGCCGCGCACACGCACGCACACACACGCAGTCTAACCACCGCCCCTTGACATTCAACAGCATTACCATCGCCGAATCCCCCACCATCGACATCCTGGGGGTCACCATTGACCGGAAACTTAACTGGACCAGCCACATAAATAAATACTGTGGCAACAAGAGCAGGTCAGAGGCTGGGTATTCTGCAGCGAGTGTCTCACCTCCTGACTCCCCAAAGCCTTTCCACCATCTACAAGGCACAAGTAAGGAGTGTGATGGAATACTCTCCACTTGCCTGGGTGAGTGCAGCTCCAACAACACTCAAGAAGCTCGACACCATCCAAGACAAAGCAACCCGTTTGATTGGCACCCCATCCACCACCTTAAACATTCACTCCCTCCACCACCGGCGCACCGTGGCTGCAGTGTGTACCATCTACAAGATGCACAACAGCAACTCGCCAAGGCTTCTTCGGCAGCACCTCCCAAACCCGCGACCTCTGCCACCTAGAAGGACAAGGGCAGCAGGCGCATGGGAACACCACCACCTCCAAGTTCCCCTCCAAGTTACACATCATCCTGACTTGGAAATATATCGGCCGTTCCTTCATCATCGCTGGGTCAAAATCCTGGAACTCCCTCCCTAACAGCGCTGTGGGAGTACCTTCACCACACGGACTGTAGCGGTTCAAGGCGGCGGCTCACCACCACCTTCTCAAGGGCAACTAGGGATGGGCAATAAATGCTGGCCTTGCCAGCGACGCCCACATCCCATAAGCGAATAAAAAAATTAATCTGCATTGTTGAAACAGGCCGCACTATCACGCAATTCCCAGGATATTAAGGCTCCAATTATCTCAGTAATCTGGACTGATGTCCTCTCAGCTTAAATGAGTGTCAGAAGAGGACGAGCAACCAGCTCTTTCTTCGTATCTCACAGGTTATCACATGGAGGCGGCAACTCGGGGCACTACTGACACAAACTGCACCCAACAGCAGCAACAAACGATCCCCTCTTTACCCTTCCTCTCCTGCATGTTTTATCCTCAGTGGGCAGAGGCACCAGGTGTGTGCCAATATCTTGCCAGGTAGAGATGCCAGGAATAGGAATTGCGAGACGAAAAAGACCGCGGTCCATCCAGTTCACCTTCTCCCACCCTGGGAGTCCCATGATCCAACGATAATGGGAGTTGTTGACCAAGCACAGCGATCAATCTCTATCAGTGAGTCTACAACAGACCCAGACATGAGGCGAGGAAAACCCCCAGTGGTGGAGAGCTTTGGGAACCAGAGGTCCAAAGTCACCCGTTCCTCCCGAGCTCGCTACACTCACCACACATCACCTCTCAAATTACTCGTAGACTGGATCCCAAAATATTATGCGCTGGACCCGCTACCTTGCCAGGTAGAGGTGGCAGATGCCTACTTGTGCCTTACTCAAGTGGCCGTTATTTACGTGCGGAAGGGCCAGTAGCCGAGGCCCGTCCGTCCCCACTTGATGTGATGCTGGTGGCCACCGGGCAATCTTACACATGGAATTTTAAGTCTATTAGAACTTCAAATGGAGGACAATGTTTCAACCACTACCCAAAGCACCAGCTCAAAAAAAAAGGACCTCCTTTCCAAGTGGCAGCATGGAAGAACCAGAGAACAGATTGGCAAGCCAACCAACAGCCTCACCTTACGAGTGTTTGGTTGTGTAGATCCCAGACGGCTATGTTGCCGTCACTGCAGCAGGAGAAGCAGACTTTAGCGTCGGGGCTGATCGCCAGCGCGTAGCAGGCCGGCGCGGAGGACGTAAGCTCAGCCTTGATCCTCGGCGTGGGCGAGGCGAGGTCCCATATCGTTAGCGTGCTTGCTTCTCCTCCTACGATCAACGTCCGGCCATCAGGTAGAAGTTTGCAGGAACGGATGTAATTATCCCGGTTCTGTAAAGCGGGGAGGGAATGGTAAAGAGAAGTCAAGTTAGACAAAATACTACAGAGAGCATCACTTCGATGGATGACCTACGGGCTCAGCTGTGTCTCAGTGTGTGGGACTCTCGCCTCTGAGTCAGACGGTTGTGGGTTCAAGTCGCACTCCAGAGACTTGAGCACAAAAATCTAGGCTGACACTCCCAGGGAGTGCTGCACTGGCCAAGGCTTCTTCGGTAGAACCTCCCAAACCCGCGACCTCTACCACCTAGAAGGACAAGGGCAGCAGGCGCATGGGAACACCACCGCCTCCAAGTCACACACCATCCTGACTTAGAAGTATATCGGCCGTTCCTTCATCATCGCTGGGTCAAAATCCTGGAACTCCCTCCCTAACAGCACTGTGGGAGCACCTTCACCACACGGACTGCAGCGGTTCAAGAAGGCGGCTCACCACCACCTTCTCAAGAGCAACTAGGGATGGGCAATAAATGCTGGCCTGGCCAGCGATGCCCACATCCCGTGAACAAATAAATTATTGTCGGAAGTGCTGTCTTTTGGATGAGACGTTAAACCGAGGGCCCCGTCTGCTCTCTCAGGCAGGCGTGAAAGATCCCACGGCACTATTTCGAAGAAGAGCAGGGGAGTTCTCCCTGGTGTCTTGGTCCGTTCGCTGTACTGGCCAACATTTATTTGACTGTACTCAAATTGGCTGCTGCGTTACAACAGTGACTACACTTGGTTGGCTGTAAAGTGCTTGGGGATGTCCCGAGGTCGTGAAAGTTGCTATATAAATGCAAGTCTTCCTTTTTTGATAGCGCGTTCATATATTGATTGCTTTGTACATAGAACTTCCTGACATCCATTCCAATGTCACCCTTCACTGGTTGACGCAGAGTCCCTCTATCACACGGTCATGGCTTACTTTGCAACAATGTGCTGGATTTACCTTCCCTGCAACCATCCACTTTGCGTAATCCTCGGAGACTCCCCGCCCTCCCCCCCATCTCAGTCACCACCTCCTTTGAGCCAACATTAAACCATACGGCTCTTTGTAAAAAGGCTCCAACTTGGACAGCGACGCCACTTTCAATTCTCCAAACGCCTGAAATTATTCCTCTCCTCGCGCCACTTACTAGACAGTCTAACTGGGAGACGGGACTCTTGCTGCCAGGCTGACTGATGTCCCAGATTTTGACGCAGCCCTTGCCTCCAGTGTACACGTGCCTCGTGGGGTTGCTGATGGTGACGGCGCACACCACCTCACCGTGGTTCAGGGTGTTGATCTGCCGGGCGTGCCGCGGAATGCCGGGCCCAATCAGGGCGTCGGGAGGGAACGGCACGGGCTGCATCTGTCCGTCCGCACTCACGTGAAAGGAATACGCACTGGGGTCGGGGGGGGAAAAGAAAAGAAATTAAATAAAGCTTAAAAAGAGATAAAACAG
Source organism: Squalus acanthias (assembly GCA_030390025.1). Lineage (NCBI taxonomy): Eukaryota > Metazoa > Chordata > Chondrichthyes > Squaliformes > Squalidae > Squalus > Squalus acanthias. The sequence goes on along the minus strand of JASTWF010000502.1, from coordinate 74,744 downwards.
AGCTTTAAGATTCACGATCTTGAACAATTCACACCCAGTATTTACAAAATCGCAAGAATCTGTAGGCCCCGCAAAGAAAATCTTACAGCAGAGAAGGAGGCCATTCGGCCCATCGTGCCTGTGCCGGCTCTTTTTGAAAGAGCTCTCCAATTAATCCCACTCCCCCTGCTCTTTCCCCATAGCCCTGCAAATGTTTCCCCTCCCAGTATTTATCCAATCCACTTTTGAAAGTTATTATTGAATCTGCTTCCACTGCCCTTTCAGGCAGCGCATTCCAGATCACAACAACTCGCCGCATAAAAATATATTCTCCTCGTCTCCCCCTCTGGTTCTTTTGCCAATCACCTTAAATCGGTGTCCCCTGGTTACTGACCCTCCTGCCACTGGAAACACTTTCTCCTTATTTTACTCTATCGAAACCCTTCATGATTTTGAACACCTCCATCAAATCTCCTCTTAACCTTCTCTGCTCCGAGGAGAACAACCAGAGTCTCTCCATGTAACTGTTGTGGAAGCACCTCAGAAGATTACATCTCCTTTTCCCCCCCGCTCCCCGCCAGAGCCAGTGATTCTCTGGTCGTTGTTTTAAGGCAAATGGGCTCGAGAGATTAGCAGTTTAAAAAAATATATATATTTTTGAAACTGCAAAGTAAAAAAAAAATAAGGGATTAAAATGACTTACGGTTTTCCTCCGGGTATTGAAGCAAGACTGGCAGAGAGCCCAGGGGCTCGCATGTGGGAGTGAGGGTCAAAGCCCACCTGTTCAGAGAGATGCAGAGCACTATTGAGTTTACATTCATCGCTACACAATGCCAGTAACACGTTTTTTTAAAATTCAAAAATAAATGAGTAATTGTGAGAAGGAAGAGCTAAATTCATTACGTACACCACCAAAGCTCACCATAGGAGAACGATAGGCGGCTGCTGCAGCGCTCATCTGTGGCGAGATGTTGTGGAGGCCGGGATAAGCCCCGGGGCTCGTCAGAGCACCGTTCATTTCGTGGTGGGACATCATGGCAAATGGGGCATACGAGCCAGCCAGCGAGATCGGGGCGCGAAGGGCCGGTGCTGGAAACCAAAAAAAACCCATAAAAGTGGTTCAGTATCTCCTCAGGGCAAGTGTGTGGCGAGTTAAAGAAACACTCGCATTTACACAGTGCCTCGTCGCACAGGCTCGCGCGCACACGCACCACTAACTTGCATTTATATAGCGCCTTTAATCGCAGAACACCATCGCAAAATGCTCATGGAGCAGGTTTGCCAACCCTCAAGGATGATCCTGGAGTCTCCGAAGATTTAATCGCCAAAAACCCGGGGGAAAAAAATCGTAGGGGCGTTAAAAAAACTTCCATTTATTTTTTTATTATTAATTCATGGGATGCGAGCGTCACCAGCAAGGCCAGCATTTATTGGCCATCTCTACTGCCCTCGAGAAGGTGGTGGTGGTGAGCCGCCTTCTTGAATAAGTGGCTCGCTGGGCCATTTCAGAGGGCAGTTTAAGAGTCAACCACAATGCTGTGGGTCTGGAGTCATACACCGGCCAGACTGGGTAAGGGCGGCAGATTTCCTTCCCGAAAGGGCATTAGTGAACCAGATGGGTTTTTGCGACAATCCGGTAGTTTCGTGGTCACCATTACTGACACTAGCCTTTTTAATTCCAGATTTATTTAATTAATTGAACATAAATTCCCCAGCCGCCGTGGTGGGATTTGAACTCACGTCTCCGGATCATTAGTCCAGGGCCTTTGGATTACTAGACCAGGAACATAACCCCTACACTTTATAAAAATACTGGCGATGGGGGGAAAAAAAGGCCGTTTGACTGGGCAGGGTGGTTGGAGGTGGGAAGGTCACATGATGAAACCTCCTGAAACCCACCACAGAGCCGAGGATGGAGGAAGTGGGTTAATCAATCTACTTTTTAAAAAAAAGGAAGTTCCATCTCATCTAGCGCCGATTAGAGAGAGCAAAAGTGTGGGCGTAGACTTTGCTGCTTCGAGCTCAACTCGGATAGAATATATTCGTTGGTGAAATACAGAGAGAATGCAGCACTGGTTTGGTTTTTTTTGGACCCCCGCCTCCTCTCCTGAAGGCACGTGCCCGCTGGCACGCAGTTCAACGGGCATTACCTACCCTCTCGCCCTCACCATAGTGCCAGGCACTGAACGCCGGTAGGCTACAGGCAGCAGTAGGGTCAAGCCCACCTTACCACGCAAGGTCCAGCAGAGCTCATTGGATACCGATCAAGAGGCAGTGGCAGCGGGGGAGGAACCTGGATTCTCTTCCTCCCAAGCCCAGGGTTGCTGAATCTCATTCCAAGGACTCTACCTCCAAGTATAGACAGTAGAAAACAAAGGTTGTTGGGTAGGGGGCAATTTTGCAGTCTTCACTGATGATGGAACACAAGCCAAACTGAGAGCCCAACGTTTTGTTGTAATAAATGTACCGAGAGCTGAAAGTCTGAAAGGCTCCGAGCCAAGTGCAGTTACCTAGTGACTCCATGCCCGGAGGCTTTCCCGGGATTGGTCGCAGCCCCGGCGTTGAACTGGTACCTGGAGTTGGGGCATCGTTGCGGGGGGTCGGGGTATTTGACTTCAGCCCAGGGGTCGATGATTTGTCATTCTGAAAAATAAAACCGGGGGGGGGGGGGGGGGGGGAGGGGAAATCTTCAATATGGAGCCCTCGAGAGACACGCGCGCAGAGTGAGAGCGAGTGAGCCAGACAGACATGCAGAGCGAGCGAGCGAGCCAGACAGACGCGCGCAGAGCGAGCGAGCCAGACAGACAGAGACGTGCGCAGAGCGAGCGAGCCAGACAGACGTGCGCAGAGCGAGCGAGCCAGACAGACGTGCGCAGAGCGAGCGAGCCAGACAGACGTGCGCAGAGCGAGCGAGCCAGACAGACGTGCGCAGAGCGAGCGAGCCAGACAGACGTGTGCAGAGCGAGCGAGCCAGACAGACACACAGACGTGCGCAGAGCGAGCGAGCCAAAGTGAAAGAATCATATTTATATTGACGTCTTTCAGGCCCTTAGGATGTTTCAAGCATTTCACAGCCAAATAAATTAGTGAGACAAAAAAAAAGATTGCCCTATAACACCATGGATCAGTGAGAGTCATTGATTTCTCCACTGCGGGTTAAGTGTTCAAATAGTAGATAGCGGAATTTTTATATAAATCCGTTACTGCATCAGTTACTGTGAGTTCACCCCAAAATACTCAAATGAACTGCGATCCCAAGAATCACTCACTATGACCGGGGTGTGGGGGCAAGCGGAGAAGGGGGAAAGAAAGAGGAAGGAAAAAATTTCAGATAATAATTTCCTGTAATGAGTATTGTGAAAGAAGAGCCAGTTTGTAATCCTTGCGCTCTGGTCAGAGTTCAGTGACTAACGTCCTTCCAAATGCTTTGTTGAATTTTTTTTAAATTAAAAAAAAACGGCAACATCAGCCCCAGAGAAGCAGCGAATGACATAGAACGTACGGCACAGAAACAGGCCATTCGGCCCAACTGCTCCGTGCTGGTGTTTCTGCTCCACACCAGCCTCCTCCCACCCCTCTGCATCTCACCCTGTCAGCATATCCTTCTATTCCTTTCTCCCTCATGTGTTTATCTAGCTTCCCCTTAAATGCATCTCTGCTACTCGCCTCAACCACTCCCTGTGGTAGTGAGTTCCACATTCTCACCACTCTCTGGGGAAAGAAGATTACAAAGTATTCACAGCACAGGAACAGGCCACTGGGCCCAACTGGTCTGTGCCAGAGTTTATGCTCTACACACGACTCCTCCCACGCGGCTCATTCAAAGTTCCGCGCACGCGCGGGTCTGTCCCCCGCTGTAAAGCCAGCAAGCGGCTTGCGCGGGACCTCCCGAGCACTGCGCGCCCGCGCAGCTCAACAGGAACATCGCCTCCCACCCTATCAAAATATCCTTCCATTCCTTTCTCGCTCATGAAGTTTCTCCTGAATTCCTTATCGGATTTATTAGTGACTATCTTGCACTAGTTACTATCTTACACTAGTGACTACTTTATATTTATGGGACACAATAGCAAGATGCTGCGGATGCTGGAAATCTGAAATAACAACAGAAATTGCTGGAAACACTCAGCAGGTCAGGCAGCATCGAGGAGAGAGAAAGACGTTGACCCTGTTTCTCTCTCCTCGATGCTGCCTGACCTGCTGAGTGTTTCCAGCATTTTCTGTTGTTATTTTATATTTATGGGCACTCAATTTCCCGGCAGACTCAAAGCAAAGATCTAAACACTTTCAAACTGAAGCGTTGAATTCCAACGACGAGGAGATCCTGGCCGAGTCTTTTACACGGGTGGGAGGGAGGGAGGGAGGGGCAGGAACGAGTTGCACTCACGTGGCCCATATCTTTCGTTTTCGATGAAGGCGTGCTGCTCGATGAAGCGACGGAGGCGGGGCTGTTGGGCGCGTCCTTCTTTATCCCGCGAGATTTATCCAAGCCGTTCTCGCGGGGAGAGTGCGCGGGGCTGACCCGAGGCGTGGCGGGATCCTGCGAGTTAACAAAAGAAAAAAAAACACGAAAAAAATTAAAGCGAGTCGCTGGAGAAAGAACGGTTAAAAAAAAAACCCCACACACGTCTGGTCTTAATCAGGCAATTTAATAACTAAGTGTCTTGCTTTCACCACAAGAATTACTGCAAAATTCCTTTGTCGTTACACTGTCACTTTATCACAGGGCATTCCAAGCCCTCCCACGCCACGCATTGCATGGCGAGTTCAAAAGGTCAAACCTTCAAAGGTCACGAAGGGAGGCTAGCCCCATGCTTTCCTCCTCCGCCAGTTTTATCTCCTCCCCCGGCCCCCCTCCGCCCAGAAGGTGCCATTCTCCTGCTGCGATTGTGAGGTGGATGCCGACAGCCCTTCCCCCTACCTCCCTCCCCCTCGTGCCCTTTCTCGCAGCGCGGGCCCGGCAAAGTGCGCTCGCTCAGAGGGCACCACGGCCCAGTCAGACCAGGGAAGGTCGGCCGATTTTCTCCCTCCGCCACCTCCTCCTCGCACTTGGCGACACGGAGGGCGACCGCAGCCATTTTGAGCGAGGGCAGCAACGGGCTGGGGATGGAGCTGGAGGCCACCCAGGGTTCCGGAGCCCAGCACCACACCAGGCGACAGGTTCATCCGCCGAGTTATCCAGGAGATATGGTCACCGTTGGGTTACGGAACAAGGGCAAAAGAAAGCAGATATACGGGGGAGGGGGAAACGGAGAACAGAAGACAACTAATAGGAGTAACTCTGGGGCCATCTCCTGGCACAGATACAAAGAAAACACTCAGACAAACCAGTTAAAACCGCCCATTGTTTGCCCAATGGGGACAAACTTCGACGGTTGATAGGAATTATTTGTGGAGAAGCATAGAATGATACGGCACAGAAGGAGGCCGCCACCCGGCTCATTGCGCCTGTGCTGGCTCCCCAACAGAGCTATCAAACCAATCCCACTCCCCTGCTCTTTCCCCGATAGCCCTGCAATTTTCCTCCATCCAGTATTTATCCTTGAAAATACTCAATTTGTCCAGTCGTGTAATGAATTTTAACACCGTGGATTCTCAAAAGGCCGTGAACCGCAACTCAGTCAATGGGCTCAATTTTCACCGGCCCGTGGAGGCAGGTGTGGTGTGAAAATAGCAGATTCGGGGGTCCCGAACCCATCCCGCCCCCCAACCCGCCTCCATGCCAGTTTCCCAGGAGGCGGGTACCCGACCTGTGCTGGGACCTGCCTCCCCAAGGCGGGAAGGGGATTAGTGCCAATAAACTGCCTGTTAACAGGTAGTTAACAGGCAGTTTTTTGCCTAATCCCTATTTTTAGCCCTGAAGTGTGGGCTTCCCAACAGGTCCGAACCACGCCGATTTAGCGAGGCGGACCGTCGGTCTGGAGGGCTTGGAGGGGTCGAGATGTCCGGTGTGCAGGTGAGTGATGGGTGCATGAGTGCAGAGGTAAGTGTGTTTGGTGTGTGTAAAGTTTTTTCAGAACTTTTACTTACCTTAACTTTGTCCTGCAGGCTAGCTTCCTTAAGGTGTCGGGAGTCCCTCACATCCACGGCACAGAAAGCAGAATGGCCGCGGAGCTGTCAAAAGCTGTAGTCTCTGCTTTCTGTGCTGGATTGATTTCTAACTGAGTCTAAGTACAGGGACTCAAGTTAGAAATCATATTGTCAGTGTTTGACAGCTTCACAGAGCTGTCAAACGCTGAAATTTCATCTGTCAAAAGCTCTTGACAGATGAAATTTCAATGGCTGACGTCACCTGTATCCAAGGGACCCTTGATTGGCCTGCTAAGCCCGCTGGGCGGGCTTAACAAGGTCAATCAAGAGAAAATACAGTGGATTGGCCACAAGTCGACGGAGGCGGGACTACAACCCAAAAACTCCATCACATCCCCATTGACAAAATCCAGCCCAATGACTTAGATTCGATTTCTTTTGAAAAACATTTTTTCTCTCTCAAAACACTGGTTTCCACACAAGTCAAAAAAGGGCTTTCTCCTCAACAACCTACAGTACAGTATAACAAATACAATCGGCCCCTTCCCAAAAACCATAACTAAATCCCATTCCGGAGAGGAAAACAAAACAAATCTACAAAAGCAAAGCAAACAAGATTCCTGGACTCAAATATTGTACAATTTGGGAGAGCAAAATTGGAAATCTTTTTACACAACACTGATCACCGCCCCCCACCCCCTTACTCCCCCAAGGGGAAAAAAAATATCAACAGTAAAAGAATTATACATGTTCCATTATTATACACAAGTAATGTCAGTCTTTTCCAAATTCCAGGATGGTTTGGGGTCTGGGGAGGTGGAAAAGGAAGAAGAGGAGTAGGGAGGGAGGGAGGGGTACGAGGAAGGCTCCTCCAAACTCTTGACTAAAAGATTCACTTTGTGTCATAATTATTTATCTTGGCCCAAATCTCTTCAAAAGGAACCTCAACGAGTCAGATTTAAAATAGCGCTCTCCTCGCCCCCCCCCCCTCCCATCCCCCCAAAATTAAACATGGAGTCCCCTGGAATTTTTCCAGGTTGAAAGAAAAATTTTAAAAAGCGCCGTTTCTTACCTCATTGGAAACGTCCACAACCAAGTCATCGCTCTTATCACCATCACTGTCCTAAAGAGAGAAACAGAAGTCAGCCGGAGTTCTTCTAAAGAAAGAAAGACTTGTGTTCATATAACAACCAACGCCCACTCTATACAGCACCTTCAACACAGGGCAAAGTGCTCCAAGGCAGGCGGGGGTTAAATGGACGTCAAACAGAGATTGGAAGAGTTCAAGAAGGCATAAAACAAAGAACTTGCATTTCTATAACGCCTTTCACCTCCTCAAGGGCAGCCCCAAAGCGCTTTACAGCCAATGAAGTACTTTTGAAGTGTTGCCCCTGTTGTAATGTAATGTAATCCGCCTTGGATACGGGGGTGGTGCCAGAGGACTGGAGAATTAGCAAATGTTACACCCTTGTTCAAAAAAAGGGTGCAACGATAAACCCAGCAACTACAGGCCAGTCAGTTTAACCCCGGTAGTGGGGAAGCTTTTAGAAACAGTAATCAGGGACAAAATTAACAGTCACTTGGACAAGTGTGGATTAATTAAGGAAAGCCAGCACGGATTTGTCAAAGCAAATCGTGTTTAACTAACTTGATTGATTTTTTTGATGAGGTAACAGAGAGGGTTGATGAGGGTAATGTAGTTGACGTGGTGTACATGGATTTCCAAAAGGCATTTGATAAAGTGCCACATAATAGGCATACCAGCAAAATTGAAGCCCATGGAATAAAAGGGACAGTGGCAGCATGAATACAAAACTGGCTAAGTGACAGAAAACAGAGAGTAGTGGTGAACGGTTGTTTTTCGGACTGGAGGAAGGTATACAGTGGTGTTCCCACTGGAAAGACTGGAGAAGCTGGGGTTGTTCTCCTTCGAGCGGAGAAGGTTGAGGAGATTTGATAGAGGTGTTCAAAATCATGAGGGCTCTAGGCAGAGTAGATAGAGAGAAACTGTTCCCATTGGCAGAAGGGTCGAGAACCAGAGGACATCAATTTAAGGTGATTGGCAGAAGAACCAAAGGCGACATGAGGAAAAACTTTTTTACGCAGCGAGTGGTTAGGATCTGGAATGCACTGCCTGAGAGGGTGGTGGAGGCAGATTCAATCGTGGCTTTCAAAAGGGAATTGGATAAGTACCTGAAGGGAAAAATTTTGCAGGGCTACGGAGAAAGGGCGGGGGTGTGGGACTAGCTGAAGTGATCTTGCAGAGAGCCGGCACGGGCTCGACGGGCCGAATGGCCTCCTCCTGTGCTGTAACCATTCTATGGTTCTATTCTATGATAATGCGGCAGCCAATTTGCGCACAGCAAGATCCCACAAACAGCACTGAAATAATGACCAGATAATCTGTTTTCAGTGATGTTGGTTGAGGATAAATATTGGCCAGGACACCGGGGAGAACTCCCCTGCTTTTCTTCAAATTAGTGCTGTGGGATCTTTTACGTCCACCTGAGAGAGCAGATGGGACCTCGGTTTAACGTGTCATTCGAAAGACGGCACCTCTGACAGTGCAGCACTCCCTCAGTATTGCACTGGGAGTCTCAGCCTAGCTTTTTGTGCTCGAGTCTCTGGAGTGGGGCTTGAACCCACAACCTTCTGATTCAGAGGCGAGGGTGCTACCCACTGAGCCACAGCGGAGACTTATGATGGCACAGTTGAAGAGTCAAATTTCGAGAAGGGTTTTAAACTAGACACAAACCATGTGTTAAACCACCTGGGAACCCAGTCTCACTAAATCCAAAGTCGCAAGGCTCCAAAAATACGAGCAGAGCCAGACTTACATATCTGTTCATGGTGTCTTTCTCTTCCACCTTTCGTTTCTTCGCATCCAGGTAGTCGGAGGAACTCCTGCTGTTCCTTTCATTGGGCCGGAGGCTGTCCGATGGCGAGACAGAGTTATTCTGCAGAAAATAAGAGGATCATTGAAAGAGCCAAGCAGAGCAACCCATCACCGTACATCCGGGAGGGAGAACCAAGCCGATCCGAGATCATTAAACTTCGAGTCCAGCACAATATCCAACAACCCAATAAATCAGAGAGCAAACACAGCAAGACACACGGCCTGTGTGTGTGTGTGTACTGGGGTTACCAACGCTCCAGGATTTGGAGATGGGGGAACAAATGGCTGTTTGACTGACAGCCAAGAATTATCCAATTGGGTAACGAAGAGTCTATTCGCTTTCTGATTGGCCGTGGGAAGGCGGGGCTTCGCGAGGGTGGATGTGTCAGGTGACCAATGGCGGAGGTGTGGGGGCGGGGCAACATGTGAGTGTGTGTGTGTGTGCGCGCGCGCGTGCCGGGGTATCTACAGGTTAGTCTTGCACACCTCAGTTGGTAATCGACCATCACCTGCAGAGGCCTGGGACCAGGTAGCCGAGAGGAGGGACTTTGACTCGAAACTGTCCCCAATGAAAAAAGTTACTGCGGAATCAATGGGAAATAGGAAGGCAGAGGGACAGTGATGGTGCTCTCCTGAAACACAATTCATCAACAAAATAAACCTCGATCAGAGAGTCTGGACGTGACTATTTACTACATCACTACTTTAGAACAATGAAATCATCCTCCATATCCATCAAATATTGCCAATAGATAAAATGTCTGCTGGGTAATGGGGAAGATCCATCCTTCTCAGTTTAATTCACTAAACTCAATACACCAGGAAAATAAGATGACATTCCCTACAACAACAACAACTTGCATTTATATAGCACCTTTAACATAGTAAAATGTCTCAAGGCGTTTCACAGGAGTGATTATCAAACAAAATTTGACACCGAACCACATAAGGAGGTATTAGGTCAGGTGACCAAAAGCTTGGTCAAAGAGGTAGGTTTTAAGGAGGATCTTAAAGGAAGAGAGAGAGGTAGAGAGGTTTAGGCAGGGAATTCCAGAGCTTATGGCCCAGGCAACCGAAGGCACGGCCGCCAATGGTGGGGCGATTAAAATCGGGGATGCGCAAGAGGCCAGAATTGGCGAAGCACAAAATCTAGGCCGACACTCCCAGTGCAGTGCTGAGGGAGTGCTGCACAGTCGGAGGTGCCGTCTTTCAGATGAGACGTTAAGCGGAGGCCCCGTCTGCGCTCTCAGGTGGACGTAAAAGATCCCACGGCGCTATTTCGAAGAAGAGCAGGGGAATTCCCCCCGGTGTCCTGGCCAATATTTATCCCTCAAAACAGCATCAGTAAACACAGATGATCTGGTCATTATCACAATGCTGTTTGTGGGAGCTTGCTGTGCGCAGATTGGCTGCCGCGTTTCCTACATTACAACAGTGACTACACTTTAAAAAGTGCTTCATTGTCTGTAAAGCGCTTTGGGATGTCCTGAGGTCGTGAAATGCGCTATAGAAATGCAAGATCATTCTTTCAACTGGTGGATCAAACTCCGCTGAACACCCTGCGGGGGCAGGAGCTCCCGTATTAGTGTTGATTAATCAGAACGTTCCAACCTAGAGCGTGACAGAGACATCCTCCCTCAGGGAGGCCCCAGGACCAACGGGGAGGGCGTTGGGGGGGGGGGGGGGGGGGGAGAAAAAAAAGTGAGCCAGCAAGGACACAGAGCAAAGACGGCATGAACTGGTGATCATTTTGGAAAGAGGGAAGCAAAGAAGCTACAGTCTGAGCTGACTAGGATCAGCTTTTCATTTAGTTTCCAATTCGCTATATTTTTGAAAAAATATACCTCGATAGGACGGTTAGAAGCCGGAGGGTGAGACATGCCGCCAGTCACACACACAACGCCCTGTACGATATTCCCATGTCGCCATGAATAATGTGCAGTTGGTTTTTTTTGTTGTTGAAAAAGGCAAGTTAGCTAGGGATTAAAAGCTAGATTCAAACTGCCAACCACTTCCAACACAAGGACTCTCTCAAAGCAATTCAGCTCTTTACAGAAAGCTAGGCCAAGATGTGAAGACTGAACAGACGTTTCATCATTGAACTCTTCAATAAAAAGTGAAGAGGAGGAGGAGGAGGGAGGGAGGGAGGCACCCAAATAAGCAAGATTTCAGCCTCTATTCAACTCCTTCCAGAAAACCGCTCATCCAGCTAAACAAAGAGAAGGGATTTGGCCTGGAGACTGTAACACAAGCCAACATTAGGCCCAACAACTTGCTAATCAGCTGTGCTTTACATTAAACATCAACCCATTTATTTCCAAACTGCTGCAGGTACAGAATAAGGCGATTCAAGAGCGAATCCCCTGAAAGGTGCGCTCGGCATGAGCTGCCTGGGTGAATTACTGAAGGTGCAAAGGCATGAAAAGAATGTCACAGGCAGCTTTTTGAAGAGAGAGAGAGAGAGAGAGAGAGAGAAAAAAATAGGCCTTGTCTGCAGTTTACAAAGAGGCAGCTATTCGGTGGGGGCCAAGTGGAAATAATAACAGTGTTCTTTAAGCCGCTTCACTTCTCTTCATTCTCCTGGTGAAAGGGGAGGGGGAGGGGGGGGTGAAGCACTTCATATTTCTCCTCAGCACCAATAAGCAGCAATGGGCAAGACCAAGCAAGCCTTTCTTCCCAGCCAGTCAAGCTGAGAAAAAGCTGTGGATACCAGAGAATCGTGTCAAGCATTTAGAGGAATCGATCCATTCAGCCCTTCACCGGCACAGAGCCAACTAACTAAATATTATTCCTGCTCTGGCAGACTTTAAAAAAAAAAATGTTTTTATTTTTATGAATGAATCTCACTCGAGATCGTGGCCTGTTCTGGCTTTTTTTTTTAAACAGAGGCTTTTCCAATAAGGCTTTATAGGTTATTTCAAATCATCTTTTTGTGACCACACATTCTTTGCAAGGTTAAGTGATGGACAGCTGCACCACCGAATGTACTTCTGTTCTTTTATCTGCGGGCATTTTCGTTCTAAAGGGCCGCTTGTTTCTTCCTCCCCTCCTCCCTCCTCCCCCCCCCCCCCTCCCCACGCTCCCTCCTCCTACTGCGAGAGGCTTTGTGCAAAGTGACATTAGGAAATCAATATGAACCAGGGGCAAGGCTGATTGCAACGTCAACCTCCCGCCAACATCCCTCAAACGCCACACAAAAGCTTCAGTCCCAGCCCTGGGCACACAATAGCCAGAGTCCTTCTTTGCATCGAAGCAAGCCTCGAGTCAAAAGAAGGAAGAAAAAAAAAGATCACATTAAATGCATATCCAGGAACGCTTTCTCTCCAGGAATCGGCTTCAGATTCCCACATGCCTCATGTAAACAACAAAAAAGGCGCCGGAAAATATTCACGGTCCACTTATTAAAATAAAAATCTTCCCACACCAGTTGGGTATCGTCGCCCAGCAAGGAGCTGCCCCCCTCGGGCGGTGTCGAAGTGAATCGCTGATCTGACAACACGCTCGAAAGCTCCTTTGTAAGCCATTCAATGCTCTCCATGGGCAACATGCACTTGCCAAATAGGCTGGACAAGTGCTCTGCTCCCAGACCTCTGCTAATGCCCGCTCCAGTACCAGCTGCTCGAGATGCTCAACAACAACCAACAGTGTTGTCAGCTCGGCTCAGCTGGCAGCAGTCTTGGCTCCGAAGGATGCGGCCCACACCAAGACCAGAGTGCACAATCGACAACAACAGCAACACTCATTATGTAGCCCCTTCAAAAACGTCCCGAGGTGCTTCATCAAGCAGCAAAATTCGACACCAAGCCACGTAAGGAGATATTAGGACAGGTGAACCAAAAGCTTGGTCAAAGAGGTAGGTTTTAAGGAGCGTCTTAAAAGGAGGAGAGAGAGTCTACGCAACAGTCAAAACAGTAATTCACACACGCACACAGATGCTTCAAGGAGGTCTTAATCTAAATACTGCTCAATACAGGGACCGTGTCAAAAGCAGTGGAAACCAGAGAATTGAGTCAAGCTTCTTTCAGCTTTTGAGCAGATCCCAAGTAAACATAAGGAGTATACAGATTTCTCCCTTCCCTCGTACCCCCAAGCACTAAGAGGACTGATCCCCACACACGCCCCGGCCCACCTCACCTCACAATGATAATCATCAGACCATCAATCATCACTCTTGGGGGACCTCCCCAAAACACATGGGACCCCCGCATTTCAACACATGGGACCCCCTGCATTTCAACACATGGGACCCCCTGCATTTCAACGCATGGGACCCCCTGCATTTCAACGCATGGGACCCCCTGCATTTCAACGCATGGGACCCCCTGCATTTCAACGCATGGGACCCCCTGCATTTCAACGCATGGGACCCCCTAAAAAAACCCGGGGGACCCCCTGCATTTCACCGCATGGGACCCCCTGCATTTCACCGCATGGGACCCCCTGCATTTCAACACATGGGACCCTCCCAAAACACATGGGACCCCCTGCATTTCAACACATGGGACCCCCTGCATTTCAACAAGTGGACCATTTATTAAAGCCCCAAGATTAGAAAATTTCAAGACTTGAAATGGTTCACTTAATCGCATTTTATTTCCCCTCACCCCAACTCCAAGCTTAGATTAAAACTTGCAGAAGTCATGAGGAAGTCTATACCACCACTGACATGTCAGTACATCAGTTTAGTGCTGATAACAGTGCACGTTTTTTTAAACAAACTAAACACCCCTCGAATGTGAATGTGAGCTCATCCACTTTGGACCTAAAAATGATAGGACCGACACTTTCTAAATGGTGAAAAGCCAGAAACAGTGGAGGTCCAATTAGAGCCAGACCTTTCAGGAGTGAAAGTAGGAAACACTTCGACACACAAAGGGTGGTCGAAGTTTGGAACTCTCTTCCACAAATGGCAATTGATGCTCGATCAATTGTTAATTTTAAATCTGAGATTGATAAGATTTTTGTTAACCAAAGGTATTAAGGGTTATGGGCCAAAGGCGGGTGTATGGAGTTAGGTCGCAGATCAGCCACGATCTCATTGAATGACGGAACAGACTCGAGGGGCTCAATGGCCTCCTCCTGTTCCTACGTTCGAATGTTAAAATTACTGGTGCCACCATCTGTACCACACAGGGAGTGGTTGAAGTACTGATGCATTTAATGGGATGCTTGATGCATATGAGGGAGAGGGGAATCGAGGTAATTAGAGTGGGAGGCGGCTCCGGAGCACAAAAACGCCGGCATAGACCAGTTGGGCCGAATGGTCTGTTTCTGTGCTGTAAATTCTACATAACCAAATGCCTGTTGCTGGAACAGCGCTAACTTGCGAGTTTGAGGTTCTCCTGCAGCATCCGCACATTTTCCCACAGCTCACCAGATGCTGCAGTCCAATTCAATCGGGACTAGTCATCCTCTCGTCCTTCTTTCCCGATAGCAGAGCAGCTTCATCTCGTGAGTTGCTGAGTTCTGCAGGTCAGGAAGACCTGGGGTTTGATGCCCAATCGGTTCTGAGTCAGCTGGTTTTGGGCGGGTGATGGTAGGGTTGCTACAGTTGGGTTGGCGGGGGTTGGGGAATGGCATGGACACCCATTCCTCGACAGGTGTATAGTGCCAGTTGGGCGCTTCTGCCTGCCTTACTTTCCACACTCCCATTGAGTGATCACCCCTGACCTACACTGGCTCCCGGTCCGGCAATGCCTCGATTTTAAAATTCCCATCTTTGTTTTCAAATCCCTCCATGGTGCCCCCCCCCCCCTCCCCTATCTCTGTAACCTCCTCCAGCCCTAAAACCCTCCGAGATCTCTGCGCTCCTCCAACTCTGGCCTCTTGCGATTCTCCGATTTCCATCGCTCCACCATTGGCGGCCGTGCCTTCAGCTGCCTGGGGCCCTGAGCTCTGGAATTCCCTCCCTAAACCCTCTCCGCCTCGCTCTCCTCCTTTAAGACGCTCCTTAAACCCACCTCTCACCCGTCCCAATCTCTCCTGATGTGGCTCGGTGTCAAATTGTGTTTGATAACGCCCCCTGTGAAGCCCCTTGGGAAGTTTTACTACACTTCACCTGACAAAGGAGCAGCGCTCCGAAAGCTTGTGATTTCAAATAAAGCTGTTGGACTATAACCTGGTGTTGTGCGACTTCTCACATTTGTCCACCCCAGTCCAACACCGGCATCTCCGCATCATACATTAAAGGCGCTATATAAATGCAGTGTTGTTGCGTGGCCGTATTATCAAGAGGACAACTAGATCCGTGAAGCTACACCACAGCAAGGAGTCAATTTTAGGAGCGGGGGACAAGAGAGGAAATTGGCGAGAAAATGAATGATTGGGAAAGAAAAAGGCCCCTCAGCAGTTAAACGTCAGCTTGTCACACAGCAATAACTCAGGCCAAATGCATAGTGTCAGCTGCCTCTGGATAATAGAGGAGTCTGATCAAGGATAAAATGGCTTCTTAATCACAGGGGGATTTTTAGTTCTTCAGACTTGACTGCACGTATTCAGAGAACTCACTCACATGAAACACAAACTTGCATTGGCAGTACGAGCCATCTGAATGCTTTAAGCCCATCTAATAAACGGCTTACGCAGCCAGTAAATGAACAGGCAAAGCACAATTCACCATTTGTATTCCTGCGTCGGTCTCAGGCAAGGAACGGGCAAATCCTCATCCTAAGCAGTCAGTGGGGTGAAGGAGGCCAGTTTGTGCTCACTCTAATGAAATTAAGGCATTGCTAATCTCCCCATGTAGTTTCATTTTAATAAGCTGTCCCTCCTTGCAGAGAGCACTCACAGGAGAGGGGGGGGGGAAGGTAGAGAGAGACAGACAGAGAGAGACAGAAAAACAGAGAGAGAGACACACGCACAGACAGAGAGACAGACAGACAGACAGAGCAAGAGAGAAAAAAAAAGAATGAGTAAAGAGAGGCTAAAGAGAAAAATTGAGCGAAAGGAAAAGTAAATCACAAACTGCCATTGGACTCAAGCGTTCCCTACGGATTTTAGACACAGTGAAACCTTGTTTAGATCATGCTCCAGTTGCCAAAATAGAGGGGAAAATGTTTTCACATAAAAGGAAACTTCTTCAGCCGTGAAAGTACATTTCAAGAAAATGAAGGCAGTTGAAGACGAGATGCTTTCCCCGCCGAGTCCCGCCACAGACACCGCCAGTCCCACTGAAGCACCAGACGCCTCCTCGGGCAACCCCGCCACGCCAGGGCAACGAATCCAACTATCTGGAAACACTCGGCCGGTCAGGCAGCATCTGTGGAAGGGGGAAGGTAGGGTCAACGCTTCAGGTCAGTGACCTCTGCTCAGAGGCGGAGCTGACCTGCAACGTTGACCCTACCTTCCTCCCGCTCCACAGACGCTGTCTGAGCCGAGTGTTTCCAGCGTTTCGCTCTCTCTTTAAATTCAGATTCCCAGTGTCTTGCCTTTTAAATCCAATCATCTGTTTCACTCCAAGAAATCACTCGTCCTTGATGCTTAAAGTCCTTGATGCACTTGGCTGAAGAGTTCTGCTGCTGAACACGGGCTAGACGGGCCCGGGGCGGGCGGGACGGCGAGGGTGGAATGGCGAGGGTAGGGTGGGGTGGGGCGGGATTGCTGGCCCGGGGCGGGGCTGCTGGCCCGGGGCGGGGCGGGACGGGATTGCTGGCCCGGGGCGGGATTGCTGGCCCGGGGCGGGGTGGGACGGCGGGCCCGGGGCGGGATGGTGGGACGGGACCGCGGGCCCGGGGCGGGGTGGGATTGCTGGCCTGGGGCGGGACGGCGGGCCCGGGCGGGATTGCTGGCCCGGGGCGGGGCGGGACGGCGGGCCCGGGGCGGGGCGGGGTGGGACTGCTGGCCCGGGGCGGGACGGCGGGCCGTGGGGTGGGGTGGGACTGCTGGCCCGGGGCGGGACGGCGGGCCGGCGGGCGGGGGTGGGGTGGGACTGCTGGCCCGGGGCGGGACAGCGGGCCTGGGGCGGGGCGGGGTGGGACTGCTGGCCCGGGGCGGGACGGTGGGCCCGGGGCGGGGCGGGCGGGATTGCGGGCCCGGGGCGGGGCGGGAAGCCGGGCCCGGGCGGCCAGACGAGAACCCAAGTGGCAATGGAAAAGCTCAAACCGGGGCCCCAAAACCAATGATATCTGCGACAAAGACAAGCACCTGGGCAGCAGCAGGTTTTTGAGACGAGAGCATCAGTCACAATCCTCAAAGGCTCCGGTCGATGTATAATCAGGCCACCCGACAGCAGCTGGAAAACCTCTTCGTTATAATGTGCACAGAAGTGAAAACAAGGGAACCGGAGAGTATTAAACACTCGGCGGCTCAATACCTCCCCGAATCGTTAGCTCACTCAATTCCATTTACAAAACTCATCAATCTACACAACATCCACAACAAAATCTCCCATTACATCCAAATTTAACTCAACGCTCGAGACATTTAAAAATCAGACCCAACACGTGTGTCAATAGTCTTGAATTGCAATTACCCAAAAGCAACAACGAAACAGAACCAAACCGTAGAATACAAAAACAAATTGGTTCTAGTCACTGATTCAGAGACAGTCCTGGGGTCTATCCCCAGTCTGTGCAGAGTTACCTTGTTTCAGAAAGGGGATCAATAAGGGGGGGCTAGAATTAGAGCCAGCATTCCTTGCCTGGTGGGTGGGAGGTGGGTAAGGGGAATTTCAGTCAAGGCTCCCTTTCCTGATCTCGACCCAGCAACCTCCACTCATGGATGGCAAGCAAGGATCACGTCCGCGTCATCAATCGCACTGCCCCAGTAGTCGAATAGCTTGCCAGCGAGCGCGCACATACAACAATAATGGCCAGCTCTGCGAGGCACCAGAGAGTAACTAGCATCTGTGGAACCATAACCCTGGCAATCAGTAAACTTCTTCCAGAGAGAGAGGGGGGGGAGAAGGGAAAGAGAGAGGGAGGGAGGGAGGGAAAGAAGAGAGGAGGGGGGAAAGAGAGAGGGAGGGAGAGAAAGAAAGAACTGATATTACAAACTTAATGCAACAAGAACACTTCCCTCTCCAAAGGTCTTCACCAAAACTCAGGCTGAAGAGGAGCTCAGAATGTCGACAGGAAGAGCCGTCAACAAGAGACACTTTGTTGAGCCTTGGCGTTTGAGATAACAAAGTTGGATAGACTCTACAAAGTCTACTAAAGTTAAAAATAGAGTCATGGATCAGAGTGGGAGGTGCCTCTCCCCACACTGCTATCTGGTCAAGCTACAAACTCACAGCACGGATTTTATTGGCCTTCAATTATCACTGCGTTGTCCAGTATGCTTTGTAAATGAGTGTACTCGTCACAAAGACTTCATGGGCACCAGGAGGAGGAGGAGGGAGGCAAGGAGATCAAAGCAAAGCCACTCCTACAGCGCTATCTGGCCACGGTGCCTGCGTACGCGAGACAGTGCGATTCGGTACTTACCACACTGGATTCTCTCTCTGGTGAAACACGATGGAGTGGCGACATCAGCGGTCAGGCGGTGGCGGGAGAAGAGGAACGGTCGGTGGGTGGGGGGGGGTGGGGGATGGAATAAAAGAGCAGCAGTTAGAATTCTCGAAAACAAGAGTGAAACATCTGTCACATAATCCAACTAATACAATGGGAGCCATGGTTCGGGCTGCCAGCTCTGATTGGGTCCATTCCTGGATGTTTCCTCATATGACCTGCTGTTCCTCCCCGCCATTGGTCAATCCTCCAGGCTCGCTCCCTTCCCACGGCCAATTGGAAAAGGAACAGACTCTATTGGATGTTTCTTGAATGTCAGTGAAAGTTTCCCTACCCCCGCCGCCATCCCCCAATATTTTTATCACTAATAAGTGAAACTGTGCAAAGGAAATGAAACACAAACAATTTTATTTTACGGCCCCTATGATTTTTCTGCGGGGTTTTTAAATCTTCAATTCCTGGAGACTCCAGGCCAATCCTGGTGGGGTGGCAACCCTAGCCCTGGTGCAGGTTAACCCCATTATTACCAAAATAGCGGACATTTAAATCGAGGGGTCTCAGGAGAAGCCCAACTGTAACAAGGGATGGGAACCTGCCATCCTTACCCGGTCTGTGCCTACGTGACTCCAGACCCACGCCAACGTGCATGACCCTTAACCGCCCCAGCAAACCAATCGGTCGTGTCAAACCGTTACCGGTTTCGACAAGGAAGGCGGCTCACCCCCCACCTTCTCAGGGCAACCAGGGATGGGCGATGAACGCTAGCCTCGCCAGCGATGCCCACATCCCAAGAGTGAATAAAAAAAATATATAGGTATCCTTCCCATGAGAAAGTATTGACATTTTCTCTCTCCAGGATTTGTATCCCTAGAATCATCGAATCTGCACAGAAGGGGGCCATTCAGCCCATCGCACCTGTGCCGGTTGTTTAACGGAGCAATTTGAAAAAACAATTGAATCCCACTCCCCAGCTTTTTCCCCATAACCTTGTACATTCGTCCTCTTCGAAATCATGTCCAATTGCCTTTTCTCGGCTCGGCGTTTTCCAACACATTGGTAAATGGAAGTAAACGAGCGGTTGCCAAGGGCAGCAAACACCCGGTCTCAGTCACACAGTGTCGGGGTTATTTTCGGAGGCCGAGCTCCCTGACTAGATGGGAGCGCAGGTTCGAGGTGGGACTAAAACAGCAGAGGGTCAATTCTGTGACGGGTCTGCTTCCACCGAGCGAGGCTTTGCAAAAATTACACCTTTGTCCGCCCGCCATCCAACATCTACCGAGGTCCAAGCTCCTTCTCACCTCTGTGGTCCAACTCGTGGTGGTTCTTCTCGTCCTTCACCGACAGGTGGGCCTGGCTGCCCAGGGCGCTGGAAAGTGCTAGGAGCCCGGAGGTGCTGCCGGTGACCGGGGGGATTCCTGGCGGTTGCAGACCAGAGGGGTGGGGCGGCAGCTGGACAGGAGGAGCGTGGGTGTGGGAGAGGTGCTGGGCCTGCAGTTGTTGCTGCTGTGGAGAAACCAATGGCACATGGGTTGGAAGGAAATCAGGCCAGGAAGCACGGATGGAGCGGAGCAGCAAGAGTGACGGAGGAGCGAGAGAGAGGGAGAGGGAGAGAGAGAGAGAGAGAGAGAGAGAGAGAGGAAAAACCTCATGAGTAACTTTTTAAATAGGTCATTAAATGCAAAAACAAACTTAAAAAAAAAGGCATCCTGGTAGTGCCCTGCTAAAGAGAAGAGAAAATTCCAGAAACAAAAAAGGTTAATTAAGCAGGTCAGAGACAAAAATCAATCCTGAAGTGTACAAAGCGACAAAAGAACCTCACAAACACACAACATTAAAAGGCTTGGTCTTCCTGCCTCTCCTCTATGTGCTGAGCTATGGCCCCAGGGGTCTCAGTTGCCCTTCAGTACCTTGCTCAAGAGGCCATTCTTCAAGGAGGGAGCCTAGAAAGCAAGTGTTGGCCAGATATTAGCTGGTGATGGGGTGGGGGGGGGGGGGGCGGAGAGATGGTCACAGTAGAGCCCAACGTGCATTGTCCAGCAGGCATTATAGTGATCAGGAGCAGGAACCCTGGCCCCCCCTCCACTGCCTAGCCCCAACGGGCACATGTGTCAAGTGCAGCATCCCAACTGGTACCAGCCTCAGGCCAAGCTCCGCTACCTCAGCGCAGACCAGCGGGGGGTCAAACCCCAGGCCGCGTGGGGTTCGTTGACATGCTACCCTCAGCAACTGGAGAGATACCAACACTGTCTTCTCACTACTAGACTTATTATTCAAATTTTGAACAAAATATACACACACACACACAACCGATAGACCCAAAAATGTCTTGGCAAAAAATAAAAAATTATTCAAAACAGACGCCATACGCTCGAGCTTAAAAAAGCCATCAAGTTCAGGCAACTACAAGGCATCCATTGCAACACCGCTCCAGGCAACACAAGCGATATTAGTTCAAATATCTTTTGACTTAATAAGGACAAGCTTTGCGGGTATCATGCTATAGGATTTTGTTTCCTTCCTTGCTAGAATTTTCCACTGGAAGCTGGTGAGCAGGTTACTCTGGCAGGAAGAGCCTGGAGATCAAGGTTTGTTTGAGCATTCCATTGGTGCTGCTCTTGATGTAGACATATCAAATGGTTACAAAGGTTCAGGACTAGGTTTTGATGTTCTCTTGCATTTCATCTGTCACTCTTTGTGTCTCTCCGCTCTTTCTCCACCCCCCCCCCCCCCCAACCGTGTACGTGAGGCACCGGGCATCAGAACTGTATGGGACGGGGTAGATGGACCAGTGGGTCTTTTCCTGTCTGTCAATGTTGTATGTTCGTATGTGCTATTGGGGGAATCATAGAATGGTACAGCACAGAAGGAGGCCGTTCGGCCCATTGTGCTTGTGCCGGCTCTTTGATAGAGCTCTCCACTTTGTCCCCACTCCCCCCTGCTCTTTCCCCATAGCCCTGAAACTTTTTCCCCTTCAAGTATTTATCCAATTTCCTTTTGAAAGTTACTATTGAATCTGCTTCCACCGCCCTTTCAGGCAGCGCGTTCCAGATCATCATAACTCGCTGCGTAATAATGTGTTTCCTCATGTCGCCTCTGGTTCTTTTGCCAATCACCTTAAATCTGTGCCCTCTGGTAACTAACCCTTCTTCCACTGGAAACAGTTTCTCCTGATTTACTCTATCAAAACCCTTCATGATTTTGAACAGCTCCATCAAATCTCCCCTTAACCTTCTCTGCTCCAAGGAGGAGAACAGCCCAATGTCCTGATCTATAAAATCCGAGGCACGGCCATTAACCCAAAGTGCTGTGATCGCAGCCAGAGTACTGGTTTGGATGTTACGCCGGACTTGGGAAGTTGAGCTAGATTTGTGCTCCTGATCACTATTCAGAAACACCTCTCTGTGCACTAGTCTATTGGGGTTGCCAACCCTTCAGGATCGGCCCTGGAGTCTCCAGGAATTGAAGATTAATCTCCAGGACACTGCTGAGAGCAAAAACCCCGGAGAAAAATCATGGGGTATTAAAAAAGTGTTCTTTTTATTTTCTTTGAACACTTTGTCTATTAAGTTATAAAAATATCAGACATGGGGAAAAAAGGCTGTTTGACTGAGAGTCAAGAACCATCCAATTTTTTCTTTTAAAAAACTCCCCTCACGGGAGAGGACAAGGTCAACAGAAGCATCCCCATCACCACCTCAACTGAGACCAGCTCCGGACCAGGCTGCAGAGGCCAGGAATGGGGCCTGGGAATTTCCTGGCTCAATACCAAGCCCGGCCTTCGAGGGAACCACTGACCCCCGGAATCAGGTCAGAGAGAGAGTGGCCCTTTATTAACTGGACAGGCAGCAAAGCAAGCTGGGCCAACATTCTCTGCTAACGCTACAGTGACTTCTAGGAAGAAAATACATTTCCAGGCGCCCCCCCCCTCCCCCTCACAGACCGACCTCCTTGAGGCCAAACTAAAAGCAGAGATGCAAAGAGATCTAGACTGAAGTGACAAAACTTTTGGAGATCTAGAAATGAGGCACGTTACAGGAAGAAAGCCTAGAATCAAACCGGGGTGTGGAGGAAGAGAAGTCGCTCAGGCGATTGAAAGCACAGCACTCGAGCCGCTTGTGCGCTTCACACCCCAGTTGCTGTTGTTCGAGACTTCTACATCCCTCAAAGCAACACGCACACACATCCTGCAAGGGTCGCTAGAAACCCTGGTTGATTGGCCCTTATATAACTAGAGTGCTAAAGCCAAGTCCAGGGACCCCCCAGGGCGAGATCAGCCAACTGAGCTGAAGAGAAACAGCCCTGGACTGAAACACTGGCAGTTACTGCAGCCCAAGGCAGCTGACATGAGGGGGTGGGGGGAAGAGGGAAGGAACGCTGTCCCTTTAAAAGCTCAGCCACACCGCCAAGTAGCGTTAAGATACTGCGGCTTCAGCGAAAGCGGCCAGACCTGCGCGCATGCACATCTGGCGCACGGAAGCAGCGAGTCACACGGGCAGCATGCTAGAGACACAAAAAGGCAGAAAACAGTTCAGGAGGGAGGGACTAACCATGAGAGGTGGGTAGATAGCGTGGTGCTGCTGGGAAATGAAAAAGAAAAAAAAGATTTCAGACGTTAAATTATTAAGACTTAACTCCCGTCGTTTGCATCCCAATAACCCCCCGCTAAAAAAAACACAATGACCCCTTAAAAGCAAGTTAACCCGAACACATACACTCTTACCCTTAAAAGAAAAATCAAACTCTAAAATATTCTATGTGATCTTTTTCTCGGAGAGAATGAACACCATCACTCAATATAACTTAACGTTGATTGAAATCATTCATCAATTGCACCATTTCAATCATCTCTCCATCTCCCCCCGCCGACCCTCTTTCTCAAAGACCTTTCATTCTGGGCCCACCGTCCAGGAGAGCGCCGCCTACAGGCAGCGGCCCGTGTCCCGCGTCCAGGAGAGCGCCACCTACAGGCAGCGGCCCGGGTCCCGCGTCCAGGAGAGCGCCACCTACAGGCAGCGGCCCGTGTCCCGCGTCCAGGAGAGCGCCACCTACAGGCAGCGGCCCGTGTCCCGCATCCAGGAGAGCGCCACCTACAGGCAGCGGCCCGTGTCCCGCGTCCAGGAGAGCGCCACCTACAGGGAGCGGCCTGGGTCCCGCGTCCAAGAGAGCGCCACCTACAGGCAGCGGCCCGTGTCCCGCGTCCAGGAGAGCGCCACCTACAGGCAGCGGCCCGTGTCCCGCGTCCAGGAGAGCGCCACCTACAGGCAGCAGCCCGTGTCCCGCGTCCAGGAGAGCGCCACCTACAGGGAGCGGCCTGGGTCCTGCGTCCAGGAGAGCGCCGCCTACAGGCAGCGGCCCATGTCCAGGAGAACGCCACCTACAGGCAGGTCCCGCGTCCAGGAGAGCGCCACCTACAGGAGCGGCCTGGGTCCTGCGTCCAGGAGAGCGCCGCCTACAGGCAGCGGCCCATGTCCAGGAGAACGCCACCTACAGGCAGCGGCCCGTGTCCAGGAGAGCGCCACCTACAGGCAGCGGTTTGGGTCCCGCGTCCAGGAGAGCGCCACCTACAGGCAGCGGCCTGGGTCCCGCGTCCAGGAGAGCGCCACCTACAGGCAGCGGCCCGTGTCCCGCGTCCAGGAGAGCGCCACCTACAGGCAGCGGCCCGTGTCCAGGAGAGCGCCACCTACAGGCAGCGGCCTGGGTCCCGCGTCCAGGAGAGCGCCACCTACAGGCAGAGGCCTGGGTCCCGCGTCCAGGAGAGCGCCACCTACAGGCAGCGGCCTGGGTCCCGCGTCCAGGAGAGCGCCGCCTACAGGGAGCGGCCCGTGTCCAGGAGAGCGCCACCTACAGGCAGCGGTTTGGGTCCCGCGTCCAGGAGAGCGCCGCCTACAGGCAGTGGCCCGCGTCCAGGAGAGCGCCACCTACAGGCAGCGGCCTGGGTCCCGCGTCCAGGAGAGCGCCACCTACAGGCAGCGGCCCGTGTCCCGCGTCCAGGAGAGCGCCGCCTACAGGCAACCGCTCTCCCTGCCAACCCGTCACGGCCTGCTCCAAAAAACCTGGCCATCCCACACCGTGCACTGGCACCGTGAACTAACTGATGCCGTGCTAACTGATGCCGTGCTAACTGATGCCGTGCGTGGCCGACCCATCAACATGTCGCCAGCCTGCCGCGCCACAGCGTTTTTTGGGTGTCTCGGCTGGTGTAGAAGCCCCAAAGGGAGCTCCAAGCATCGACTGCAGGTCGGCAGAACTTGCATTTCTATAGCGCCTTTCACGACCTCAGAACATCCCAAAGCCCTTTACAGCCAATGAAGTACTTTTTTTGAAGTGTAGTCACTGTTGTAATGTGGGAAACGCGGCAGCCAAATTGCACAGAGCAAGCTCCCACAATCAGCAATGTGATAATGACCAGATAATCTGTTTTTAGTGATGTTGATTGAGGGATAAATATTGGCCCCAGGACACCGGGGAGAACTCCCCTGCTCTTCTTCGAAATAGTGCCGTGGGATCTTTTACGTCCACCTGAGGGGGCAGACGGGGCCTCGGAATCAGGAAAGACCTATGCTTTCGAAAGATTGGACCTCAACCACAAGCAATATCTAAAAATAACTCGTTTTGCAAAATTAATATATTTACAATATAAAGCAATCTCTTTTGAATCTCTGTGTTACAGGATTCACAGTAAAAATGCACATTTGCTGGTTAATCTACAGCTTCCTAGCACCACAACCCGGGGAGGAGCAACCTTGAAGTCTAAAATCAAACCACAGGATCAATAAACTACAATGAGCACCTGACCTGAACGCCCTCCCCACGACACACGACACAAAGGCAAAACTGCTCTCGCCAAATAAAGAAATCAATTCAATAAAGGGGCACTGCCCTTGGGACAGAGTTACACCATTATTTTTTTGGGGAGCGGTAGGGTGTGGAAAAAAGTGCAGAAAAGGGGGGGGGGGGGGAAGAGTGAGGAGAGGAGAGGGGGGAGAGAGAGAGGAGAGGGGGAGGGAAGCGGAGAGAGGGAGAGCGAGCTGCACATTATTCTCGGAAGGCCAAACTAGACTCAAATGGGGCTATGCTTATGCTCCTGATCGCGGACCCGTTTGGACGGGCGCATGTGCGAACAATCAAGCTCAGCTATGATGCCCTCCACAATCGAATAGCCCACCAACAGTCACTGTGCAGACTCGCATGTGAAATGTGGCCAATTAAGGTGGGGGGGGGGGGTGGTGATAAGAGGTCTGCCAGAAGCCAAGGAACCAGACCCCACCCCCCCCCCGCCCCCCACAGCAGACGCAGCACCCAAAATAAATAGAAGCGTTGGGTGAGAATTTATTGGGCAATTATGGTTTAAATAGCGAGCCTGTTTCTCGGCTGAACTTTGGCACAGAATTTCTAATCTAATAAAATGGCCCACTTGACTTGGATGATAACACATTAGCAAGAGCCCCATCATGTGCTTGTTTATTTATAAGCTCGACTGCAACAATTGGCTTATTAAATTGCAGTGCGTAAGGCAGCATGTGACTTGGGGAGGTTTGTTATTGTCGATCGCCTTGGCCAGATTATTTCACCATGGAAAGCACCACAGCCAGGGCTCTATCTTGCCCTCATTTCGGGGTGGGGGCAGGGCAGGGTAACTAGATCGTGTTCAGGAGCAGGAGCCAGTGACTCTTATTCTTGTAGCCACTCGCCGAGATCATAATCTGCTTTCGGAAAGAGTTGAACCGTCCAGTGGTGGGAGGAGGGAGGAAGAGGCACAAAGACCCGGGGGGGGGGGAATTGGGTTGCTTTGCGCCTCCCGTTAGCGCCCCAGCCCCTAGGCACGGCGCCGCTAACGCCTCCCACGAATTTCAGCGGGAGGTTAGTGGCGGCGGTAGCGCCCCACGGCGCTGCGTCTCCGGCGATGACATCATCACCGTGCGCAGCGCCCCGGCCGCAAACTTGGCTCGCGCCCCCTGACCTACCGCCGCTCGCCGTGTCCGACAGGGTCAGGGCGCCGTGTTTGCGGCCGTGGCGGCGCAAATTAAAGGGCAGGTGCCGGGCGGCCTTTTTTTTTGGGCCGCCTGCCAGCACCTGCCCCCCTCTCGCCTCCTCCTGTGGGGTGCCGGCCGCGATCGGTCAGCCCGGCACTCGGCTCCCCGGTGGTCCAACAGGGCCCCCAGTGCGCCCTGCCCCCTGCTTGGGGCGCGACCATTCAATTTACGGTGCGGGGTGCTAACAGTATCAAAGTTAGCTCCCCACAGGGGGCGTGACCGAACTTCCTCCCCAGGGAGTCTCTCCGTAACGTTCCGACTAGTTTGGGTGCAATCCAATCCAATGGGGCTAAGGGTTTAAGCAGAAGAGCCAAAACCAACTATTCTACCGTTAAACTATAGAATCTTACAGCACAGGAGGAGGCCATTCGGCCCATCGTGCCTGTGCCGGCTCTTTGGTAGAGCTCTCCAAATAATCCCACTCCCCCCTGCTCTTTCCTGTAAATTTTTTCTTTTCAAGTATTTATCCAATTCCCTTTAGAAAGTTACGATTGAATCTGCTTCCACCGCCCTTTCAGGCAGCGCATTCCAGATCACAACAACTCACTGCGTAAAAAAAAAATTCTCATCTCCCCCCCCCCCCCTGGTTCTTCAGGCAATTGCCTTAATTCTGTGTCCTCTAGGACCCTACAGTTCACTGTCTGAATTGCCTGAACTGGGAAAGCAAAGCACTTCAAATGATCTCAATCCACACTCAGACCAGGAACGTCACACGCGCATGCTCGATGTCCAAACTGTGCTGTGCGGCCTTAGCTAGGCAGCCTATTTGCCTCTTTGCCTCTTTGCCCAGTCCCAGGGAGCTATGGAGGAGAATACAAAGAATTAGGAGCTGGAGTCGGCCATTCGGCCCTTTCGAGCCTGCTCCGCCATTCAATAAGATCGTGGCTGATTATCGACCTCATCTCCAGTTCCCCGACCGATCCCCATAGTGCTTCTGTCTTGAATATACTCAACGACTGAGCCTCCACAGCCCTCTGGGGTAGAGAATTCCAAAGATTCACCACCCTCTGAGTGAAGAAATTTCTCCTCATCTCAGTCCTAAAAGGCCGACCCCTTATCCTGAGACTATGACCCCTGGTTCCAGACACTCCAGCCAGGGGAAACAGCCTCCCTGCATCTACCCTGTCAAGCCCTCTAAGAATTTTATACATTTCAATGAGATCACCTCCTTCTTCTAAACTCCAAAGTATATATGCTCAATCTACTCAATCTCTCCTCATAGGACAAACCCTTTCATCCCAGGAATCAATCTAGTGGACATTCGTTGCACCGCCTCCAAGGCAAATATATCTTTCCTTGGGTCAGAAGACCAAAACTGTGCACTGTATAGAGAAAGAAATAAAGAGCAGGCTGCTTTCCTCCTACTGATCACGTGATTACCCCCCACCCCGCCTGACCACTTGCTGGACAGTTCCCATGTGGCGAACATCAAGCGGGAGAACAGGTTCGGCCTAAGCTGACCTCGTATTCCCATACGATAGCAAAATACTGCGGATGCTGGAAATCCGAAATAACGACAGAAAACGCTGGAAAAACTCAGCAGGTCAGGCAGCATCCGTGGAGAGAGAAACACAGTTAACGTTTCAGGTCTGTGACCCTTCGTCAGAACTGGAAAAAAAGCAGGAAATGAAATTGCTTCAAATCTATTTCATTTCCTGCTTTTTTCCAGTTCTGACGAAAGGTCTTCGACCTGAAACGTTTAACTCTGTTTCTCGCTCCACGGATGCTGCCTGGCCTGCTGAGTTTTCCCAGCATTTTCTGTGGTTATCTCGTATTCTCATAGCCTGCCCACAGTGACGAGCTAACCTGGGGCAGGCACCAGTGGGCACCAGCAGAATCGCACCCTGGCGTGAACTGGCCCTTGCAGGAGCAGAGGGGAAAGAAATAAAGAGATTGTGGTTATATAACAACAATTCCAATTCAAAACACATGGTGTAAAACAAAAAAAAAACCACCACATGGGCTAAATTACTCCAAAGCGTGAGTTCTCAAAATTCCATCCAAGATAACAAGCTCTGTACATCAACAGGCTTCCCCCTCAGTTTCCTAACGTCAATACTTTAATCTACTGTGGCTGGCTGTATGTGCCAACTAACCCAGGAACCCATACTACACTGCAGTCTGGAGCAGTCCCTCCACACACACACTGTTGCATTTGCTCATTATCCAACACAAATTACCAGCATCTGTGTTCACTTTGCCTGAGGTTTGCCAGCAGTTCTCTGCCTATGCAAAGTCTCTGATCTTTTTACCACCCTCTTTTAACTATTTCTTTTTGGATAGCAAATGCGGCGAGGTCTTTTTCAACCCAACAGGTGTTTTCCTGTCGGATGGGAAACTTGCTCCAGATTCCCGACACCGACCGAGTCACTGGGGGCGGGGAGCAATCCAGTTACAGACACACCAGGCTTGGCTATTTACACAGATAACTGCCCTGAGTAGGGTTTCCCACCCTCCAGGCTTGTCCTGGAGTCCTCAGGAATTAAAGACTGATCCCCAAGACACATCAAACCCTGGAGAAAATCTATAAGGGCACTAAAAAAAAAAAAATTGTTCATTTTCTTTTGAACACTTTTGTTTATTAGTTATGAAAATATTGGAGACGGTGTGTGGGGGGAGGGGGGGGGGGGAAAGGTTGTTTGAGTCAAGAATCATCCGATCGGGGTAAAAGGAGAGTCTGTTCGCTTTCTGATTGGCTGTGGGACGCGAGGATGGACGTGTAGGGCGACCAATGGCGGGAGGGTCATGTGACGATACCTCCCGGAATACGTCCAGCGTTGTCAGCTCCAGAGTGCAGCGCTCCCTCAGTACCTCACTGGAAGGGTCAGCCTAGAATACGTACTCAAGTCCCGAGTATGTCCCTGCTTGGCTCATGTGTAAATTACTACCTCAGGTTCTGCGTGATGGTTCTATGGGACCACAAGCTGTATCCAATAAATCCTTGAGCCAATTCTAGTGGGGAGGAACGTGCAAAATTTAGATTCTTCAAGATATAACATTTTAATACTGAGGCAAGCAAGCAAGCTGGCTCCGTGTACACTGGATACCTCATATTTGAATAGCATGGTCATATTTCTCTTCCCACTCCCCACCCACCCACCCAACCCAAATTGTACTCCCGTCTCTCTCACCACCCCGTTAAAAAACAGACCAGATCCTGTTAGGAGGAAACACAGAGACCCCCAAAAAACTAAATCCGAAGCCACTCGTATTTTACGTAGTAATTACAGCACCGAAACAGGCCATTCGGCCCAACTGGTCCGTGCTGGTGTTTATGCTCCACCCTATCAGCATATCCTTCTATTCCTTTCTCCCTCATGTGTTTATCTAGATTCCTCTTAAATGCATCTATGCTATTCTCCTCAACCACTCCCTGTGGTAGTGAGTTCCACATTCTCACCACTCTCTGGGTAAAGAAGTTTCCTCTGAATTCCTTATTGGATTTATTAGTGACTATTTACAGCACCTCATTTTGGATTCCCCCACATCTTCTCTACGTCTAACCCATCAGGTCACCCCTCAGCCTTCTCGTGTGTGTCAGCTGTGGCTCAGTGGGCAGCACTCTCTCTCTCTCTTGCCTCAGTCAGAAGGTTGTGGGTTCAAGGCCCCACTCCAGGGACTTGAGCACAAAAAAGTCTAGGCTGACGCTCCCAGTGCAGTGCTGAGGGAGTGCTGCACTGTCAGAGGTGCCGTCTTTCAGATGAGACGTTAAACCGAGGCCCCGTCTGCTCTCTCTGGTGGATGGAAAAGATCCCGCGGCACTATTTCGAAGAAGAGCAGGGGAGTGCTCCCCGGTGTCCTGGACAATATTTATCCCTCAACTAACAAATAACCTGGTCATTATCACATTGCTGTTTGTGGGAGCTTGCTGTGCGCAAATTGGCTGCCGCGTTTCCTACATTACAACAGTGACTACACTTCAAAAAGTACTTCATTGGCTGTAAAGCATTTTGGGACGTCCGGAGGTCGTGAAAGGCGCTGGAAAAATCCAAGTCTTTTTCCTTTCTTTTCTAGAGAGGGGCCGAATGGCCTACTCCTGCTCCTGTTTCTAAAAGAGCCCCAGCCGGTTTAGTCCTTCCGGATAGTTGTAACCTCTCATTTGGCCACACAAACCCTGCCACCGGGAGTCTGAGGCACATTCAGAAGACCACAAGTCTCCCCCTCCCAGACCGCCAGTACTTCTGGGAGATGTTCGACTTGCCCAGGGCAGAGTGACCACAAATGCTTCAGAACTTTTACGGCTCAATAGACCTTCAGCCAGAAGAAAACAAATTAATGTGGACAGTCACAACAAGCTTAGCATCCAAGGAGAGCGCTTTACTTTTAAGAAGGTAATGGGGCAGTCTTCATTTCAGGCATTTTTTTTTGATCCGGTTAAACATTCCCCTAATCCCTCCAGACACAAAAATCAGTCCAGCGAAGCACTCTCAGCTACCGCGGCATTGTATCCTCAGCACAACGACTAGTGCAAGAAAAAGACTTGCATTTCCACCTCAGGACGTCCCACAGCGCTCGACAGCCAATGAAGTACTTTTTGAAGTGTAGTCACTGTTGTAATGTAGGAAACGCGGCAGCCAATTTGCGCACAGCAAGCTCCCACAAACAGCAGTGTCAGACTGACCAGATCATCTGTTTTAGCTATGCGGGTTGAGAGATAAATATTGGCCCGGGCACCAGAGAGAACTCCCCATCCCCTCTTCGAAATAGTGTGGTGGGATCGTCTATGTCCACCTGAGAGCGCAAACGGGGCCTCGGTTTAACGTCTCATCCGAAGGACGGCACCTCTGACAGTGCGGCGCTCCCTCAGTACTGCCCCTCCGACAGTGC
>JASTWF010000502.1:32500-43333 GCA_030390025.1 Squalus acanthias | reverse complement strand
GGACAGCTGGCATAAATTCTCAATAAGCTGAGCCTTGTCGTGCCCCATTTTGGGAAGTCCTCCCCTCCCCCCCTCACCACCTGCCAAACACGATACACCACACTAAAGGGAGCAGGTTGTCTACTACAAGCTTCTGTCAGTGCCACTCTTCAACCAGCTGTTACGCTTCGCAAGAGTGGCTGGCAGCTTGCCAGAGATGGGCGAGTGAAGATGAGAAGGCACCAAGACACTTCAGTGAAAACTGCATCTCATTGCAATGTGGTTTTGCACATGGGATCTCCATGGTATTGTGGACTGCCAGGACTTTCCCTCCTTTTCCGTTGGTCTTTGTCGGTTTCTATTCCTGGAGATCTTTTTACACTCAAGTGTTGGGAGTCCGGTTATAGCTCAATGTCCAAATGCACTGTCGAGGGTATTGAACTATACCAGACAGGTGTCTCCCTAGGTTCAATCCGTGGTCTGCGTGGAATTAGACCTCAGCTAGAAGGTGGTGAGTTCAGGTCCCACAATTGAGACTGGAGCACATAATCCAGGCCGACTCTCCCAGTTCCAGTAACGAGGGTGCGCTGCACTGTCGGAGGTGCCGTCTTCCGGGAAAGACTTTAAACCGAGGTCCCGTCTGCTCTCTCAGGTGGACACAAAAGATCGCACCCTACTATTTTGAAGAAGAGCAGGGGAGTTCTCCCCGGCGTCCTGGCCAATATTTATCCCTCAGTCAACATTACTATTTCATTGCTGTTTGTGGGACTCCCACACAAGGAACACCCTCCCACACTGCAATTATGCAGGATCTGCGCTGGCATGGGATTGCAATCCCCCCCGCACCCCCCAACAGGAGGGGCCATCTTTAAGGGTGTAAAAGCAAGGGACAAAACTGCAGAACAGACACGTAGTTTAAAGCAACGCACATTCCTTCAAGAAACGATCAACTATGGAGATATGAATTTGCATGTGTAGTGCCTTAAACCAACTCTCACGACATCCCAAAGCAACTCTTGTACAAATTAATTATTTTCTGAAGTTACTCTTGTGCATCCCCCATCCCTTCGCCCAACCATTAGATGCCATGCCTTCAGTCACCTAGGCCCTGTGCTCTGCAATTCATTCACTAAATTCCTCCGCCTCGTCACTCTCTCTCTCCTCCTTTAAGACATCTGCAAAACCCAGCTGTTTGACTAAGCTTTGAGGTGTCCCTCCTAATATCCCCCTTCTTGGGCGCCCATTATCTCATAAGAATTAGGAGCAGGAGTCGGCCATTCGGCCCCTCGAGCCTGCTCCGCCATTCAATAAGATCATGGCTGATCATCGACCTCAACTCCACTTTCCTGCCCAATCCCCATATCCCTTGATTCCCCAGAGTCCAAAAATCTATCGATCTCGGCCTTGAATATACTCAACGACTGAGCCTCCACAGCCCTCTGGGGTAGAGAATTCCAAAGATTCACAACCCTCTGAGTGAAGAAATTCCTCCTCATCTCAGTCCTAAATGGCCGACCCCTTATCCTGAGACTATGCCCCCTGGTTCTAGACTCTCCAGCCAGGGGGAAACAACCTCTCAGCATCTACCCTGTCAAGCCCTCTAAGAATGTTATACATAGAGCCATGGGACTTTTTTAAAAAAAACATTAGAGGCACTATATAAATGCACGTTATTGCTGTTGAATGCCTAGGCTTGGTACTTCCAGAGCCAACAACTCTTGGTAATATAAGGAACTCGATTACCAGAGAGACAACCAGAGTTGTTGTGATCTGGAATGCACTGCCTGAAAGAGCGATGGAAGCAGTTTCGACAGTAAGTTTCAAAAGGGATACACGTGACCCACAGGCTAGGAGTCCACAGCCCTGGCACCCTGGATGTTGTTCGACCCGAAAGGTTAACTTGCCTCTTCTTTCCACGGATGCTGACCAATGTCTGTGAGCGTTCCCAGCATTTTCTGATTTTGTTTCAGATTTCCAACATTTGCAGATTTTTTTTCCCCCCTCTTTGCTTTTTATTTAGATGATGAAGTAAAAAAAGCAACTTCAGGTCTTTAGCTACAGACCTTTAGTCGAATTTCCCTATCGCACGATTTAACAGCCAAAACAGAATTTGTTTAAAAAGGAGACGCCACAGAACGGAGAACATTGGCGGACATCGAGAGGTAGCTTGTGCAAATTTACACTTCACTGCTTCTGGACTCCAGCCCAGTCAGAACAACACATGAGGAACAGGAGGAGGCCATTCAGCCCCGCGAGCCTGTGCTGCCATGGAATTAGATCATGGCTGATCTGTAGATTAGCTCCATCCACCCGCCTTGTTTCAGTAACCCTTAATACCCTTGGCTAACAAAAATCTATCAATCTCATTTTTGGCATTTTCAATTGCCCCCCAGCCTCAACAGCTTTTTTGGGTGGGGGAGGGGGAGAGAGTTCCAGAGTTCCACTACCCTTTGTGTGAAGAAGTGCTTCCTGACATCACCCCTGAACGGCCTGGCTCTAATTTTAAGGTGATGCCCCCTTGTTCTGGACTCCCCCCCCACCCCACCAGAGGAAATAGTTTCTCTCCATCTACCCTATCGAATCCTTTAATCATCTTAAGACACCTCAATTTATAACCCCTTAATCTTCTATACTCGATGGAATACAAGCCTGCTCTGTGCAACCCATCCTCTTAATTGAACCCTTTTAGCCCCGGAATCATTCTGGTGAATCTGCTCTGTATTCGCTGCATTGTCACTTTAAGTCACTCTGGAGTTGCGCTATGTACCGTAGATATTTGTAAGTACACCGTCGAGACTCCGGGAAAGGTCTCTCCCCAAGTAGCTTCACACAAACAATGGAGTGAGGTCCTCATGTAGATCAGTATGCAAATTAAGAGCCGTATAGCTCCAGCCCTATTAAACATTTACAGCCTCAAAAGAAACTCCCAATTAAAAAAAACATAGCAGCTTAATTCTTTTCCCTGGATGTGTCTCAGTGGGGATTCTCTGTGTGACCAGCCGTTCCTTTCAGACCACGGGGGCATTTGACGATTCTATTGAAATCCCACGACCGCTGGATGGGTGATAAGTGCCTGGCTACTAGAAGGTATTTGTAGAGGGGCAAGGGACTCGCTTTGCTCTCCATGGTCCTCACTGATCTATTTTGTCACTTAGTTCAAAATCCTAATCCCACCCCCACCCCCCCGCCCCAAATACATTCACAGTGCAAAAAAAAAAAAATTCAGCATTTTAACACATGCCTCACACATATAGGGAGCGAATACCAGCAACAAGGGAATGTAGTCAGCAACTGCCCTCAATTGCTGGCCAAAAACATTCCCCGCTGGGTGGGGTAGGGGCCTGACAGGGCAGCAAGCAAAGTCCACATCGCTGGCCCAAATGGGTGTCCATACGCTCAGATCCTCCATGAAAGAAAGAACTTGCATTTCTACAGCGCCTTTCATGACCTCAGGACGTCCCAAAGCGCTTTACAGCCAATGAAGCATTTTTAAAAATTAAAAGTCTAGTCACTGTTGTAATGTAGGAAACGCGGCAGCCAATTTGCGCACAGCAAGCTCCCACAAACAGCAATGCGAGGGGTTTCCACTTGCGGACGAGACCAGAACTAGGGGCCATCAATATAAGATGTTCACTAATAAATCCAATCGGGAATTCAGGAGAAAATTCTTTCCCCAGAGTGGTGAGAATGTGGAACTCGCTACCACAGGGAGTGGTTGAGGCGAATAGTATAGATACATTTAAAGGGGAAGCTACAAAAACACGAGGGATATATTGTTGGGGTGAGATGAAGAGGGAAGGAGACTTGTGTGGAGCATAAACACCGGCACGGACCATTAGGGCCAAATGGCCTGTTTTTGCGCTGTAAATACTTAATTTTTTGTGTGATATTCTTTGAGGGATAAATATTGGCCAGGACACCGGGGAGAACTCCCCTGCTCTTCGAACTAGTGGCATGGGATCTTTTACGTCCAGCTGAGAGAGCAGACGGGGCCTCGGTTTAACGTCTCATCCGAAAGACGGCACCTCCGACAGTGCGGCGCTCCCTCAGTACTGGCACTGGGAGTGTCGGCCTGGATTTTTGTGCTCAAGTCTCTGGAGCCGGACTTGAACCCACAACCTTCTGACCTCAGAGGCGAGAGTGCCGCCCACTGAGCCACGGTGACCACGCCCAGAAAGGAATAATCGCTGCCAACATCCGAGTCTTCACCTGCCCAAGGAAACAACCAACCTCACGGCACTGCTCAGCATCTCCACAGACTGTGGCACCACTTAAATGTCCATCATAGCATGGCCAAAACCAGGGCTGATGTGGACAGCAGTGCCCACAGGCAAAAAGCAACACAGGCGGACATACCCTGTCCTCTTTCCTATGAACAGAGGCTTCATGGAGCCAAATTAACAATTATTAGCCAAACCTTAGACTTGCTTGGTTTTTTTTTAAAGTGAGCTGCTGAAAGACTTAATGTGTAGCAGTCAACACCCTATTCAGAGGGGCACAGTTCCTTTTAATTGGCCTTCGATGTCTTTAGTACTGCTATCCGGAGCAGTGAATCACTAAAACCTTATTTACACTTCAAACCCCTCAAGATAGCATTCGGTTTGACCCAGGAATACAACGGTTGTCTTTCATCTCTCTCTTTTCCCCCCACGCCCAATTCTCTACCTTCCATTCCCCTGCTTTATTCTCACTGCTAAACTTACCTGACGAAGGAGCGAACTGCTCCGAAAGCTTGTAAAATTAAATAAATCTGTTGGACTATAACCTGGTGTTGTGCGACTTCTCATTTTTATATGGAAAGGGCAGACTACTTGCACACCAGACTATTTAAACAAATTTAAAGAAACCCATCGATGCACTGACTGCAAACATTTATACATGGGAGGGAAAAACACATACGATGAGGTGGAAGAGAAGGAGAATTCTACCTTGTCAGGCGGAATAAGTCTACAGGGCAGATATAAATGTTCGAGTCATCAAATTCTGCATCAATTCAAGCCCATCTGTTCAAGCCAACCCTGCTTAATATCAATTTCAAAACTGAGATTGGTAAGATTTTTTGTTAGGCATGAGTATCAAGAGTTACGGATTAGAACCAAGGCGGGTAAATTGAGTTAAGATGCAGATCAGCCATGATCTGACTGAATGGCTCGAGGGCTGAGTGCCCTACTCCTGTTCCTCTGTTCTTCCCATCACAATCCCTCACTTGCTGGATTGAAAAGTTGACCTACCGCCTACACATACCACAGCTAGATACTAGTGAACCGCAGAGATTTTCTTCTCTTTCATGTCCCCCACTGGCCCCCTCCCCCCAACACCAACTCACGAGCCAAGTGTTGGTTCTAAAAAACACATCTGAACCGTTTGTCGCCACCAAGGCCTACTACTCTCTGACAGAACGAAAGACCAAAATAGCCGAGTGTAGACTTTATGAAGCATTACACCTCCCCGGTAACGTTATCCATCCATCGAGGCCTCGGTGGCAACCAAACTCTCCTCGGGTAATTTCCAGCCAAGAAAAATTCTCAACTCATCTCCTTTCACGTTACCATGGTTACACGAGAGCCAGTCCCCGAGATCATTATGTAAATTGCACCTTCCTTGACCACGACAGGCATCAAGGCAGGTCATTAAACTGAATTTTCAAGCTGCCAATCAGACCTGCTTCACAAATTAAGGGCAGATTAAGCAAGCACGCAGCAACTGAGCGGGGACACAAGTCAACGCACCAACAGTCAACCGAGTCTCCCATTTCAAGAACTTCCCATCGGCTGCGCCAGCTTTAATCGCCCTCCCCGCCACACCGCCTCCTCGCCCACCCAGTCAAATTTTGGCACGCTGTCGGTTTCTCCGTTAGCCCCCTTTTGTCTCAAGGCAATAACCCCCCCCAGCTTTTTAAAAAAAGTCAGAGGAATTATGACAGTGACAAGACCCAATGAAAAGCTGAAGACAGTAATGTTCTCGGCACTCAACAACTTGCATTTGTATCAATGTTCCCTGTAAACTTTTTTTTGGCGCCGCGCGGCTCCTTTAAGCGGCTGCGTGGGCCGTTCAAAATACCGCGCCGCGCACACGCCGTTTTTTGCATTGAAAAGCCGGCTGCGCGGGATCCCTGAAGTGCTGCGTGGCCGCGCGGCTTAAAGAGAACATTGATTTATAAAGCGCCTTAAAACGTAGTAAAACATCCCAAGACGCTTCCCGTGATAGTTCATCCAGTGCGTCGCTCGGCCTGACAAGCCGTCCGATGCCAGGTTCGATCTGTGACGAGTTAGTGATCTCAGCTAGCTACGGGAACCTCGCTCTGGGGATGCGGACCATGATCAGGCTTAGCCACGATGCCTCGATGACCATTAGTCGGTCTGCACCATCGTCAAAGACCAACACGCGAATGACGCCCTCTGGGGCGAGGTACCAGAGAGTAACCAGCAGCGCTGGACCTGTAACTCCAGCAAGGAGTCAACTCCTTCAGGAGAGGGGCAAGCCCCAGTGTTCCAAACAAAAGGGACTTATTCTGGGTGACCCCATCACACAAGCACCAAAAAAAATTAAATATTGCGATATATTCAGTTATTTGGAACCAAGAGATCAAAACAAACCGACGTTAGGAGCCTTTCCACACTATGTGAAAAATCCCATAGACCCCTCCCCCCTCCCCCCACAAGTTCCACTTCCACAGATCAAGGGAAGGAAATACACAAAATACAGTTTGTCACCATGTCAAAACCTTGTCGAGTTGTACTGATCTAGAATTCTTTCTTCAAAGGGGCTCCTTTAATGGGGAACAAGGAATTTTCCCCCTCCAGCATGTGCTTGGAAGGCCTTGCAGCCTCTCCTTGTGCCCCCTCCTCTTCTCCTCCCCCCCCCGCCTTCTGGTCTTGCTCAATTACAGCCCTTTAGGATGTTTTCCTGACTTCTAGTAAATGGAGGAAGGCCCAGAGTTTGTAGGAAATAAGGTAAAGGACTCTGGGTGGACTTGGAGAGTGAGATGCATGCTTAAAACATTCACGGAGCTCACTAACCAACATCACTAAAACAGATTATCTGGTCATTATCACATTGCTGTTTGTGGGAGCTTGCTGTGCGCAAATTGGTTGCTGCGTTTCCTACATTACAACAGTGACTCCACTTCAAACAGTACTTCATTGGCTGTAAAGTGCTTTGGGACGTCCTGAGGTCGTGAAAGGCGCTATAGAAATGCAAGTCTTTCTTTTCTTTTATTATATTTCCACATAGGAGCATGCCATCCAACTGCCCAGATACAACTGTGCTTCTGAATATCCGTATGTATTCAGTGTAAAAAAATATACTCCCAATTTAACCATTAAAGAAGGTTTGCCTCTCGAGCATCTACTGTGCAAAGATCCCGGCATCACTGAAGTAGCATGCACGGAGAGGCAGTGCATTGCTAAGCCAGTTTTACCCTTGGGAATATACATCTGGGACCTTATCCTGTGACATTTTCAGCAACTGAAACATTCATTGTATTTATCAGAGAGTCTTTTGAAGTAAACCACCGCCCCTTGACATTCAACGGCATTATTATCGCCGAATCCCCCACCATCAATATCCTGGGGTCACCATTGACCTGAAACTTAACTGGACCAGCCACATAAATACTGTGGCAACAAGAGCAGGTCAGAGGCTGGGTATTCTGCGGCGAGTGTCTCACCTCCTGACTCCCCAAAGCCTTTCCACCATCTACAAGGCACAAGTCAGGAGTGTGATGGAATACTCTCCACTTGCCTGGATGAGTGCAGCTCCAACAACACTCAAGAAGCTCGACACCATCCAAGACAAAGTAGCCCGCTTGATTGGCGCCCCATCCACCACCTTAAACATTCATTCCCTCCACCACCGGCGCACCGTGGCTGCAGTGTGTACCATCCACAAGATGCACTGCAGTAACTCGCCAAGGCTTCTTCGGCAGCACCTCCCAAACCTGCGACCTCTTCCACCTAGAAGGACAAGGGCAGCAGGTGCATGGGAACACCACCACCTCCAAGTTCCCCTCCAAGTCACACACCATCCTGACTTGGAAGTATATCGCCAATCCTTCATTGTCGCTGGGTCAAAATCCTGGAACTCCCTCCCGAACAGCACTGTGGGAGCACCTTCGCCACACGGACTGCAGCGGTTCAAGAAGGCGGCTCACCACCACCTTCTCAAGGGCAATTAGGGATGGGCAATAAATGCCGGCCTTGCCAGCGACGCCCACATCCCATGAACAAATTTTTAAAAAGCGTGGAGCTAAAAATAAATTTGCAAAACTGCACTCTGTCCTACTGGGATGTGTCCCAGACAATTAAAGTTTGCCTTGTCAGGATTTCATTGGACTGATGTTAGGAACAGACAAGAGGCCTGAATGGCTGCATCACAATCAGCTGCCCTTCATTCCCATAGTCTTAATCACAATCTGTTTGATTGGAGTAAAACTCAAAACCAGCAGTGTAGCGATTATGTTACTGGGCTAATAATCCAGAGAACATGAGTTCAAATCCCACCACAGTAGTTTTGAGAATTTGAATTTGTTTTAAAAATCTGGAATTTTAAAGAAACAAGCTGGTATCAGTAAAAACAAAAAGTGACCAGGAGGCTGTCAGATTTTCGGAAAAACCCAATTGGTTCACTAATGTCCTTTAGCAAAGGAAACATGTCGTCCTTACTGAGTATAACTCCAGTCATTCACCAATGTGGTCAGCCGTGGCTCAGTGGGTAGCACTCTCTCTCTCACCTCCAAGTCAGCAGGTTGTGGGTTCAAGTCCCACTGCAAAGACTTGAGCACAAAAATCTAGGCTGGCAGTACTGTCGGAGGGGCCGTCTTTCGGGTGAGACGTTAAACCGAGGCCCCGTCTGCTCTCTTAGGTGGACGTAAAAGATCCCACGGCACTATTTCGAAGAAGAGCAGGGGAGTTCTCCCTCGGTGTCCTGGGCCAATATTTATCCCTCAACCAACATCACTAAAACAGATGATCTGGCCATGATCACATTGTGGGAGCTTGCTGTGCACAAATTGCCTGCCACATTTCAAGAATGACGACACTGAGGTACTTCATTGGCTGTAAAGCGCTTTGGGACGTCCTCAGGTAGTGAGAGACGGTGTAGAAATGCAAGAATTTCTTTCTTTCATATCCCTTCAACCCCTTTTTCTTCCTCCCCCTCTCCAATCCAGTCTTGAACGTTGACATAGTTTCTGTCTCAACCACTAACCCTGAAGTAAATTCCACAGCCTCACAAATCTCTGAAGAAGTTTCCCCTGTCTTCTGTTCTAAATCTCTTGTATCGGAGGTCCCACATTCTCAACTCTTCCAACTACTGGAAACAGATAGTCTATAGTGGAGTTCAGAACATCGCCCCAAGTACAACTTTATTTAAAATAAAAATATCCCCATCCCCGCCTCTCTCTGCACACGACTACTGGCTCACCACTGATAATCTTGTTTCACCACACTACGACCCACACTGGTAGCGCAAGTTCCCAATGCCCAGGACTCACCAAGATTGGGAAGACTCAGTAACAAAGGTTGGAACAGCCACCAGTCATAGGAACAGGAGGAGGCCATTCAGCCCCTCAAGCCTGTTCCGCCATCCAATGAGATCATGGCTGATCCGTATCTCGACTCCATCCACCCGCATTGGTTCTGTAACCCTTAATACTCTCGCCGAACAAAAATCTATCAATCTCAGTTCTGAAATTTTCAACTGACCCCCAGCCTCAACAGCTTTTTGAGGGAGAGTTTTCCAGATTTCCACTCCCCTTTGTGTGAAGAAGTGCTTCCTGACATCACCCCTGAACGGCCTGGCTCTAATTTTAAGGTTATGCCCCCTTGTTCTGGACTCCCCTCACCAGAGGAAATAGGAGAGAGAGAGAGAGAGAGAGAGAGACTGACTATCAAATCAAATTAGCTTTCAGGATTAAGTTAGTGTGTAAAAGGGAGCATTCTGAGAGTAGGATTAGCACTCAAACTGAAATCTGCAAACTCCCAACAAGACATTCTACTGATGGGTGCGTCAAGCTGCACCTGGGGTGTGTATCAATGCAACCCACTGACCAGGTGGTGACTGAGACCAGGGGGAAAAGCAGGGTTGGAAAGGGGAACAAAAAACTAGCAACATCCCACCCACAGCACAAGACCGATAAAACTCATTTAAAAATCGGCTGCTTTCATTTATTGGGGGTGTGGGGGGGGGGGAAGGGAATATTCCCACCAGCTGTGTGGAGGGGGAGGGGGAAACAATTGCC
The DNA here is from genome assembly GCA_030390025.1 of Squalus acanthias. Taxonomy (NCBI): domain Eukaryota; kingdom Metazoa; phylum Chordata; class Chondrichthyes; order Squaliformes; family Squalidae; genus Squalus; species Squalus acanthias. The sequence goes on along the minus strand of JASTWF010000502.1, from coordinate 33,114 downwards.
AAGTGAATGCAGACCACAGGTGAAAGATAAGGGTGGAGATTAAAACAGCAAACAACCTCACAACCTCAAGGTTACATTTTTCTTTTAAAATGTTTGTGGCGACATTGTTCTCACAACAAGGAGGAGGAGAGAAAACACTGGGCCTTATTGGTACCGAAATGCTTTGCAAGGAACAAGGTTCACCTGGGGGGGGGGGGGGTCTGCAGGAACAAGGTTCACCTGGGGGGGTGGGGGTGAGGGGGGGGGGTCTGCAGGAACAAGGTTCACCTGGGGAGGTGGGGTCTGCAGCCACTGAACCATTTTAGCCTCAGTAAGACTGAGGCAACGTCACCGGCTCCGGGCAATGCCACAACAAACCAGCTCCAATTCAGTAAACGTGGGTAGACGGTGCCGACGGCCTTACTGACTCTGGTACAGTGTTTCCGTGGCTTCCGATGTGTTCAGAAAAAAGAGACGTCAAACTACAAACAGACTTCTTAAACATCAAACCCACATCGAATAAATCCCTCGTCTTTTAGACTAAATCATTGAATCTTACAGCACAGAAGGAGGCCATTCGGCCCATCGTGCATGTGCCAGCTCTTTGCACGAGCTCTCTAATTAGTCCCACACTC
>JASTWF010000502.1:0-30000 GCA_030390025.1 Squalus acanthias | reverse complement strand
GGGAGCATTGATGACACCCAAAACCGTCACCGTGTAGAGGAGGAACTGTGGCCTCCTATCTCAGCAGAGGATCACAAGATCGTACCTCGCGAGATAGACAGAGTCATGGGACCACTGGAGGAGGAGGAAGAATCTGAAGCACCAAGAGGTGTAAATTACCACAGAACGTTACAGCACAGAAGGCGGCCATTCGGCCCATCGTACCAGTGCCAGCTCTTTGAGAAAGCGATCCAATTAGTTTAGTTCCACTCCCCTACTCATTCCCCGTAGCCCTGAATCTCCTCCCCCTCACCCCCACTAAGTATTTATCCACTTCTTTTTTAAAAGTTACTATTAAATCTGCTTCCAACCCCCTCTCAGGCAACGCATTAATTCTCCGATTATAAAATGTAGATGTGAACTGTCTAAAAAGCCTTGCTTTAGACGAGTCCTAGGAACAAGATCTAAGACCCCATCTGTCCGTTCCAAATAGGTGTTATAAAGTCCCCATGGCATTAACAAGGAACATGGCGTTCTCCTGGTGCTAACTCAGGGTGGAATGTTGGCCAGACCATCACCAGAAACATCTCAGCCACTTGGTACACATTGCTGTGCTCAGAATGGCTGCGGCACTTGCTGACGCTACAACTGCATTGTGAAGTAATTTATTACGAGTCGTACAGGCGAGGTGATCAGACGTTCTATAAGTGGAAGGCCCCTCCCCATCGCTTTAACCTCCTCCGGCCCTACAACACTCAGAGATCTCCGCGCTCCTCCAATTCCGGCCTCTCGCGCATCCCCGATTTCCATCGCTCCACCATTGGCGGCCGTCCCTTCAGCTGCCTGGATCCCAAGCTCCGGAATTCCCTCCCTAAACCACTCCGCCTCTCTCTCCTCCTTTAAAACGCTCCTGAAAACCTCACCCGTCCGAATATCTCACGTGGCTCGGTGTCAAATTTGGTTTGATAATCGCTCCTGTGAAGCGCCTTGGGACATTTTATGATGTTATAAAAGGCGCTTTATAAATGCAAAGTGTTGTTGCTGTAAGTTGCTTGAACAGGCAAGACTAGAATGTAAATGGGGTACAAAATGCCACTACTGTATTTTAAACATTTCAGGATACGTTTAGGGTGTGACAACTTTTCCCACCACTCTACCCTTACGATATCCGTGCCAAATGGGAGAAGGACGAAGAATCTTAATTGCTGTACAGGTCTGAGACTGCCATGAAAAAAAAGCGTTTAAAAAGGAAAACAAAGCTTAGGAGAGGGCAGATGTTGATCACTGCACACAAGTCCCTTATTAACTGCCCCTTGCCACTTCCAAGGCAGCCCAACCACCAGCCAATTAAGCAGCACTCCATTCAGGGGCTTTTGCCAAGAGTTTCAAGCCTCGCTCCCCTCACTACATTAGTTATCAGCTCTCCTTTTCTTCCAGTCCACAGGATTTAATGAAAAACCAATGTGCTCGCCTGTATCTCGAATCCCATCGGAGCCTCGGAACGAAACAATTCCCCAATGCAGAAGAGTGCGCAGCAGCAGAACTGCGCATTCCTGGCAGAGTCAGAGTCAATCACAAACAGACAGGCCGGAGGACAGGACACCAGATGAATTATTCAAGCTCTCCAGTCTACCTCGTTGCACGTACAGCTGCTTTTACACTGGGTTTATTACGGAGATTGCTTGCAAATCTACTCTGCGGCCTCGCGCCCCCCCCCCCTCCCTATCTCTGCAACCTCCTCCAGCCCTACAACCCTCCCGAGATCTCCGCGCTCCTCCAATTCTGGCTCGTTGCACACACCTCCGATTTCCATCGCTCCACCACTGGCGGCCGTGCCTTCAGCTGCCTGGGCTCCAAGCTCTGGAATTCCCTCCCAAAACCTCTCCACCTCCCTCTTCTCTTTTAAGAAGCTCCTTAAAACCCCAACCTCTTTGGCCAAGCACCTGTCCCAATATCTCTTTACATGACTCGGTGTCAAGTTTTGTCTGATAATCGCTCCCGTGAAGCGCCTTGGGACGTTTCACTACGTTAAAAGACGCTGTATAAATGCAACTTGTTGCTGTTTACAGGGGCAAGCCCCAGACACACGGTGATAATCCCAAAGTAATCCTGCCGGATTCACAAAGGTAGACCTCTAGGAGGGGTTGGTTTAATTTTTTTTTTAAAAAAGGGGTAATGCTAGCCTTCGGGAACCGGGCCAGTTTGAGATTGCTGCATGAATCCCCACAGCAGGGAGCTCGCAACCACGGCACCGCTCTCCACCCCACCCCACAAAACCAACAGCAAGTCAACTCAACACAGTAAGGCTCATTCACAATGTCGAAATCTCCTTTCCTTCCTTAAATTTTTAATCTTTTCTCGCCTTGGTTTGCTGAATTCTTGGCTTACGAGCGAGAAGGGCGTGGGCCCACGCCCCACTCGAGCACCGAACCTAGGCCGGCCCTCCAGCGCGGTACTGAGGGGGTGCCACACTGACAGAGGCGCCATTCTTCCTCAGGTGGGACCTTAAACCGCCCCCTCCCCTGAGGGCCACCTGACTGGCCCTGCCCGTTGAGTGTTTAGGCCGACATTCAGCCCTCAAGCACAACCACTAAAAACAGATCAGCCATGGTTTAACTGAATGGCCCAGCAGCCTCGAGTGTCTATGTTCCTAGACTGGAGCTTGGGTGGGGGAATGGGGAAGGAGAATTTGAAAAATCGAGTCAAACACCAGTTTTACACCCCTACCAATTTTACTCTCCATTGAAACCAGTGTTCTGCCCGATCCCACTGGGTGGAATTGGTAAAAATTACCCCCCCCCCCCCAAATCGGCTCACAACTGCTTGTGGGATCTTGCTGTGCGCAAAATGGCTGCCCCATTTGGCCAACAGTAACTGCACTTCAAAGTAAATAATTGTATGTGAATGTGCAGCAATTTTAAAAGGTGCTCGAGGGATAAGATGCTACATAAATGCAAGTCTTTCTTCCTCTCCCCCACTAGTTGCTGACTGAAGGGAGATCGATGTCAGCCATCAGTTCATGCCTCACCCGCATTGTAATTCTTCACCAGTCTAGACAGTGAATGTCAACAGACTATTTGACCACATGGCTCAGTGAATAGCTCTCATGCCTCTGAGTCAGAAGGTCATGGGTTCAAGCCCCAAACCAGAGACTTGAGCACAAAAGTCTAGGTTGAGACTCCCGGTGCAGTGCTGAGGGAGTGCTGCACTGTCGGAGGTGCCGTCTTTTGGATGAGACGTTAAACCGAGGCCCCGTCTGCCCTCTCAGGTGGACGTAAAAGATCACATGGCACTATTTTGAAGATGGGCAGTGGAGTTATCCCTGGTGTCCTGGCCAATATTTATCACTCAACCAACATCACCAAAACAGATTATCTGGTCATTATTAATTATTATTTGGCTGCCGCGTTTCCTACATTACAACAGTGACTACACTTCAAAAAGTACTTCATTGGCAGTAAAGCGCTTTGGGACGTCCAGTGGTCGTGAAAGACGCTGTAGAAATGTAAGTCTGTCATTTATATAGAGGAAAGGTTGGGGGGGGGGGGAAGAAAGAGAATCAAAGCACGGTCTAGCCCTTTCCCAACATCCATATAAGCACACGTTCCAACTGGACTCATTGGACAGCCATCAGGATTGGGGATCCCTCTTTGGTCCCATTGTCCCGCCCTGGCCCAGAGGCATTGGATGGGTGATCCTGAGCTGCTGTCCAACCAAGACCTCTCTTAAGCTTAAAGAATTCTTCATTGACGTACAGTTAATGACAGGACAGGACTTCATGTTTGTCTGGGCATGCTTATTTAAAAAGAAATGCAATTGGCTCTGCTTCACAGCATCAACCGCAGACACTCCTCCTGTAACCATAGTGACGACGTGTTGGGAGAACAACATGTCACGAGGCCAATCGCAGGCTGGGAGAACACAGCCATACAAAAGCTCATTTAGTTCGGTTATTCTGCCCTCTGATGCAAGACATAGTACCAAAGAGGGCCACTTGCAAAAGTCAAAATACTGTACAACTATTATTGATGTTCAGGGCTCAAAAAAAACCTTTCAACTCCCTAAAGAGAAAGCACACACGAGAATGACAAGAGATTCATTAAAGCTACTTTATTGCTTTCCCTTCCTTCAGGAAGAGGGCTCCCATTGTAATGTTTAGACCAGGCAAGTGTACACAGTCTGTCCCTCAACTGGCTTCAGTACTTGGGTAAAAAAAGCTTCTATCAAAAGCAATTCTACAGAGTATAAAAGGTGACCATGGAACAGCAGAGATACTGGAGCCAATTGCCTGCCCGACCTGCTCAGAGAGGGAATGGTCCGTGGCCAAGAGAGTGGGGAAGGGCAAGAAATGAACACCAACTTTATTCTAGAAACCTGCATTTATACAACTTGCCTTTAACGTCGCAAGTCGTTCCAAGGCGCTGCACGGGAGTGTTATCGGGCAAAATTAGCCACATAAAGAGGATATTAGGACAAGTGGCCAAAAACTTGGCCAAAGTGGTAGGTTTTAAGGAGCGTCTTAAAAGAGAGAGCGCGAGCGAGAATTCCAGAGATTGGGGCCTAGATGGCTGAAGGCACGGCCGTCAATGGCGCGGTGAAGGGAGTGGGGGATGGACACGAGGTCAGCGTTGCAACAACGCAGAGATCTCACAGAGTTTCGTAGGAGGTTACAGAGACAGGGAGGGGGCGAGGCCAGGGAGGGATTTGAACACAAGAGGATTCGAAACTTCCACGAAGCCTTTCTTCTTGGCAGTTTTACTTCAATAAAAATGCAGCCAGAGGAACGCTCATGCTAGCAAAAGGCCGTTAGCGAGGTGAAGGAGTGGAGATCCTAGGCTGCAGTGGCATCTGGGACCTGAACTATTGTGGGTCCGGTCAGCTGCCGTATGAAGCAGCACAACCCACAGACCCTGTGCCCACCCCCCACATCAAATAGTCCTAAACAGTACAGGTGGCACACGATGAAACAAGGAGCCTGGCGTTTCTGGCCACGTTCAAAAAAGGAAAACACTAGGACCTAGGGCAAACCTCCTCAACTTGGGAAGCACTTTCGCCAAGTCACTGCACAGGGCAGTCATCTAACCCAAGACTTCGAGCAAAAAAATCTGAATCTCAAAAATTACCACAAGCTTCACAATTTCCATTTTAATTGGAATAGCATCTTAAAATGGCCGCCGGCGCTTCCTAGTCCCAGCCTCGGCTCAGCAGTCACCTCCCCGTACTCCAACCAAATAACGTCAGCCGTGGCTGAGTGGCAGCGCGCTCGGCTCGGATTCAGAAGGTCGTGGGTTCAAGTCCCCACGCCAGAGACTTCAGCACAAAATCCAGGCCGACACTCCCAGTACAGTACTGAGGGAGCCTCCGCTGCACCGTCGGAGGTTTCGCCTTCGGATGAGACGTTAAGCCGAGGCCCCCCCGTCTGCTCTCTCAGGTGGATGTAAAAGATCCCACGGCCACTATTTCGAAAGAGAGCAGGGGGGAGTTCTCCCCGGTGTTCTGGGCCAATATTTATCCCTCAGCCAACATTTCCAAAAAAAAAACAGATCAACTGGTCATTTATCACATTGCTGTTTGCCTCTGTGACAATTAATTCAAAAGTAATTCATTAATGTCCAGCGAAGGTGAAAGGCGTTGTATGCAATGCAAGCTCTGACCGCAGCGGCAGCCCAATTCACTCTGTTCTGAGCAAACTGATCTCACCCAAGGAGTCCAAAAGATAGCCTCAGCCTCCCAGGGAAAGGGCAGGGTTCCACCTCCCACTATCGAGTGCACACGAGCCAGTGGATCACACACCAGGGACCAGCGCGCACTCGAAACCTCGACAAACTGCAGCTGGGCACGGTGCAGAGATCAACAGGAACTTGCATTTCTACAGCGCCTTTCACGACCTCCGGACGTCCCAAAGCGCTTCGCAGCCAATGAGGAGGTACTTTGTGAAGTGTAGTCACTGTTGTACTGTAGGAAGCGCGGCAGCAAATTTACGCACAGCAAGATCCCACAAACAGCAATGGGATAATGACCAATCTGTTTTTTTTTTAATTTAGTGATGTTGATTGAGTGATAAACACCAGGGAGAATGCCCCTGCTCTTCTTCAAACTACAGTAACGCCTGAGAGAACAGACGAGGCCTCGGTTTAACGTCTCGTCCAAAAGACGGCACCTCCGACACTGCAGCGCTCCCTCAGTACTGCCCCTCCGACACTGCAGCGCTCCCTCGGTACTGCGCGTCTCACATGGTCTAAATTCTAGCCAACAGATCGGTGGGTCAAACAAACGTCATCAGCACCCCTGAGCAACAGTTTAGTAGTACGACAGCCATCCCGTTAACTCTTCACTCACAGCTACAAGAGCCCACAGTGTCCGTAGCCACAACAGTCTGGACCGACCCCAGTAACTTCAATCCAACAGGTGCACAACTCCTCCCCATCGTGATGTGATCTTATCTGCTCAGTTTATCACATTCCATGACTGCCCTCGCATTTTTTTCTTTAGGGTCATTTGCGATCAATGCCAAAAGGTAGAAAGGTTTTAAAGAAAAGAAAAAAAAACAAAACTAAATGGGAAGGCAGACAGAACCTGGGGTGAGCATAATGAAAATTCCACACCTCCCGTGTAGCACAGGAGCAGGTGGGGAAGGGACGCTCACAAGATTCACGGAATCAACATACCATCAACAACCAGCTTTCAGACACATCGTGCAAGGGTTACAGTCACCAACAGTTGACAAGAGGGTAATTTGAAGTTGTCTGTTTTAGGAACTGAAGAGGTCACCGAATCGACCTGCCAGGGACAGTGTTACTGCAAGTCCTACTTTAGAAACAGCTTGCACTGAGAGAGAGAGAGAGAGAGAGAGAGAGAGAGAGAAAGAGAAAAAAAAGCCACCCTTATTTTCACAAACTCCCTGGTGCAAGTCCTCAAGATTAAAACCAAACCTTCCCCACCCCCACCCTCCCCTCAGTATCAGCTTTGCATCGTTCCCCAACACATGTTCTGAACATTGAACCTTGCTTGCATTAATCTGAGCAAATGTGACCCACAGATATCAGGAGCTGCCATTTTGGGTGTGTGTGTGTGTGTGTGTGTGTGTGTGTGTGTGTGTGTGTGTTGCCTTGATTGGGAGGGGGGGGGGGGGGGGGGGGGGAGGTTTGGTTTTAATCTTGAGGACTTCATATTGCTGGAGGACTGTCTGTTGGCCAAACAGCGCACTTTAAACATTCCCCATTTAGACAGGACAGAGCCATGCAACTTCCATTAAAACCTCCGCCTCTTAAAGCGAGACTCTCAGAAAATTGAAATGAGTTTGCCTCAAGATTCCCACCCTCTATTTTTCTGCCAATACTCTCTTCTCTTCCCTTACCCTCAAGGTATCAATTCAATCGCTGGAGTGCGGTTCCACAAGTACGCTCCAATAAAATAGTTTAAAAAAAAAACACACACACACACACAAATACATTTCCCTTTTTAGGGCAGAAAGGAAAAGCCAATTACAATCGTCCCCCCCCCCCCCCAAAAAAAAGCTGATTTATCCTTTTATTCAGGGAACATCCTCTCATTAATTTTAAATGCCTTTGACGTTGAGAGGGGGTCTGGGGCTTTTGTTGTGAAGAATGTGCAGGGAAGGGGGACTGATCCGTTCAAAAGCCTGCTTGTGCGAGACAACAAAAGGAGCCCTGTCCCTTTAAGCTCCTGACATTAGATTACCCAAGTTTCACATTACCTCTAATTAGTAACACATAATGCTGCGCAGAGATATTCGGGAACCTGAGACTGACAGATGTTTGAATTGGGAGCATTTCAGAAGGTAATTTAAAAAAAGATATTGCAAGAGGTTGACTGGTCAGAAGTAGCAGATTGCAGCACCAACTAGTGGCAGAGCTTGGAAATGCCCTTCACCTCCCAAAAAAAACACGTTTTAAATCCACAACCATTGAAAACAAACCCAGAATTTCACTCTCCTGCAAAAACAAAAATACACCCAAAGACCAATCAGGCCCTCCATCTGCAGAAATACCTGGATTTGTTTCATGTCTAGCCAAAACACGTGTTACAGCAACTCCTCCCCCCCAAAAAAAACAAGCATCAGACATATTTCCCCACTGCACACTTACCTGTTTATGCATTTCAATATTCAGCCCATACGACATCTCGTAATACTGAAACAAAAGTCATAAACGCGTTAATCTACATTCTGGGATTTGTTTTAAAAAAAAGTCTCCCTGCAAATCCTTCCCACCTGTTATTTCCCATTTGACTATTTTTTTCTGCATAGGCCATTAATTTATTTGCACCTAATTTGTTTAAGACTCTCGTCTCCCACTGCCTGGCCTTTACCTTAAAATTCTTCATAAACAGAGCTGCGCTGGCGGAAGTGATAAATCGCCAGCTCACAGACCACACGTGTACAACCATGTTTACTCATTTTATATATCATAGATAGATAGATATATTAATCCAAATATTGGCATCCTTCCTCAGAAAAAGTGGTGAATTTTAGCAATGATTAACCATCAGTGTGACCCCAGTACAAAGAAATTAACGTATTAGTATTAAGCACCAGATTGCAACTTAATGCATTTACAAAGAAGTACATTAACTTTTAATGACATCTCGCCGTACAGGTTTTAAAATCCCCAGAAATTATTTGGCCATAATACTTAGCAACAGGATTGACAGCAACCGAGTTGGTGTGTGTCAATGTCTGCATCACGTCACATTTTTAATCTACTCTTAAATGATAAAAAGCAAATTTACTGGAAAATGTGAATATGAATTACTTAGAATGCAAGAAGATCCCAGCCCACACTTACCATAACATAGTGCCGCTGCATCTCCGTTTTCTCGTTTGCAAGTTTATCACATTCCATCTTTAAACTGGATGAGAGAGGAGAATGGGAGAAAAAGAGAAAAGTCAGTTTGAGGGGGTTCGGGGAACCGAGACTGTGTCAACACATTATCCAAACAATGAGCTTACATCACACGCTCTGAATAATTTAAAGCTTGTTTACATGGAATGCACCGACCTACACAAAAGGCAAACAGAAATAGCTGATTGCTCAATATTATCATTAAAATACAGTGCCTATTATCTAATGAAGTGTGAGTAGAAGGGGAGAGAGACTGGGGCGTTCTGTGCAGTTGTACAGGATCTGATCTTTCTCTGAACAAACTCCTCAGCCAGAATATGATGCACGTTCCCCCACCTGTGATATTGCGCCTGTAAAAACTGAAATTCCTCTTTGATTCGATCGCAGGATTCGGCCACGGTGAATTTAAACGGTTGAGCAGGTTGGTGAGGAGCCTGCAAGTACAGCAGAATTTCAAAAACAGGGGAGGGGAGGAAGAAGAAAAAAAAACAACACTCACAGAACAGTCACCAAACACCAACCCAGTCAATTAATGCCAGCAATCGTTTACACGGCCCCAAATCAATGCATTTCTTGATGCAGTTTGTTTTAAATAATATATATTTTTTTAATACACACACACACACACACAAACTCGCGCTGTTCAAAGTTAAAAGGGTAGCTAAAAAGAGAGTGGAACACACTTACCGGGTGCCTGCCTTGAGGATACATCTCTTAAACAATGTATCCCCGGTTAGGGGGAAAGGGGAGGAAACACACTGGAGAGAGAGAGAGATAGGCACAAGTCCGATGTTGGATGGCTAAATGCAGCAACAACAACACACACACAAAAAAAACAGCTGTAAAAGTCCACCGCCACGCTGCTCAGGATCAGAACCACTCCCAGTGCCACAGAACAAAGCAACAAGACCTCTCTCGGGCTGAGTGAGAGGCGAGGTTTTCAGAAGTCCCTTTGTGCTGTATAAACAAGGGGGGCTCCAGCAGCACACTCCGGGCGAAAGCACATCATCATCATCATCATCGCACAGTCCGCGGCGTTTCGGTCTGTCCGACCACCCATAAAAAAAAAATCAGAAGGGAGCTTCTCTCTTCGATGTATGTATATATATATATTTTTTTAAAGCAGCAAATCAGTTTGTTTTTAAAGAGAAATATATATATAAAGACAAGAACCCCCGGCTGCAACGTCCAGGAGCCGGCCTGCACTTTGGAACGTGCGCTGGGAATTTAGAACGTTGACCCGGGATTTTGGAATCCGGAGACCGAATTTGGAACGCCGGATCCCCGGGGAAGATTCTATAATCGAACGCTCAGTAGCAAAAACGACAGGCTCCGAGTTCCAAAGCGGCGGCGGCGGCGGCGAACACCGCACAGGCAGGCATTGTGGAGATCATAGTCGCTTCTCGCCCCCTTTTTTTTTCCGCGATCGGTACAGAGGAAGCAAGAGACACACACAAAAAAAAATGCAATAATCTGCAATTAAGTTCAGCACGGCGATTTTTTTTCCCCTTTTGGTGTGGCAGTTGACAAGATTCCAAAGATTTCTTCCTCTTCGCCGATTGCATACAATTTGCAACTCTTGAATGTTGCTTTTTTTTCCCCCTTCTTCTTCTTCCTCCTCCTGTAGGCAAAGATCGAAAGGGGGCTGTGCAAATGCAAGCGATCACAGGGAATGCCACACACACAGAGAGAGAGACAGACACAATCCACACCACGCCGCTTCCCCCTTCTCTCCTGTCTATTGCTCGCTCGCTCTCTCTCTCCTCCTGCTAACCTGCAGCGAAAGCCTGACCATATTTGGGTGGAAAGTAACCAAGGCTCCGCCGGGGGCCCGGCCAATCAACGGGCTCCGGACCCCACGTGGGGGTGAGCAGTGGAGGAGGGGGCGGGGCCGCGAAAAGGAAGGCCAGCCCCACCTCCACCCCCCCCCCCACATACACACACCGACAGCGGCCAATCGGCTCGCGCCGCTGCCTCGGCTCGCAGCCCCATTGGTCGGCGGCGCCCGTCCCCGTCAATCAAACCCTCCTCCGCCCACCCTCTCCCCCCACCCCCCCGCGCCTGTTCCCGACCAGCTGTCAATCAAACCCACGAGGGGCAGCCGCGCTGACAAATGCCTTTGATTCTGCCTCCTGCTCGCAAATAACGACTGGAATGCTGCTTAATTAGTTCTGAATGTCTTTTCCCCAACAGCTCAAACAATCTGTCAGTACCATGTGGTAAAAGGATCTGTGTGGAAAAAAAAAGCATAAAGGCAGAAAATCTCCAGCAGCCACAATTTTTTTGGTATTTTTTTAATATATATATATTAATAAAAACTGATGATCACATCACTTCAAATCCCATCAACTCTGGTGACAGTCGATACTTAGCAAATGTTAATCATAAGATGCCTTTTAAAAGGAGCATTGCCAACTTGGAACAGCCGCCTACATAAAGATGTCTACAAGCTCAGGCTTTGCGCCCCACGTAATTTAATTTTGTTTTAAATGTTGATAACCCCAAATTAGAAGCTTTTAATATTTATAGATTCTTATTTCCTACCCCCCCCCCCAAAAAAAAATCCCAGTTTAAAATAATTTCTGCATAACGAGAAACGCAGATGTCCCCAGTATAGGAACAACCTTATGGAAAATTAAGGGTGCAATTTGCCCATTTTACCCTAAAGCAAAACGATAATAGTTTATACCACTGAGAAAATATCACGCCGTTTGCAACGCCTCCAAAAAATATAAAAGTTTTTAATGGGTCGAAATCGGTTCCCCCAACTTTTGCCATTGTTTAATTTCCACTTCAGCCTCCTCTTATGAACACAAGTGCCTGCTAAACTAAAACAAAGAAAAATATCTTATTTTGTTTTCATCTGTTCCATCCTATAAATTATGACCTTAGTGTATAAATCTCAAGCGCTTGACAATTATTTTTAAAGTGTTCAATGTCTGTTCGAGTCCTAATTGGACACGTTTCAACTGTTTCTATTGCATGAAGTGTCAGGGTCATTTGCTACTGAAAAGATTAGTTTTCATTGGCCGTTTAATTGAGAGCGCTACAAACATCCCACGTGGGACTGAAACTGACTTGGCTTGGCTGAAATATGACGGTGAGGAGGAAACCCAGGACTGGAGCTCACAGCTCTCGGAGTCAGAAGTACAGAAAATACAGGAAGTTACAGCATCTGAAAACAATAAAAGACTGCATTACTGTTTTCAAATCTACTCCATGGCCTCGCTCCCCCCCCTCCCTACCTCTGTAGCCTCCTCCAGCCCCACAACCCTCCGAGATCTCTGCGCTCCCTCAATTCTGGCCTCTTGCCCATCCCCGATTTCCATCGCTCCGCCATTGGCGGCCGTGCCTTCAGCCGCCTGGGCCCTAAGCATTGGAATTCCCTCCCTAAACCGCTCCACCTCTCTCTCCTCCTTTAAGATGCACTTTAAAACCTACCTTGAATCATGGAATCAGAGAATGGTTACAGCACAGAAGGAGGCCATTCGGCCCGTCGAGCCCGTGCCGGCTCTCTGCAAAAGCACCTCAGCTAGTCCCACTCCCTCGCCCTTTCCCCGTAGCCTTGCCATTTTTTTTCCTTCAGGTTAATCTGGTTAATCAGGTTAATTTTTATTTTCCTTCAGGTCCTAATCTGTTTTAGTGATGTTGGTTGAGGGCTAAATTTTGGCCCAGGACACCGGGGAGAACTCCCCTGCTCCTCTTCAAAATAGTACCGTGGGAACTTTTACGTTCAAACGAGACAGCAGACAGGGCCGTGGTTTTAACGTCACACCCTAAAGATGGCACCTCGGACAGCACAGCAGGCTCCCGGTACTGGCAGCAGGAGTGTCGGCCTGGATTATGGACCTCTGGAGTAGGGACTTGAACCAGCAACCTCTTTGACCAAGCTTTTGGTCACCTGTCCGAATATCTCTTTATGTGGCTTGGTGTCAATCTTTGTCTGATTACGCTCCTACGAAACGCCTTGGGACTTTTTAACTACGATAAAGGCGCTATATAAATGCAAATTGTTGTTGTTAACACTTTGGGTGTAGACCCTTCCTTGTTCTGAGGAGATGTCCCACTCGAAACCTTAATATATCTTTTCTCTATCCCACCTGCTGTGCATTTCCAACATTTTCTCATTTGATTTAAAAAAAATTCCCATTCATCTATTTTTAAAACATCTATGTGTATAGTTGCACTCTGGATTCTTTCTTAAATATAACATTTTCTCCCTTCTCTGAGGAAAGAATATCCAATGCCTCAGTATCAGGAAACCATCAGCAAGGTGATACAAAATGGAAACAGGTCATTCGGCCCAACTAGTTCATGTCAGCATTTAACCTGCATGTGAGCAAGTAGATCCAATCACATTTACCCACCCTGTTCCCACAACCCTTCAATCCTTTTTCCTTCACCTCCCCCCCCCCCCCCCCCCCCGCCACTCTCCAATCCAATCTTGAATGTTGACATGGTTTCTGCGTGTGTGAAGAAGTTGCTCCTGCAGAACCTCAGTCCTGGTGTCTGCCCATCTCCCAGCCATTATCAGTGATTAGCCCCGTCCTGAAATCTCTGGAGTGTCAAAGGGCAAGGCTCTGTTGCTTTTTTTAAGCTGCTTTTTGTTATTTGTACTTGGGATGTGGGTGACAGTGATGGGGGCATTATTTATTGCTATCACGAGTTACGCTGAAAGAAAGACTTGCATTTATATAGAGCCTTTCAAGACATCCCAAAACCCTTTTTAAAAATTCATTTTTATGGGATGTGGGCATCGCTGGCAAGGCCGGCATTTATTGCCCATCCCTAATTGCCCTTGAGAAGGTGGTGGTGAGCCACCTTCTTGAACCGCTGCAGTCCGTGTGGTGAAGGTGCTCCTGCAGTGCTGTTAGGAAGGGAGTTCCAGGATTTTGACCCAGCGACAATGAAGGAACGGCGATATACTTCTAAGTCAGGATGGTGTGTGACTTGGAGGGGAACTTGGCGGTGCTGGTGTTCCCATGCGCCTGCTGCCCTTGTCCTTTGCAGCCAATTAAGTACTTTTGGAGTGTAGTCACTGTTGTAACGTGGGAAACGTGGCAGCCAATTTGCGCACAGCAAGCTCCCACAAACTGCAATGTGATAATGACCAGATCATCTGTTTTAGTGATGTTGATTGAGGGATAAATATTGTCCAGGACACCGGGGATAACTCCCCTACTCTTCTTCAAAATAGTGCCACAGGATCTTATACGTCTACCTGAGAGAGCAGACGGGGCCTCGGTTTAACGTCTCACCTGAAAGGTGGCACCTCCGACAGTGCGGTGCTCCCTCAGTTCTGGTAGCGGGAGTGTCGGCCTTGGATTTTAGAGCTCAAGTCTCTGGCAGGGCACTTGAGTCAGCGACTTCCTGAGGCAGAGGCGAGAAGTGCTGCCCACCCGGACTCAGCAAAAATTCCCAAGCAGTTTCCGTGGGCGTTGGAATGCGTACGCGCGCAGTGCCAGAACACATTCCTTTTGCCGCGGAGACACGCACCTCCAACCTTTGTAACGATCGTGACAGACGGGCGCCAGACGTCTGTCTCCAAGTCTCTCAGATTACGAGGACCGTGTATCCACGACAATTTAGACAATGTTCAGTAAATTGACCGACGCAGTAATCAAGAAATATCTTTTTAAGAGCCTATAAAGATGGTCTAGGCATGCATCGATTGAGCTAGCAAGACTGAGTGAAACAAATGCATAGACTTCATTATTTATTTATTGGCTGCTGTGCTTTTTCTTCAATGCTCTCGCCGGAGTATAACCCTCCGATGTCTTCATGTCGAAGCCTTGGCAGTTAGTGTTGGTCGGATATTCGACCTGTGAGGGCCTCACGCCACTTGCACATCCTAGCAGGGGGAGGGGTGACGCGACGAGGATCAGGAGTTTGAAAGAACGGACTGATCCTTCCGCTACATAGCCCAGGAGAGTTGCGGCCAATTGTAGAACCCAACCGCTAATCTAACTGACTTCAGCAACCTCAATATTGGCCCGGCATTGCCCCTGGGATCTTCTGGCTCAAACCTGGTGTTGTTAAAACAGGTGCGATGAGCTTCCCCTGGTGGCTCAATGGTTAAATGCACTGACTCGGTGCCCATACTAGACCCGGAGGGGCCTAGGTTTGATCTCTGGTAGTGTGCTGAGTTGACACATCTTAGCTAAAGCAGCAGCAAAGATGTGACAATTGGCGTGATTGTTGCTAAGCTGAGAAGGGAAAATTCAGGCCCGATTCCCCACTCCGTGCTGAGTGTTTCCAGCATTTTCTCTTTTCATTTTAGGTTTGTCGCTTCGGATCTGCTGTAAATTCTGTTTATGTGTGTCAGCCGTGGCTCAGTGGGCAGCACTCTCCCCTCTGAGTCAGAAGGTCGTGGGATCAAGCCCCACTCCAGAGACTTGAGCACAAAATCCAGGCTGACGCTCCCAGTGCAGTGCTGAGGGAGCGCTGCACTGTCGGATGAGACGTTAAACCTAGGCCCAGTCTGCTCTCCCAGGTGGATGTACCACAGGGCTACTGGCACCTGTGGAATCTGCGAGACTGGTGGCGTGAATTAAATATCAATTTCGGGAGAGGAGCCCTCCTATGCAGCTCTTCAACTGCTCACTCAGGTGGACGTAAAAGATCCTGTGTCACCTGACGAAGGAGCAGCGCTCCGAAAGCTTGTGATTTCAAATAAAGCTGTTGGACTATAACCTGGTGTTGTGCGACTTCTCACTTTTGTCCACCCCAGTCCAACACCGGCATCTCCGCATCATAAGAATTAGGAGCAGGAGTAGACCATTTGGCCCTTCGAGCCTGCTCCGCCATTCAATAAGATCATGGCTGATCTTCTACCTCATCTCCACTTTCCTGAACTATCCCCAATCCCTTGATTCCCTTAATATTCAAAAGTCTATCGATCTCTGTCTGAATATACTCAACGACTGAGCCTCCACAGCCCTCTGGGGTAGAGAATTCCAAAGATTCACCACCCTCTGAGTGAAGAAATTTCTCCTCATCTCAGTCCTAAATGGCCGACCCCTTATTCTGAGACTGTGACCCCTGGTTCTAGACTCCCCAGCCAGGGGAAACATCCTCCCTGCATCGACCCTGTCAAGCCCTGTAAGAATTTTGTATGTTTCAATGAGATCACCTCTCATTCTTCTAAACTCTGGAGAATATAGGCCTAGTCTACTCAATCTCTCCTCATAGGACAATTCCCCCATCCCAGGACCCAGTCAGGTGAACCTTCGTTGCACTCCCTCTATGGCAAGTATATCCTTCCTTAGGTAAGGAGACCAAAACTGTACACAATACTCCAGGTGTGGTCTCACCAGGGCCCTATATAATTGCAGTAAGACGTCTTTACTCTTAGTATTCATTGGACTGAACTGCACCTTCAGGGCAGGAGGGGAGAAGACTGTAAAATGCCTAATCGTTGAGCTTCATTGGAACAGAGGCCGAGGACAGAGAGGTCCGAGCGGGAGTGGGACGGAGAATTAAAGTGACAGGTGACCGGAAGCTCAGGAGGTGTTCCACAAAGCAGTCACCCAATCTGCGTTCGGTATCCCCAATGTAGAGGAGACCGCATCGTGAGCAGCGAATGCAGTATACTAAATCGAAAGAAGTACAGGTATTAATGAACAGACCGTTGCAGAACAAAGGAGATGGAGGATTGCTGTTAGTGAAGGCTATGGAGCTAATCTCATTTGCAAAGATAGTCTCTTCACCTTGAAGCAAATTTGACTGACTGTGAAACCCCTCCCTAAAAATGCAAAAGTAAATTGTCACACGATTACATATTTGAACAAGGCCACACAGCCTGGCAGGTTGTCACAGAGCCACCCCTGGTGAAAAATTAGCGGCTGTCTTGACTGGCGTTTGACAGGCTCCGTGGGACTAAGATAAATTATTTGACAACAGAATTACATTAAGGAAGAAAATAAAATAAGCCCTTGCTAGAGTACAGGCAGCCTTGTGAGACATGGAAACAGCATTACGGAGCTACTGTTAGCATCTGTTACTGTTCGGAACTGTGGGAACTCTCCCGTAACTCTTACTGGAAGTGCACATGTGGGCCGCAGTGTTCTGCAGTCATGGAAAACATTAAAGATTTTAGTCATCCACTTGGCCCAGTTGGTAGTTCTCTTGCCTCTGGGTCAGAGGTAGGTTCAAGTCCCACTCCAGTATGTCAGCTCACTCTCTGAGGCCGATCCTCTCGATGTCGAGAGTGCCGTCTTGCTAAACGAGACATTCCCCCTGAATTCAGAACTCTCCTCTGAATGCAATACAACGTGTTGGGGGGCTGGAATTAAATGATTCCCCAGTGCGATATTTGAAGAACAAGGAGTTATCCTGCTGTCCTGGCTGGTATCCAACCAACTCATTGTTCCATTTAGCTCACTGTGCCTGCAGGATGTTGCTGCTGGGTTTGCCTATGATATGATGAGGTGTTGTTATAAATGCAAAACTTCCTTGCTGGAAAATTGTGGGATAATATTTAAATGGTAAATTAAAAGGGCCCAATGGAAATCAGGTGGCTGTAAACAATCCTGCAGCACTATTCGAAAAAGGACAGGGAAGTTCTCCCCGGTGTCCTGGGGCAATATTTATACCTCAACCAACATTCACATATTTAACTGGTCATTTATCTCATTGCTGTTTGTGGGATCTTGCTGTGTGCAAATTGGCTGCCGCGTTTCCTACATTACAACAGTGACTGCACTTCAAAAAGTATTTCATTGGCTGTAAAGCGCTTTGGGGCGTCCTGAGGTCGTGAGAGGCGCTATAGAAATGCACGTTCTAGCTTTCTTTTAGTTGCAGTGACTCCTGTTGGCAGAATCCCGAGGAAGGGAACGGTGATCTTTTGTAATATTTTCTTGAGTTTCGGGTTATTGATTTTCAATATAAAAGCAGAGGGATGAGTCTGCTGATTTGAATTTTTATAGTGTGATCAATGCAATTAAACCACTTCAGTGACAAATAAAAATTGTTTTTAACCCCACTAGGGCAGCGAGAGACACACGATAGAGAGAAAGAGGAAGTAATGAGGGCTTCAGCACAATAACTTGTATTTATACAGCAAAAACATCCCAGGGTGCTTCAAAGGGTCATAATCAAACAGAATTTGACACCGAGCCACATCAGGAGATATTAGGACAGGTGACCAAAAGCTGGGTCAAAGAGGTAGGTTTTAAGGAGCGTCTTAAAGGAGGAGAGAGAGGCGGAGAGGTTTAGGGAGGGAATTCCAGAGCTCAGGGCCCAGGCAGCTGAAGGCACGGCCACCAATGGCGGAGCGATGGAAATCGGGGGATGCGCAAGAGGCCAGAATTGGAGGAGCGCAGAGATCTCGGAGGGTTGTAGGGCTGTAGGTGGAACTTGCTGCCCCATTGAGGAGAACAGCAGAGATGCATTTAAGGGGAAGCTAGATAAACACGAGGGAGAAAGGAATAGAAGGATATGCAGTCAGGGTGAGATGAAGAGAGGTGGGAGGAGCCTCGTGTGGAGCATAAAGACCGGCATGGACCAGTTGGGCCGAATGGCCTGTTTCTGTGCTGTGAATTCAACGTAATTCTATGTCATTCACCAAGCTCTAAAGCCTGGCTGGGGATAGCTCCCCACAGTGTTTGGCTGCTGGTAAAGTCCTCGCGCTGTATGACTGCCCGGTTCAGCATCATCTCCGACCAACAATCCATTGCCTCAATAGACGTGCAGGCCTCGGATGAGAGCTGCCCCTATCCACCCTAATATGAGCTGCTGAGGTTCCCTTCAGTCCTCGAACAGTAGTTTATTTAAACTCAAATCTCCAAGGCGACTGCCCTGAACACAGTGCTAGCTGGTGATAACTAGTAATTATGGTGCATTCACCAATCAATTGGGAGCTATTATGGGAAGGAGTACAGTGCTTAAAGAGACAGGCTTGCACTCGGAATTCCGTTATAAATCAGTCGCAATAAGTTCTGATGAACCCCTTGTTCAGATTCTACAGATTTCAGATTTTTATTTATAAAATGATTGCTGATAAAATCTCACAGGAGATGAGACCAGACCAGACTGACCTGCATTCTTTAAATTGAGAAACCTGAGTGGAGGCTCCAGGCTCAGAGCACAGAACATCACCGAGGTTGAAAAGAATAGGAACAGGAGGAGGCCATTCAGCCCATCGGGCCTGTTCCACCATTCAATGAGATCATGGCTGATCTGTATCTCAACTCCATTTTTCCACCTTTGTTCCACATCCCTTGATACCCTTACCCAACAAAAATCTAGCAATCGCAGTCTTAAAATTTTCAGTTCCAGATTTCCGCTACCCTTTGTGTGAAGAAGTGCTTCCTGACATCACCCCTGAACGGCCTAGCTCTAATTTTAAGGTTCTGCCCCCTTTGTTCTGGACTCCCCCCACCAGAGGAAATAGTTTCTCTCTCTATCGACCCTATCAACTCCTTTAATCATCTTAAACACCTCGATTAAATCACCCCTTAATCTTCTAGACTCGAGGGATTACAAGCCCAGTCTATGCAACTTGTCCTTATAATTTAACCCTTTTAGCCCCCTGGTATCATTCTGGTGAATCTGCGCTGCTCCCACTCCAAGGCATATAGGCCTGGCAATCACTCAGTATGAACACTGAGACATAGTGGGCAGGATGAAATTACATCATCGCCAGTGTTCCCTTTAAGCGGCACGGCCGTATAGCTGTCTGGGGGTCCCGCGCAGCCGGCTCACCGTCTTTTGAATGCAAAAACCGCGCATGCGTGGAACTTTGAATGGGCCGCGCTGCCCGTTAAAGGGACCACGCACCCCCCTCCCCCCCAAAAATAATTAAAGGGAACATTGATCACCGCCTAATTTGAATATTATAATCAGGCTTCAGCTTGGTTCGATCAGGCGACCCCTGCCCCCATATTCCTCTCCTGGAAAGGTTCAATGGAGATGTGATGGAACAAATCTCTACCCAATTCTCTGTTCAGGTTTGACCAAGTTATACCTGAAATCCGAGTGAATCCTAGCAGAAAAACGACACTGAGCGTTGATCCAACACAACCTTTCACAACAGCAAAATACTGCGGAGGCTGGAAATCTGAAATGAAAACAGAAAATGCTGGAAACACTCAGCGGGTCAAGCAGCGTCTGTGGAAAGAGAAACAGAGTTAACATTTCAGGTCGATGACCCTTCGCCAGAACTCTATTCCACTTGTTTGAAGACACACGACGCCACAACATCAAAATCTCATTGAGCAGTCTCATCACAGCCGAGATCGCTGTACCGAAAGTGAGGCCGGGCCCATCTCTGCTTTCCTCTCCACCACCAACTTAATTGTGCCAAAGACACGTTTTCATCAAGGCAAAGCCCCTTCAATTTTAACATTCCTGTGCTCTTCTCAGGGGATTGCCTCAGTATGAAATGGGGGAAGGGCTCGAACCCGTGCTTGCGGGTTTGATTGGAACGGGACCCAAACCCTTTGATCGCCTTGAGCCCCCCCGCCCACCCCGTCCCATAGTCCATAGTCCACGGCTGTTCAAGTGGATGTCCTCCCCAAAATGGAACGCCGCAGTGTGGGAAAAATCCACCGCTATGTTTACACAAGATTACACAGGATATACGGCACAGAAACAGGCCATTCGGCCCAACCAGTCCATGCCGGCGTTTATGCTCCACTCGAGCCTCCTCCCATCTTTCCTCATCTAAATCTATCAGCATGACCCTCTATTCCCTTCTCCATCATATGCTTATCTAACCGCACCTTAAATGCATCTATACTATTCGCTTCAACCACTCCCTGTGGTAGTGAGTTCCACATTCTCACCACTCTCTGGGTAAAGAAGTTTCTCCTGAATTCCCGATTTGATTTCTTTAATGGTGGGTTTGTGATCTCTACCGAGGTGCAGAAACCCAGGCTGTGAAGAGAGCTCTCAAAGGCATGCTACACGGAGACCGGAGTATTGACGAAGATCTGCAGATTAACAGATGCTATGTGACAGCCAGCAATCTGATAATATCTCAATTAGCATCTGAGCTGTGTGTTAGGAGTGGATTGTGGTCGCCCTCACGCACTCTGCTCACATGCCCTTGTGTTTAGAACTCTCATTATTGGTAGCAGATGGGCAAAAAAAACCATTTTGTATTTTTAGTGATGTTGGTTGAGGGATAAATATTGACCAGGACACCGGGGAGAACACCACTGTTCTTCTTCAAAATAGTGCCATGGGATCTTTTACATCCACTTGAGAGAGACTTGTGCACAAAATCCAGGCTGACACTCCCAGTGCAGTGCTGAGGGAGTGCTGCACTGTCGGAGGTGCCGTCTTCCAGATGAGACGTTAAACCGAGGCCCCGTCTGCTCTCTCAGGTGGATGTAAAGGATCCCACGGCACTATTCAAAGAAGAGCAGGGGTTGTTATTCCCCGGTGTCCTGGCCAATATTTATCCCTCAACCAACATCACTAAAAAAAAACCAGATTATCTGGTCATTATCTCATCGCTGTTTGTGGGATCTTGCTGTGTGCAAATTGGCTGCTGCGATTCCGACATTACAACAGTGACTCCACTTCAAAACAAAATATTCATTGGCTGTGAAGCGCTTTGGGACGTCCTGAGATCGTGAAAGGCGCTATATAAACTCAAGTTTTTCTTTCATTGCATTGACCCAATGAGCCAGAGAGGTGATCCTAAAAGGGCTTTGTTACACCGTAAACTTTGACCGGAGAAAATCACCGGTCCCGTGGAAAAAAAAAAAACCCCAAAAAATAAAACAAGACAGAAAAGAAACCTTTGAAGGCAGCAGCACTAAGGGAACAAAGGCTTCATTCCAAGGCCTAATTTTTTATGCCTGGACTAAATGGCTGGTATAAATCAGAGTCATTTTGCTCCTGTCTGCTTGAAACATTCACTTTCCCTCGCTGCAGGGAGATCAAATGGTGGGATGAAAAGATTCCCATTCCAGAATGAATATAATTAAGAAACAAAGGGCGCATAATTTGAAACTTATAAGACTGCTTTCATGTTTTTGGGTTAACAGTTCAAAAGGAAAGCATTCCGACAAACAATTAAGTCTAGTGTTTGACAGAAGGGGTTGGATGGCTTCCAAAGCAGCGGAATAGTCCCTTTTGGCTGTGATCAATGCGGACAGAATGAATGGGTCTAGCTGCGGAGCAACCGCGACTACCCCACCCCCCCCGAGTGTCATCCAACAATCATCGCGGGTTCTGGCACCAATCAGCTCAGTAACGCAATTGTTTTTTTGTGCGAGAGAAATGAAGCTAATTAGCGGCGTGACAATCTGCTTCAGCAGCATCAATGGCCGCTCCCGCTCCCTGTCACTGCCCACCGCGACATTAGAGCTCGAGGCCGCTTGTTGCCAGGGCAAGCAGTGTGACCGCGTCAGGCGGAGGTAGCGGGGGCTGCCAACCCCTTCAGGATTGTCCTGGAGTCTCCGGGAATTAAGGATTGATCATCCTGGACACTGCTGCCAGCAACTCAGGAGAAAAAATTATAGGGGGCGATAAAATAATTGTGTGTGTTTTTTTGTTTCTTTAGTTATAAAAATGTTGGAGATGGAGAAAAAAACAGGTTGTTTGACCGGGTGGGGCGGCTAGAGGCAGGAGGTCATGTGATGAAACCTCCAGGAACATGTCCAACCAGAGCTGGCGACCCTCGGCAGGGGTTGAGCATTGAACTGAGCCATTCAGGGCCTAAAGGGTTAAATTGAGAGGACAGGTTGCTTAAACTTGGCTGCTATTCTCTTCAGTTTAGGGGCGGCCGTGCCTTCAGCTGCCTGGGCCCCAAGCTCTGGAATTCCCTCCCTAAACCTCTCCGCCTCTCTCTCTCTCTCCTCCTTTAAGACGCTCTTTAAAACCTACCCCTTTGACCAAACCTTTGGTCACCTGTCCTGATATCTCCTTACGTGGCCCGGCGTCAAATTTAGTCTGATTTACGCTCCTGTGACATGGCTTGGGACGTTTTGGCTGGGTTAAAGGCGCTATATAAATGCAAGTTGTTGTTTGTGTTGTAGGGTCATTCTGGATGAACTAAGATGGGCCGTGACATGAATCTGTCATTCATGACTTATGAAGTAATACTGAGTGGCCAGCGGGTGGCGCTGTCCAGGGAGAGTATAAATACTCGGGCACGGGCCCAGCTTGCGCAGGACATTCTTAACTGGAATTAGTGAAGGACACAACTAGACCTCCATGTTGTAAAACAGTTGATTAAAGCTTTGTTTAACGCTTAGACCAAGTGCCTAGTAGTTTTCTTACATCAGGCCGAATGGTCTTTCTCATCGGCGTCTATCTTGCATGAGGCACACGTTGGTATGTAAACACAGTGATGTGATTTACATCCCAGATTAGATACAGTACATAGATTAAAATCTGTCACAGATGTAATGCAGAGAGTGCACAATTCCCACTTTATTTAGTGAGGACTGACTCATGTGTTTGTTTGTATTCTGTGCTTCTCTAATATCCATTCAACATGTTTGGTTTCCAGTGGGAGCTTTGCACAGCCCATCCGTCCCCTGCTGAACCACGTGTGGCTGAATCATACTGAGATCATAAAACCTGCCGTTGGGGCTTTTCAAATCAGCTCGATCCCCTCTGCCTGCTGGAAGAGCTGACTCACGTTTGGGTGAAGTCACACAGGTGGCCAGGCAGCCCCCAGCTCACCCAAGTAGCCCATTCTTCATGTGCCAGCATGGGCAGGCTGTTCGACCACAGAAAGCATCACAACCCCAACAACTTAAAATTAGAGCCAGGCCATTCAGGGGTGATGTTAGGAAGCATTTCTTCACACAAAGGGTAGTGGAAAGCTATCAGGAAAGGAGTTCTACCTATCAGGAAAGGATGAACAGGCTGGGTCTCTTTTCTCTTGAAAAGAGAAGGCTGAGGGGGTGACCTAATAGAGGTCTTTAAAATTATGAAAGGTTTTGATAGATTGGATACAGAGAGAATGTTTCCACTTGTGGGGAAGAGCAAAACTAGAGGCCATCAATATAAGATAGTCACCAAGAAATCCAATAGGGAATTCAGAAGAAACTTCTTTCCCCAGAGAGTGGTGAGAATGTGGAACTCGCTACCACAGGGCGTGGTTGAGGCGAATAGTATAGATGCATTTAAGGGGAGGCTAGACAAACATATGAGGGAGAAGGGAATAGAGGGTTATGCTGATAGAGTTAGATGAGGAAAGACGGGAGGGGGCTCGAGTGGAGCATAAACGCCGGCATGGACTGGTTGGGCCGAATGGCCTGTTTCTGTGCCGTATATCCTATGTAATCCTATGTAATCTGGAACTCTCTCCCCCAAAAAGCTGTGGAGGCTGGGGGTCAATTAAAAATGTCAAAACTGAGATGGAAAGATTTTTGTTAGGCAAGAGAATTAAGGGTTATGTAACCAAGGCGGGTAAACTGAGTTAAGATACAGATCAGCCCATGATCTAATTGAATGGCGGAACAGGCTCGAGGAGCTGAATGGCCTCCTCCTGTTCCTAAATTCCTACGGTAAGGCTAGAAAAACAGAACAAAAAAAAGCTGGTTACAAACGAGAGCTGCGTATAATAGTGGTGCAGAGTGCTGCACGCCAAGCTCTGTTGACAGTTCTCAGTGCTTTGAATGATCGTATAATTACAGCTGCATTGTTATAAGGAGAAACCCGCTTCGATAGGTTTAAACGCTCCTGAATTGTTTTTCTCTCTTTCCCATCGACAGCGCTAAGTAGGAGTTAACAGCTCTCACTTCCTGCAACAAGTACCGCGGTGCACAGAGAGGTGGCAAAGCCCGTAACACCCTGTGCGTTCCAACTGGAATGGAAGTGTGGAGGCCGCCAGCAGTAGCTGTCCTCCCACATAATGGGGTCTGTAAGAGAGAGTCG
Source organism: Squalus acanthias (assembly GCA_030390025.1). Classification (NCBI taxonomy): domain Eukaryota; kingdom Metazoa; phylum Chordata; class Chondrichthyes; order Squaliformes; family Squalidae; genus Squalus; species Squalus acanthias. Next base: position 5,314 of record JASTWF010000502.1, on the reverse strand, counting down.
AGACAATGGACTGACTCTCCAGTGCCGCCCTCGGACCTGCAGTTACCGCGCAGAGTGCGCCGGCTGACTGATTCAACAAATCACAAGCACACTCGCATTTTTTCTCCCGCTGCATCCGGCGATGAAAAGATCTTATTTTTTGTCAACAACTGGATCGATGAGGTCCCTGAGATTCCACATAGCACATCAGGAGAACAGGAGGGGGAGAGAGGAACATACTAATACATAAAACATACAGTTTCCTAGAAGTAAAGGGAATTAGGGGTTACGGGGAGCGGGCAGGAAATTGGACATGAGGCTGAGTTCGGATCGGTCGAGGCCCTGTGGTTGGCGTAGCGGGCCCAGGGGCTGAGTGGCCGGGTCTTGCTCCTACTTCTTGTGTTCTTTAGATTTGAGGTGAGGATCAGATCAGCCATGATCTTATTGAATGGCGGAGCAGGCTCGAAGGGCCGATTGGCCGACTCCTGCTCCTATTTCTTATGTTCTTATGTTCTCATAAGAACATAAAAACATAAGAAATAGGAGCAGGAGTCGGCCATACGGCCCCTCGAGCCTGCTCTGCCATTCAACAAGATCATGGCCGATCTTCGGCCTCACCTCCACTTTCCTGCCCGATCCCCATAATCCTTGATTCCCCATGAGTCCAAAAATCTGTCTATCTCAGCCTTGAATATACTCAACGACTGAGCCTCCACAGCCCTCTGGGGTAGAGAATTCCAAAGATTCACCACCCTCTGAGTGAAGAAATTTCTCCTCATCTCAGTCCTAAATGGCCGACCCCTTATCCTGAGACTATGACCCCTGGTTCTAGACTCCTCAGCCAGGGGAAACATCCTCCCTGCATTTACCCTGTCAAGCCCTGTAAGAATGTTGTATGTTTCAATGAGATCACCTCTCATTCTTCTAAACTCTAGAGAATATAGGCCTAGTCTACTCAATCTCTCCTCATAGGACAATCCCCCCATCCCAGGAACCAGTCTGGTGAACCTTTATTGCACTCCATCTATGGCAAGTATATCCTTCCTTAGGTAAGGAGACCAAAACTGTACACAATACTCCAGGTGTGGTCTCACCAGGGCCCTATATAATTGCAGTAAGGGACAGGAGGAGGCCATTCAGCTTCTCCAGCCTGTTCCGCCATTCAGACAGATCATGGCTACTTGTATCTTAACTCCACCTACCCGCCTTGGTTCCGTATCCCTTAATACCCTTGCCCAAGAAAAATCCGTCAATCTCAGTCTTGAAATTTTCAATTGTGAGGATTTCTGTGGGGCTTGTAATTAGGGGTGCCCACCTCTTGCCAATTCCAAACCGCACAGGGAGTGGGATCAAGGCTTGGGTTGTTTTGCTGCTGATAAAAAAGTGACTGAAAGCCTCAATAATTGACGCCTCCCCCCCTCGTGAGACATGAAAGTGGGGAGGGGAGGGGGAAGAGAGAGAGAGAGAGAGAGACACTACAACAAAGCTGTCCCACGAACTCCCTGGTTACAGGAGTGTATTGGGAGTAACATTTGATTTCTGGTGAAATGTTGCTCTCTTTTTCTTCTGTCAGCTGTGGGCCGTGGCTCAGTGGGCAGCACTCGCCTCTGAGTCAGAAGGTCGTGGAGTTCAAGTCCCCACTCCAGAGAGTTGAGCACAAAATCTAGGCCGACACTCCAATGCAGTGCTGAGGGGGTGCTGCACTGTCGGAGGTGCCATCATTCAGATGAGACGTTAAACTGAGGCCCCGTCTGCCCTCTCGGGTGGATGTAAAAGATCCCATGGTCACTATTTTGAAGAAGAGCAGGGGGAGTTTTCCCCGGTGTCCTGGGGCCAATATTAATTCCTCAGCCAACATCACTAAAAACAGATTATCCGGTCATTATCACATTGCTGTTTGTGGGAGCTTGCTGTGCGCAAATTGGCTGCCGCGTTTCCTACATTACAACAGTGACCGCACTTCAAAAAGTACCTCATTGGCTGTGAAGCGCTTTGGGACGTCCTGAGGCTGTGAAAGGCGCTATAGAAATGCAAGTTCTTTCTTTCAAATGCCGAGCGACCTGCATTTCCTGGGTCTCGAGCGCTCACATTGTTTGTCTGATAGGCTGACATGTATCTAACTGTCAATCCCACTGAGAGTGAATTCTGTCCCAGTTCCTTTCACAGCCCTCGCCCGCAACAAAGATTTGCATTATATAACGTCTTATCACGCCTCTCAAAAAACATCTCGAAACGTTTCACAATGAGTTGCTTTGAAGTGCGGCGAGTTTCGTTGTGCAGGCGAATTTGCACGTGACGACATTCCACAAACATCAATGAGATGAATGGCCATTGAATCTGCTTTCCTGTTGGTGTCGGCTGAGGGAGAAATATTGGCCAGAACGGTGGGAGAACTCCCATCATGGGATCCTTAGCATCCAAGCTGGAACAACAGCAATAGCAACGTGCATTTATACAGCGCCTTTAATGTCATAAAACGCCCCAAGGCGCTGCACAGGAGCGGTTAGCAAACAAAATTTGACACCGAGCCACATAAGGAGATGTTAGAACATAAGAACATAAGACGTAGGAGCAGGAGTAGGTCATTTGGCCCCTCGAGCCTGCTCCGCCATTCAATAAGATCATGGCTGATCTGATCTTGGCCTCAACTCCACTTCCCTGCCCGCTCCCCATAACCCTTGACTCCCTTACCTTTCAAAAATCTGTCTATCTCCACCTTAAATATATTCAATGACCCAGCCTCCACAGCTCTCTGGGGAAGAGAATTCCAAAGATTCACAACCCTCCTCATTTCCGATTTAAAAGGGTGCCCCCTTATTCTGAAATTATGCCCCCTAGTTCTAGATTCCCCCACGAGGGGAAACATCCTCTCTGCATCTACCCTGTCAAGCCCCTTCAGAATCTTATATGTTTCAATCAGACCAGATCAGATAGGTTTCAAGGAGCATCTTAAAGGAGGAGAGAGAGGTAGAGAGGCGGAGAGGATTAGGGAGGGAATTCCAGAGCTTAGGGCCTTAGGCAACAGAAGGCACGGCCGCCAATGGTGGAGCGATGAAAATCGGGGATGTCCAAAACAGGCAGAGAAGGACCTCTGTTAACTGTCTCATCCGAAGGACAGCACCTCCAAGGTTGCAATCAATTCAGTGTTGGCATTGAATTGTCAGCCTAGCTTTCCCCTGCCCAAATCCCGCAGTAGGACCTCCTGATTCAGACGCAAGAGTGCTTCCCAACTGAGCCGTCAACTGCCCCCACCCCCACCCCCGCATATACAGGACATGTGGATCTGCAAGGCAGTCTTGCACTCGTTGGGTAAAGAATAATACGATAGAGACTCGCCTCTAAAGCTAAAACCCAAGGTAAAAACCAGCCATTCTCGCACCAGAGACAGATTGTGCTCCAAGGCCGCACCACCTGCTTCACTTCAGCTGTCAACAGTTCACTTGACGTTGTTCTGGAGCTCTACCCACTCCGCCCCTAGATTGGAGCTGTCAGAGTCACAACTTGACACCAGTAGTCAATGTGATAATTGCTTTTAACATGCTCATTCACTTTGCTGAAGAACTTTCTGTTCCTTCCTTCACTCAAATTCACCAAAGTACACACAATTCTCTCTTTATATGTGTCTGTTTTCTTTTAATGAAATCACAGCGTTGTCAGCTAAGTTCTCAATCAGTACAAACACCAGACCAGTCACTCCTGAGACCGCCAGTATCCAATTGTGTTATTTAGTCCTGATTTTCTCCCAAAAGGTTGCTGTCTCATGCTGGGGTTTGGTCCCCTGGGCACCTCCTGCCGTTCAGGAATCTCACCCAGCTGGCTACTGGGCCAGGGATTGGAGCCAACTGTGGTCACATGGGTTCGCCTCTGTTAGCTGCAGCCAACAGCGTTAAACCAGCCCCGCTTCCGGGAACCGACTCTATTGTAAACCCCTGGAAGCTGCGGTCTACAATTCCTGCTGTTGGAATAAGGGAATGGGCACGCAGGTTCCCCCCCTGCATTTCCTCTCTGTGAGCCCAGTGCACCCCCAGAGACCAGCTTCCCCCTCCGACTCCGAGCATTAGATTGGGAGGGCAGTGCATGGAGATAGCTCTCTTGAAACAGGAAGAAAGAAGGAACCTGCATTGGTATAGCACCTTACACGGCAACAGGGCGTCCTCCAAAGCGCTTTACAGCCAATGAAGTACAGGATGGAGCCATAGCACAGATATAAAAGCTTTCATGTGTGAGTCTTGACAGTGAGTGTTGGCAAGCTATTCGACAGTGGAGGCATCGGAGTCCGATTATTGCCCTCACCCGGCACAGAAACACACGCAGACATTTTCCAACAGGAATCAATGGATAGCAGCCAGGAGCAGCAATCCTGGCAGATTTACTCCTCCTTAGTTTAAAGGCACTGGGCTGGATTTTGATACTGGGGCGGGTTGGGGTCGTGTTATCCACCCGACTGCAATTGGATGTGGGAGATTGATGCAATTTTCATCTAATTGGGCAATTGAGTTCCAGCATGTGGGAACCCATGAACCAATTAGTGTTTTCAGTCTGAAAGTCGCCTCTGATGATGCCATCATTGCTGCTGCATTGAAGGTCTTCAGAGACTGCCTGGCCTTTGTTGTGAGAGGACCTGGATGCAAAATGAGCAGCAGCAGCCCTAAGTCTGCTCCCCGATATTTTTTACACCACCACAGAGGAGAGAGAGAGAGACAGAGAGAGAGAGAGACCTCATCCATCCAGATATGTCTCCCAGCCAGCCAAATGTGCTCCCGCCAGGTTTCACAATCGTGGTTCAGAACAGGTGCGCTTCACGTAGAACAAGGGTTAAAATCACAAAGGCCTTTCAAAATGGCATTATAGAGCCAATTTAGTGCTTGTTAAGGGCCTTAACAGCCTATCCCATCTCTTAGAGGCGGGACGGAGTCGGGACCAGCAGACACGATTTCATGAAAATTGCGTGGAGGCGGGATGGAGGCGGACTTGTGCCCGCCCGCCAGTTTTCGCAATTTTAACCCCCCACACGCCTCCAAACCCGCCTCCATGGGTCAATGAAAATCCAGCCCCATGAGTCCAATGGTAATTCTACCCCGGCTGAGATCATTTAACTGAGCCTAGAGACTGAATCCTAGGACCTTTGTCAGCCGTGGCTCAGTGGGCAGCACTCTCGCCTCTGAGTCAGAAGGTTGTGCGTTCAAGTCCCACTCCAGGGACTTGAGCACAAAAATCTAGGCTGACACTCCCAGTGCAGTGCTGAGGGAGCGCCGCACTGTCGGAGGTGCTGTCTTTTGGATGAGGCTTTAAACCGAGGCCCCGTCTGCTCTCTCAGGTGGATGTAAAAGATCCC
>JASTWF010000501.1:135360-350222 GCA_030390025.1 Squalus acanthias | reverse complement strand
GGGGGAGGGGGGGGGAGAGGGGGAATGGCAGAGAGGGTGGGATAAAGACGGAGTGGGAAAGTAGGGGATGAACTCCACCATTATTCATCCTCCACCCTCTGGTGCACAGAGCTGGATTTGAGCTCAGGCTCATGTATCCAGGGCTCGGTTGTCTTCCAGGACTGGGCTGTGGGAGGAGCAACCTCAAATTCTGCACATCCACCTTCGAATGGAATATGGTGCGTGTCCACGCAGCGGGCAATGATGGAGGCTGGGATTTTATGGCAGTTAAACTGCTCATCATGCTGCCTGGGGGGAGAGCCTGGTATCTGCTGACCCTCTAATGTATGCTGCATGAGTATAAAAGGGAGGAGGACATGAACCAACCTGTTCTCCCAGCTGCACATCTCACATTGCCTCTGCCATCTGCCTGCCCAGAATTGTGAGGGCTTCTTTCTCAGAAGCACTTAGAGAAATTCCCCTGCCTTTCATTAAAAGTGACTTTCTGGTACAAGAAAGTAAACTAGTATGATATGTAGCTGGCTGCCATGACATTTTCTCACATGCACACCCCTCCCCCTCTGCTCCAGGATCCCCATTTCTCCTGAAATCAGACAGCCCTGCTAGCGCTGCTGGAAGACAGGACCTTCTCTCACTGCTCCCAATCCTGGGAGACCTCAGCGCCTCCAGACCCTCCCCAGCCCCTCCAGACCCTCCCCAGGGCCTCCAGACCCTCCCCAGGGCCTCCAGACCCTCCCCAGCGCCTCCAGACCCTCCCCAGCGCCTCCAGACCCTCCCCAGCGCCTCCAGACCCTCCCCAGCATCTCCAGACCCTCCCCAGGGCCTCCAGACCCACCCCAGGGCCTCCAGACCCTCCCCAGCGCCTCCAGACCCTCCCCAGTGCCTCCAGACCCTCCCCAGCGCCTCCAGACCCTCCCCAGCATCTCCAGACCCTCCCCAGGGCCTCCAGACCCACCCCAGGGCCTCCAGACCCACCCCAGGGCCTCCAGACCCTCCCCAGCGCCTCCAGACCCTCCCCAGCGCCTCCAGACCCTCCCCAGCGCCTCCAGACCCTCCCCAGCGCCTCCAGACCCTCCCCAGTGTCTCCAGACCCACCCCAGGGCCTCCAGACCCCAGCGCCTCCAGACCCTCCCCAGCGTCTCCAGACCCACCCCAGGGCCTCCAGACCCTCCCCAGCGCCTCCAGACCCTCCCCAGAGCCTCCAGCCCCTCCCCAGCGCCTCCAGACCCTCCCCAGCGCCTCCAGACCCTCCCCAGCGCCTCCAGACCCTCCCCAGCGCCTCCAGACCCTCCCCAGGGCCTCCAGACCCTCCCCAGTGCCTCCAGTGTCACGTCTCAGGAATCACACTGTCTGTGTCACGCTCACACTTCACTTACTCTAATATCATATTCAGAAAGTTTAAACAAATCACAATTCAAGTGCTTCATAGCTTACCAATCAGAATAACAATAATCAATTCTACACAGAAACTAATCAGCTGCTCCCAGGTAAACAGCACAATTTATAACACAACAAACATGTAAAAACATTAAAAATCTGCTAAATATATTCCAATTTTCCCAGAAATGTTCTGCCATGAGGCCTATGTTTTGCCATGAGCCTGGGGCTTGAGTATTGCTCTGAGGCCACTGTCAGCACTCCTGTGTGACGGGTTTCCAGCCGTCTGCTGCAATGCCACAGATATCCTGCCGAATCCCGCAGAGGAGTTTTACCAGAATGGTACCAGGGATCAAAGACTTCAGTTACTTGGAGAGACGAGAGAAACTGGGGTTGTTCTCCTTAGTGCAGAGAAGGTTAAGAGCAGATCTGATAGAGGTGTTCAAAATCTTGAAGGGTTTTGACAGAGTAAATGAGGAGAAACTGTATCCAGTGGCTAAAGGGTCGGGAACCATAGGACACAGATTAAAGGTGATTGGCAAAAGAACCAGAGGTGACATGCAGAAATATTTTTTACACGGCAAGTTGTTGTGATCTGGAATGCACTGCCGGAAAGAGCGATGGAAGCAGATTCAATAATAAATTTCAAAAGGGAATTGGATAAAAAACTTGAAGGGGAACATCTGCAGGGCTCTGTGGAAAGAGCAGGGAGTGGGATTAATTGGAGAGCTCTTTCAATGAGCCAGCACAGGCACAATGGGCCGAATGCCCTCCTTCTGTGTTGTTGTGTGATTCTATCGTTCTATGAGTTGCCCAACCAGCCCGGCCATCCTGAGTGCTTCTACACCCTTTCTTCAAGAGCTTCCTGGTCACGTTAGGGCTTCCTGCCTCGTTGCTCACCCATCCCTAGTGCTTGCCAACTTGCCTGCCTGTCTGTGCAGGGTTGCTTTCTGCCCCACCTACTCGCCCACCCATCGACCCGCAGAAACTGCGCACTTACCAACCCCACTTGTCTCTCCACCCACACTGCCTCCCAACCTCCCTGCATGCCCGACCCCAGAGCTTTGTTCCACTGGTATATGTGAGGCCTCACCAGGGCCTGGTGTCTCCCAAAATTGATCTGCCGCACCTCTCTTGAATGCTCTTTGTTTCCTAGTTTTTAATCCAATTCCACCCTCTTTCCACCTTCTATCCTGAATTCCAATGGATATTCCTTTAATTTTATATGAACCTTCCATTACTGTGCCCGCTGTCCTGTACACCTCCTCTCTGGTTTCTTTCAACAATGTCTTATAGATGCCTTCTGAGACATGGAGATTAAGGGGCTGCTTCTCCCCGGCTGCTAATGATAGGAAGTAAGAGGGGAGGCGATGAACACTGGGCCAATGACCCATTTACGTCACTCCAGGATTACCTGGGCCTTCCCTGGACATCGGCCTGGAAGCGTTCCCATGGAAACAAGGCAGCAGGGAGGCATTCCTGGTTCTTTAAAATTAGGAAGGGTTTCATTAGGATAGACATAGATGAGATGGCCTAGAAATTGGATAAGACCCAAAAATGGGCACGGGCAGCAGGAAGCACGAAGTGCCCACGTCCATTCAAAGTGGTGCAGGCGGTGCGCAGACTTCGTGCTGCCTGCTCATTATAACGATTGCAGCACTGATCTCAGCGCTAAACGCACTGCTGATTGGCTTAGTGCTGAACAGGGGGGGCCAATATCGCCTGCAGTCTGCTGGCAAATGAAATTTGGCCTAGGCTCTCTGCATTACTTAAAGGGGGAAGTGCTTTGTTGCAGAAGCACCTCATTGTCTGTGTGGAGAAATCCATGGCCCAACAGCCAAGAGAGAGGGCGAGGAGGTTTTCGGATGTGGCACTGGAGGCCTTGGTCCTGGGGGTTCATAGATGACATCAGGTCCTCCACCCACAGCAGGGCAGGAGGCCTTCCAGGCAGAAGACCAGAAGGCCGTGGGAGGAGATCGCTCAAGCTGTCAGTGCGACGTGTGTTGTCCCCAGGATCCGGATCTGGTGCCGCAAGATGTTTAATGAGCTCACATGTGTGGTCAAGGTCAGTGAAAGCATCTTCAAATGCCATAGCCCACCATCTGCACCACCAGCCTCACACACTGTTCAATGCACCAGACCCCCATCACTCACCCACCAACAATCTCTAGCAATCACCACTCATACCTCACAATCATAGTTTCACCTGACCCTCACACACTTACCACTGCTGCAAGACTCACACCCACATCCCACACCTTGCACACTCGGCCAGCTATTCAACCATGGCAGGCACATCACCCAAACACATTCCACCACACTCACTGACACACGTCCTTTTCTCTTGCAGGCAAAGGTGGCTCACAACCGTCGGGAGCAGCAGCAGACGGGTGGGGGGGAAGCCCGACCGCAGAACCTCACAGAGCTGGAGGAAGCCGTGCTGGATATAATTGGAGGGGTCAACAATGAGTCGGTGGCGAGCGGCGAAGCTGAAAGAATTGCTGATGATGACCGTATGCTCATACCTAATCCTGCTTCTCATATTCCACTACCCCCTCATCTCTTCTCAGTTACAAGCTGCTGATGGTGTATGCATGGATATCTTGCTTTCCCCCCTCCCCTCACCACAACCCAACCCTTGTGCCTTTCTCTATTCAGATATCCATGAAGTCCCACCAGCCTGCGGGAAAGGTAGTATAGTGGTTATGGACTAATGATTCAGAGATGTGTGTTCAAATCCCACCACAGCAGCTGGGGAATTTAAATTCAGCTGATTAAATAAATCTGGAATAAAAAGCTAGTATCAGTAATGGTGAAACTATCGGATTGTCGTAAAAACCCATCTGGTTCACTAATGTCCTTTAGGGAAGGAAATCTGCCGTCCTTACCCGGTCTGGCCGATATGTGACTCCAGACCCACAGCAATGTGGTTGACCATTAAATGGCCGAGCGAGCCACTCAGTTGTAACTAACCGCTACGAAAAACAATAATAAGAAAAAACCGGACGGACCACCCGGCATCGACCTCGGCACCGGCTACGGACACAACAAAGGCACACCCAAACCAGTCAACCCTGCTAATTCCTCCTCACCAACATCTGGGGATTTGTGCCAAAATTAGGAGAGCTGTTCCACAGACTAGTCAAGCAACAGCCTGACATAGTCATACTCACAGAATCATACCTTTGAGCCAATGTCCCAGACTCTTCCCTCACCATCCCTGGATATGTCCTGTCCCACCGGCAGGACAGACCCACCAGGGGTGGTGGCACAGTGATATACAGTCGGGAGGGAGTGGCCCTGGGAGTCCTCAACATTGACTCTGGACCCCATGAAGTCTCATGGCTTCAGGTCAAACATGGGCAAGGAAACCTCCTGCTGATTACCACCTACGGCCCTCCCTCAGCTGATGACTCAGTACTCCGCCAAGTAACCATGTAACTAATCGTAACCAGAGAATCACCTGCAACGGCTTCTCTTCCCACTCCCGCATCATTACCTCTGGTGTCCCCTAAGGATCTATCCTTGGCCCCCTCCTATTTCTCATCTACTTGTTGCCCCTTGGTGACATCATCCAAAAACACAGTGTCAGTTTCCACATGTACGCTGATGACACCCAGCTCTACCTCACTACCTCTTCTCTCGACCCCTCCACGGTGTCTAAATTGTCAGACTGTCCGACATACAGTTCTGGATGAACAAAAATTTTCTCCAATTAAATATTGGGAAGACCGAAGCCATTGTTTTCGGTCCCCGCCACAAACTCCGTTCCCTAGCCACTGACTCCATCCCTCTCCCTAATATCTGTTTGAGGCTGAACCATACTGTTCGCAACCTTGGTGTCATATTTGACTCTGAAATGAGCTTCCAACCACATATTCGCTGCATAACAAAGACCGCCTATTTCCACCTCCGTAACATCACTCATCTCCGACCTTGCCTCAGCTCATCCGCTGCTGAAACCCTCATCCATGCCTTTGTTACCTCTAGACTTGACTATTCCAACACACTCCTGGCTGGCCTCCCACATTCCAAACTACGTAAACTTGAGGTCATCCAAAACTCGGCTGCCCGTGTCCTAACTTGCACCAAGTCCTGTTCACCCATCACCCCTGTGCTCGCTGACCTACATTGGCTCCCGGTTAAGCAACGCCTTGATTTCAAAATTCTCATACTTGTTTTCAAATCCCTCCATAGCCTCGCCCCATCCTATCTCTGTAATCTCCTTCAGCCCCACAATCCCCCGAGATATCTGCACTTCTCAAATTCTGCCCTCTTGAGCATCTCTGATTATAATCGCTCAACCTTTGGCGGCCGTGCCTTCTGTTGCCTGGGCCCTAAGCTCTGGAATTCCCTGCCTAAACCACTCCGCCTCACTACCTCTCTTTCCTCCTTTAAGACACTCCTTAAAACCTACCTCTTCGACCAAGCTTTTGGTCACCTGCCCTAATTTATCCTTATGTGGCTCGGTGTCAAATTTTTTGTCTTAAAATACTCCTGTGCAGCGCCTTGGGACGTTTTACTACGTTAAAGGTGCTATATAAAACAAGTTGTTGTTGTTGTTGTTGAACACCACTTGGAAGAAGCACTGAGAGTAGCAAGGGCACAGAATGTACTCTGGGTGGGTGACTTCAATGTCCATCACCAAGAGTGGCTTGATAGCACCACTACTGACCGAGCTGGCCGAGTCCTGAAGGACATGGCTGCCAGACTGGGCCTGCAGCAGGTGATGAGAGAACCAACACGAGGGAAAAACCTACTTGACCTCATCTTCACTAATCTACCTGTCGCAGATGCATCTGTCCATGACAGTATTGGTAGCAGTGACCACCGCACAGTCCTTGTGGAGACGAAGTCCCGCCTTCACACTGAGGACACCCTCCATCGTGTTGTGTGGCACTACCACCGTGCTAAATGGGATAGATTCAGAACAGATCTAGCAGCTCAAAACTGGGCATCCATGAGGCGCTGTGGGCCATCAGCAGCAGCAGAATTGTATTCCACCACAATCTGTAACCTCATGGCCCGGCATATCCTTCACTCTACCATTACCATCAAGCCAGGGGCCCAACCCTGGTTCAATAAGGAGTGTAGAAGAGCATGCCAGGAGCAGCACCTAAAAATGAGGTGCCAACCTGGGGAAGCTGCAATACAGGACTACATGCATGCTAAACAGCGGAAGCAGCATGCTATAGACAGGGCTCAGCGATCCTACAACCAACGGATCAGATCAAAGCTCTGTAGTCCTGCCACGTCCAGTCATGAATGGTGGTGGACCATTAAACAACTAACAGGAGGAGGAGGCTCCATGAACATCCCCATCCTCAATGATGGCAGAGCCCAGCACGTGAGTGCAAAAGACAAGGCTGAAGCTAAAAGACTATTCCACTACTTGTTAAATCTGTATAGGATATGTATTTGGTGAAATCACCTTTGTATTAACCAAAAATGTACCTGATGACTACTAACAGATTGTGAGCACTTGTTATAACCTTACACGTGCACCTTGAATCATTGTACCACATGTATTTTCGATATGTAACTATTACAGTTCTTTATATGATCACATATTAATCAATCAAGTATACAGTAGTCATTAAAACCTAAAATTTATCAAGCTTTGCAACGTTGTGAGAAAAAGAAGCATTCTGCCTTCACGCAATTAACACAGTGTGAGAATCAACTAGCTTGCACTAGATAAGACACCGGGGGAAAAATTCGGTATCGCCCCGTTTGGGGTGGTAAAACTTTGAAAGATGAAAAATTAGCGCTAGGCGCTAATCATTCTCGCCTCCCGCGAAATTCACTTTTAACGCTCCAAGAGGGATGTGAAGCGCTAAATGACGCGCTAAACACTTCTCTTCGGGCGCTAAAGTCCGAGAGCGGGGCGGTAGCGGCAGCGTGCTAAACAATTTCGAGCGCATTGTAAACGGCACTCTCGTCACAGAGGCTGCTTCCCTCATTTAAAGGGAAGGGCCAATGATGCTGCACAGGCTAGTTGTCGTCAGTCCTGTTTTGCTGGGCGACCTGGACGACTGCCAGTACAGCCCTAAACACTCTCACAAAGTGGAGGGCTTGGACATCTCGCACCAATGAAACATTAAAAACTTTGCGCAGGCACCAGACTGCAAATAATAAAGGTTGTGCGAGCTGAAAAGCATTCCCTTTAATTACCACTCCCGAAGCGGCCAGCCGAGGTCACAACGCCTCCTCTTGCTGGCGTTGTTGGCGCGAGGTGATAAAGCAGGGGGAGAGTCAATTTTCCATCCGGGATGATAACGGGGCGCTGCGCACTTTATGATGTCATGATCTGGGAGGCGCCAGCGCTAAACCGGCACTGAAGTTCGCGGGCGTCGCAGCATTCGCCGCGCCCGGGCGATAACCCCTTAGCGCCCCCGCCAGGTGCTAACGGGAGGCGCTAACATTCCGAATTTCGAGCCCATTGTCTTTAAAGACATTACGGTCTTAGAATGACCAGGCCTGGGATCAGACAATTTCTCGAAGACAGGAAATAACAGGTCCTGAAGTTGCTGGCTGAGGCCTTGAGAAAAAGCAAGAGTCAGACAAGATGGAGGAACAGCCCTCTTCCTCTGTTGTAGGCCGATGATTGGTCAGCCAAAAAGGTATGACATCTTGAGGACCAGTCAATCACCCCTTGTCCATCAAAGGTAGGGATGGGGAGTGGGCTGACTCTTCTTTTCTTTCTCTGATAGAAACTCGACACCCTATTGGCCACCCCTTTGGAAAGACCCCGATAGGATAGATACCTGTATCAGTATTGACCCCTGTAACCGCCATCAAAAGTGGCATAAAAAGGGGACTACACTTACGAGAGATAGGCTGTAGAGCACCAGGAGCAAGGGCTGCCCCTGGAGAGGAACCAGGCAGCAGTGGCCCACGAGAGGAGGATTCAGCGAGGTGAGGACAAGACAAGAGCCAACGAACAGAGGATACCCCAGGCGGGGTGAGGTGGAAAAGACCCCAGGCGGGATGGAAGCTTCCTTCAAGACTCCTATCAAGAGGGAAAAACTCTACCCAGGAAGGCACGGGTGATATAATTCTCGTTCTGTACTGTAAAGTACTGCTAAGGCACATACAAGTGCTGACCTTTGTGTAATACCTAATAAAATACCACTGTACCATATTGGAGTCACGTCGAACATTGGGAAAGGGTGCAAAAAACCCTGAGAAAGCTTTGGCAACCATTTTCAGCCAGAAGTGCCGAGTGGATGATCCATATCGGCCTACTCCTGAGGTCCCCATCATCACAGAAGCCAGTCTTCAGCCAATTCGATTCACTCCATGTGATATCAAGAAACAGCTGAGCGCACTGGATACAGCAAAGGCTATGGGCCCCGACAACATCTCGGCTATCGTGCTGAAGACTTGTGCTCCAGAACTAGCCGCGCCTCTAGTCAAGCTGTTCCAGTACAGCTACAACACTGGCATCTACCCGACAATGTAGAAAACTGCCCAGGTATGTCCTGTCCACAAAAAGCAGGACAAATCCAATACGGCTAATTACCGCCCCATCAGTCTACCCTCAATCATCAGCAAAGTGATGGAAGGTGTCATCGACAGTGCTATCAAGTGACACTTACCAATAACCTGCTCACCGATGCTGAGTTTGGGTTCCGCCAGGACCACTCGGCTCCCGACCTCATTACAACCTTGGTCCAAACATGGACAAAGGAGCTGAATTCCAGAGGTGAGGTGAGAGTGATTGCCCTTGACATCAAGGCAGCATTTGACCGAGTGTGGCATCAAGGAGCCCTAGTAAAACTGAAGTCAATGGGAATTGGGGGGAAAACTCTCCACTGGCTGGAGTCATACCTAGCACAAAGGAAGATGGTTGTGATTGTTGAAGGTCAATCATCACAGCCCCAGGACATCGCTGCAGGAGTTCCTCAGGGCAGTGTCCTAGGCCCAACCATCTTCAGCTGCTTCATCAATGACCTTTCCTCCATCATAAGGTCAGAAGTGGGGATGTTTGCTGATGACTGCACAGTGTTCAGCGCCATTCACAACTCCTCAGATTATGAAGCAGTCCATGCCTGCATGCAGCAAGACCTGGACGACATTCAGGCTTAGGCTGATAAGTGGCAGGTAACATTCGCGCCACAGAAGTGCCAGGCAGTGACCATCTCCAACAAGAGAGTGTCTAACCACCGCCCCTTGACATTCAACGGCATTACTATTACTATTGCTGAATCCCCCAACATCAACATCACCATTGACCAGAAACTTAACTGGACCAGCCACATAAACACTGTGGCAACAACAGGTCAGAGGCTGGGTATTCTGCGGCATGTGTCTCACCGCCTGACTCCCCAAAGCCTTTCCTCCATCTACAAGGCACAAGTCAGGAGTGTGATGGAATACACTCCACTTGCCTGGATGAGTGCAGCTCAAACAACACACAAGAAGCTCGACACCATCCAGGACAAAGCAACCCGCTTGATTGGCACCCCATCTTAAACATTCACTCCCTCCACCACCGGCGCACCGTGGCTGCAGTGTGTACCATCTACAAGATGCACTGTAGCAACTCGCCAAGGCTTCTTCGACAGCACCTCCCAAACCCGCGACCTCTGCCACCTAGAAGGACAAGGGCAGCAGGTGAATGGGAACACCACCACCTCCAAGTTCACCTCCAAGTCACACACCATCCTGACTTAGAAATATATTGCCGATCCTTCATCGTCGCTGGGTCAAAATCCTGGAACTCCCTCCCTAACAGCACTGTGGGAGTACCTTCACCACATGGACTGCAGCGGTTCAAGAAGGTGGCTCACCACCACCTTCTCAAGGGCAATTAGAGATGGGCAATAAATGCTGGACTTGCCAGTAATGCCCACATCCCAGGAATGAATTTAAAAAAATCTTATATAGATTGAGATAATAACACTGTAAAGGGCAAAGAGGGGGAGGAATTCTTGAAATGTGTACAAGAAAACTTTCTTGATCAGTCCAACGAAGAAGGAAGCAGTGCTGGATCTAGTTCTGGGGAATGAAGTGGGGTAAGTGGAGCATGCTTCAGTGGGAGAGCATTTAGGGAACAGTGATCATAATATCATCAGGTTTGGAATAGTTATGTAAAAGGACAATGGATAATCAAGTGTAAAAATACTGAACTGGAGGAAGGCTAATTTCAGTGAGTTGAAAAGGGATCTGGCCCAGGTGGATTGGAATCAAAAATTGGAAGACGAAACAGTTTATGAAAAATGCGAGGCCTTCAAAGAGGAGATAGTTGGGGAACAGACTAGACACATTCTGCTTTCTTACCAGGGGAAAGGAAGTGCACCCAAAGCAACAGCTTCCTGGATGATTAAAGATATAAAAGTGATACAGAAAAAGGAGGCTTATGACAAATGTAAGGTTGATAATGCAGTAGAGAACCAAATGAATATAAAAAGTACAGAGGAGATGTAAAAAAACGAATAAGAGGGTATGACAACAGATTAGCAGCTAACATAAAAGGGAACCCAGGAGTCTTTTATAAACATATAAATAGTAAAAAGGTAGTCAAAGGAAGGGTGGGGCCGAATAGGGAGCAAAAAGGAAATCCTCTTGTGGCGGCTGAGGGAATGGCTGAGGTCCTAAATGAGGACTTTGCACCTGTCTTCACTCGAAAAGAGGATGCTGCCAATGTAGCAGTAAAGGAGGAGGCAGTAGCGGTATTGGATCGGATAAAAATAGATAAAGAGGATGTACCTAAAAGGATGTTAATGCTCAAAGTAAAACAGTCACCCGGTCCAGATGGGATGCATCCTAGGTTACTGAGGGAAGTAAGGGTGGTAATTGTGGAGAATCTGGCCACAATCTTCCAATCCTCTTTAGGTATGGAGATGGTGCCAGAGGACTGGAGGATTGCACATGTTATACTCCTGTTTAGAAAAGGGGGAGAGGGATAACCCTGGCAAATGCAGGCGAGCCAGCCCTAACGTCGAGTTGGGGAAACATTTAGGCCGGAATTTTCCGGGGGGTTAACGGGTGGGATCGGTGGCGGGTCAGGTGGGAAAGTGTTTTTTTTCACAGCGGGTCAGGACCCCGCTGTGAACCCACTGCCACGCGCCTTTCCCCGATGTCGGGTCTGTCAACGCTGAGCAGACCCAACCGGCAGCAGCGGGGGACCTAATGACAATGATTAGCATTCAGTTGGCAGATGCTTAACAGCCTTTTTTCACTTACCTTTTGTCTTTAACTTCATGACCAAGGGATCCCCACTGTGCACAGACCACTTTCCGCTCTCCAACCACTCTCACCTCATTGGAAGAACTCTCTCACCATTGACAGATCGCTTCTGTCATCTCTACTTCGCCTGCCGTCTATTCCATCAACATGGGTGCCCTTTATACTCTCACCTTGGTCCTCAGAATCCCACCACGATCATCCCCAACACCAGCAGCACCAGGCACACCAGCAGCACCAACAACAACACCAACCTTCTCCGCAATCACCTGATGCTGCACAGGACAGAGGGCATCAGCACCCGACCAGATTGCTGCCCGGGACGCCAGGGATGTTCTCACCATGGCCAGATTTACTTCACTTGACGCTGTACACCCTGGCTGCCACATGATGCACCAGGTTGGCACCACCTCACACCATCAAGCATCCCTACAATGCCCAAGCCATTCCTTTCAGACTCATCACCATTGTGGGGGTACCGTTATGTCTCACCATTCACTGCAACTCACTAAGCCACTTCCAAAGGTGCACACAAATCTGTCCAAGAACGCAAAGTGTTGAAAATAAAGGTTTCAATGTTTGACAGCACATTAACAGAAACTTCACATGAACATTGCATAAAACACCCAAGTGCCTACCCTTGTGTGTTATTTGGTATGATTGCACTAGGATGAGGGTGAGTGTGAGGGGTGGCTAGTGAGATGGGGAAGTGATAATATAGATTGAGAGGAATGGGTGGAGGTGCAAGGTAAGTTGGTGTGAGTAAGGATGTGCAGGAGTAGAGTAGGGAAGGCAGAGTGATGGGGATGTTATGAGAGGCACAGCAGGATGAGGTTGAGTGTGGCTTTGTACTAATGTTTCGTGATCTACTGAGATCATTGAAACGTTTGCGGCACTGCACCCAGGTCCTCCTGACCACATCCCTGCTTGTGCCCTCCTCTGCAATGTGCAACCAGGCTGTGTTGATCTCCTGGGGAGGTCTCTTCCACCCATGGGAAGGGAAGAGGTCCTCCCTGTGTGCTGTGACTCCCTCCATAAGCATATGGAGGGAGTCATGGGAGAGCCTGGGTGCAGCCCTGTGCCTTTGTGCAGTGCTTGTCATTGTTTGCAGCACCTCAATGCTGTAGAACACTGACAGCACAACTGTGAAAATAAATTTGGCCATGGTCCCTTTAAGGAAACCGGCTGATGACATGTCATCAAATGACGTCACCAGGCCCGCTTCCTCTAATTGGCCGGGAAACGCGCTGGGCTTAACAAGCCCTATCAATGGAAATTAATTTCACAGAGCGGGATGGAGCCAGCAGCGGGGTCGGGAACCGCCACCGACGTCACCCACCCCGGACCCGCCAAGGTGAGCAAAATCCCGGCCAAAGAGATAATAGTCCGGGAGAAGATTAATTGGCATTTGGAAAAGTATGGGCTAATTAATGAAAGTCAGCATGGATTTGTCAAAGGCAAATTGCGTTTGATTAACTTGAGTTCTTTGATGCAGTAACGGAGAGGGTTGATGAGGGTAGCACGGTTGATGTGTATATGGACTTTCAAAAGGCATTTTGCAAAGTACCACATAATAGACTTGTTAGCAAAATTAAAGCCCATGGGATTAAAGGGACAGTGACAGCATGGATACAGAATTGGCTAAGGGACAGAAAGCAGAGAGTAGTAGTGAACGGCTGTTTTTCAGACTGGAGGGAAGTATACAGTGGTGTTCCCCAGGGGTCGGTATTAGGACCACTGCTCTTTTTGATGTATATTAATGACCTACATTTGGGTATACAGGGCATAATTTCAAAGTTTGCAGATGACACGAAACTCTGAAATGCAGTAAGCAGTGAGGAGGATAATAACAGACTTCAGGAGGACATAGACAGATTGGTGAAATGGGCAGACACATGGCAGATGAAATTTGATGCAGTGAAGTGTGAAGTGAAACATTTTGGTAGGAAGAATGAGGAGAGGCAATATAAACTAAATGATACAATTTTAAAGGGAGTGCAGGAATAGAGAGACCTGGGGGTGTAGGTACACAAGTCTTTGAAGGCGGCAGGACAATTTGAGAAGACTGTTAAAAAAGCATACAGGATCCTTGGCTTTACTAATAGAGGCACAGAGTACAAAAGCAAGGAAGTTATGCTAAACATTTATAAATCACTGGTTAGGCCTCAGCTGGAGTATTGTGTTCAATTCTGGGCACCACACTTTAGGAAGGGTGTCAAGGCCTTGGAGAGGGTGCAGGGGAGATTTACTAGAATGGTACCACCAGGGGTGAGAGACTTCAGTTATGTGGAAAGACTGGAGAAGCTGTGATTGTTCTACTTAGAGCAGAGAAGGTTAAGCGGAGATTTGATAGAGGTGTTCCAAATCTTGAACAATTTTGATAGAGTAAATAAGGAGAAACGGTTTCCAATGGCAGATGGGTCGGTAACCAGAGGTTACTGAGTTAAGGTAAATGAACCAGAGGTGACCTGAGGAATTTTTTTTTACACAACGAGTAGATTTTATTTGGAGGCAGAAGGCACAACAAGTGGTGGCATACATATTTAATTTTCAATTTTCTGACCCATTCAAAATTGTTGTGATCTGGAATGCGCTGCCTGAAAGGGTACCGGAAGCAGATTTAATAGTAACTTTCAAAAGGGAATTGGATAAATGCATAGAAGGGAACAAAATGACAGGGCCATGGGGACAGAGCCGGGAGTGGGACTAATTGGATCGGTCGTTCAAAGAGTAGGCACAGATGTGATGGGCTGAATGGCCTCCTTCTGTGCTGTATCATTCTATGATACAATGTGGTTGTGTATGAAAAGAAAGGGCTGGCGCAGAAAAAGGCATCAAATTTGGCAGCGATTAGATAAAGACAGAGGGGTAAGTTGCAAGCTGCAAACTCTCATTGTATACAGCCCCAGTGGCCTAATGGATAAGGCACTGGCCTCCTAAGCCAGGGATTGTGGGTTCGAGTCCCATCTGGGGTGGAGCAACTTTTGGCCCGGAAACAAATTCCAAAGCACCTTCCGTAAACATTGCCGCATTCTGTGACAGGCAGGGAGCTATCCTTTTAACTTATCAACCAATCTGGGCAGTTCCTGTGCGGCACCTTCTCACTCTGTCGCTTGCTTCCCAGTGACACAAACCAATGCAATGCTTCTACCAAGCTGTGCGCCATCCCAACACTCCGGGAACAATGCCACCGGCACTTTCCAGGCAAACACTGCCCCTTTAACTCCTGTCTTCAGTTTACCCAACACCCCAGGCACAGGCGCTACTTTGAAATGTAGACACCCAATTAGGACTGAGATGAGGAGAAATTTCTTCACTCAGAGGGTGGTGAACCTGTGGAATTCTCTACCACAGACAGCTGTGGAGGCCAAGTCACTGAATATATTTAAGAAGGAGATAGATAGATTTCTAGACACAAAAGGCATCAAGGGGTATGGGGAGAGAGCGGGAATATGGTATTGAGATAGAGGATCAGCCATGATCATATTGAATGGCGGAGCAGGCTCGAAGGGCCGAATGGCCTACTCCTGCTCCTATTTTTCTATGTTTCTATGTTTCTCTAATTCATGTACGATTCGTATCATCAGATTCAGTGGCCAATTACATAACAAACTCTTCCTCCAAGCTGGAAAATTCTAGCTTCAAATGCTCCCTGGGCTCCGACATTATGAAAATACTCAACAGGCAAACGCACAGTATGTTGGGGTACTGAGCTACAGTGTGTTGGGGTACTGAGCTGCAGTGTGTTGGGGTACTGAGCTGCACAGTGTGTTGGGGTACTGAGCTGCAGTGTGTTGGGGTACTGAGCTGCAGTGTGTTGGGGTACTGAGCTGCACAGTGTGTTGGGGTACTGAGCTGCAGTGTGTTGGGGTACTGAGCTGCACAGTGTGTTGGGGTACTGAGCTACACAGTGTGTTGGGGTACTGAGCTGCAGTGTGTTGGGGTACTGAGCTGCACAGTGTGTTGGGGTACTGAGCTACACAGTGTGTTGGGGTACTGAGCTGCAGTGTGTTGGGGTACTGAGCTACAGTGTGTTGGGGTACTGAGCTGCAGTGTGTTGGGGTACTGAGCTACACAGTGTGTTGGGGTACTGAGCTGCAGTGTGTTGGGGTACTGAGCTGCACAGTGTGTTGGGGTACTGAGCTGGACAGTGTGTTGGGGTACTGAGCTGCAGTGTGTTGGGGTACTGAGCTGCACAGTGTGTTGGGGTACTGAGCTACACAGTGTGTTGGGGTACTGAGCTGCAGTGTGTTGGGGTACTGAGCTACAGTGTGTTGGGGTACTGAGCTGCAGTGTGTTGGGGTACTGAGCTACACAGTGTGTTGGGGTACTGAGCTGCAGTGTGTTGGGGTACTGAGCTGCACAGTGTGTTGGGGTACTGAGCTGGACAGTGTGTTGGGGTACTGAGCTGCACAGTGTGTTGGGGTATTGAGCTGCAGTGTGTTGGGGTACTGAGCTGCACAGTGTGTTGGGGTACTGAGCTGGACAGTGTGTTGGGGTACTGAGCTGCAGTGTGTTGGGGTACTGAGCTGGACAGTGTGTTGGGGTACTGAGCTGCACAGTGTGTTGGGGTACTGAGCTGCAGTGTGTTGGGGTACTGAGCTGCAGTGTGTTGGGGTACTGAGCTGCAGTGTGTTGGGGTACTGAGCTGCAGTGTGTTAGGGTACTGAGCTGCAGTGTGTTGGGGTACTGAGCTACAGTGTGTTGGGGTACTGAGCTGGACAGTGTGTTGGGGTACTGAGCTGGACAGTGTGTTGGGGTACTGAGCTGGACAGTGTGTTGGGGTACTGAGCTGCAGTGTGTTGGGGTACTGAGCTGCAGTGTGTTGGGGTACTGAGCTGCAGTGTTTTGGGGTACTGAGCTTACAGAACAGGAAGCTGCCAGGCTCAATACCTGCCGTGTGCTGAGGTTTGCTTATCTCAGCCAGGGTGGGCAGTGGACAGATACAGCAGGTAGATTGACAATAATCAAGTTTCATTCACACAGATTTCTTGAGACCCACCTTGTGCACTGCGGCATCGAATGCTTTCACCTTCATGATGTGGAAGTGACAGACTGATGTATTTGATGAAGATTGACTTCATTGTCTTGTGTTTTGCTCCCTTATGAACGCTCACCAATCTGTGGCGTGACAGTCGTGGCTCAGTTGCTGGCAGTGTGAGTCAGAAGGTTGTCACTGCAAGTCCCACCCCAGGAACTTGAGCACAAAAAAAATCTGGGCTGGCACTCCACAGCACTACTGAGGGAGTGCTGCACTGTCAGAGGCACTGTGTTACAGTTAAGCAATTGGTACAGTTGATTGCTGGGCTCTGATTGTATGTGAAAAGCGAGCAGCTTTGCAGAGGTTTCCTTGTTTGCCTTGGCTCTAAGTTTCAGTGATTTACAAGACAGCACCACGTATTTAGGTGTTTACCCCACTTCTAACCTTTCGACCCTCATCTCTGTTCTACAAGCATTGTTTTTGGTCCTGTAAATGCGTAGGCCAAGTGGCCTTGCAGGCTTTTCCATATGTGGTGTCCTCGCAGCCGCCTCCTTATCTCAGTATGGGCCTTCTCTTGACCTGGGCATTAATCGTTCTGTGTCTGATGAGTTTCCAAACTGTCTTTGATCATACATCTTCCCTTTCCTGCACATTCGGTCTTGGGCTAAAATGCTAAAAGGCATGCTGGGATATACTGACCAACTAAACCATTTTAAGATATTCTAACACTAGTCATTTATCACATTGTTGTTTGTGGGAGCTTGCTGTGCATAAATTGGCTGTCACGTTTCCTACATTACAACAGTGACTACACTTCGAAAAGTACTTCATTGGCTGTGAAGCGCTTTGGGACACCCCTCAGCCCGCTAACAGTTGTTGCCAAATATCGCGGTCCATTATTGGCCAGAGCACATATCCAGCAACAGAAGCCTCATCAACGTAGCGGTGCTTGTCAATGTGAAGGGCAGCATGCTGAGGGAAAGCTTTGTAAACCTCCTTCCTAATGATAAAAGTGAGAAGTCGCACAACACCAGGTTATAGTCCAACAGTTTTATTTGAAATCACAAGCTTTTGGAACGTTGCTCCTTCGTCAGGTGAAGTGAAGGAATACGAATCGGCAAAGCATATATAGACAGAGAACACTGCCTGTGCAGCGTACAATGTCAGACGACTACAGTTAATCTTTCTGACTGCCTTTTATCACACCTCGGCAGAGAAATAATCAGGTCAGGAAGGCATTATATCAAAGACATAGCAAGATACAACTAAGACAATGAGGTGGGGTCACAGGGGTCCTGACTGACCTGATTGTCTCTCTGCCGAGGTGTGATAAAAGGCAGTCAGAAAGATTAACTGTAGTCGTCTGACATTGTACACTACACAGGCATTGTTCGCTGTCTATATATGCTTTGCCGATTCGTATTCCTTCACTTCACCTGACGAAGGAGCAGTGCTCCGAAAGCTTGTGATTTCAAATAAAACTGTTGGACTATAACCTGGTGTGCGACTTCTCACTTTTGTCCACCCCAGTCCAACACCGGCATCTCCGCATCATGGCTCCTAATGATAGGCTGCGACATTTCCAAGAAGGTAAATGTATCGTTGTGCGAGCGGCTTCAGGAAATCACCTGTGCTCACAACTTCTCCCGATCATTGCTAAAGTTTGTGGGATTAGTCGATATGTTGATGCAAATAAAGTGTGTGGCCACAAGGACAGGGCGACATTAGTGAGAATGTAGAGCAATGACCAAGTGCATCAAGGCTGCTGACAAACTCCTGTCAGTCTGGTGGCTGAATGGATTTGCACTGGCTTTTGTAACCAGGGATTTGTGGGATCAAGTCCCCTCTAACATGAGCTCGATTTTAAATAATCTTAATACTGTGAAAACCAGCTCTTTGTGCTCATTGCTGAAATACGCAAAGATCAAATAGATTCAGTCAGGGTGCTGTCTTGTAAATCACTGAATCCTAGAGCCAAGGAAACCTCTGCAAAGCCACTAGCTTTTCACATACAATCAGCATTTTGCCCAGCAATCAACTGTACCAATTGTTAACGGGCAAAAGCGAGTCAGCTCCTGTCACGTCATTGCTGGGATATTAAAATTGATACAATGTGGTTGTGTATGAAAAGAATGGGCCAGTTTACAAAAAGGCATCAAATTTAGCAGCGATTACATAAAGACAAAGGGGTAAGCTGCAAACTCCCAATCTATATAGCCCCAGTGGCCTAATGGATAAGGCATTGGCCTCCTAAGCCAGAGATTGTGGGTTCGAGTCCCATCTGGGGTGGAATGAATTTTGGCCTAGAAACAAATTCCAAAGCACCTTCCATAAACATTGCCACATTCCGTGACAGGCAGGGAGCTTTCCTTTTAACTTATCAACCAATCTGGGCAGTTCCTGTGCGGCACCTTCTCACTCTGTCGCTTGCTTCCCAGTGGCACAAACCAATGCAATGCTTCTACCAAGCTGTGCGCCATCCCAACAACAACAACTTGTATTTATATAACGCCTTTAACGTCGTAAAACTTCCAAGGGTGCTTCACAGGAGAATTATAAAACAAAATTTGACACCGAGCCACATCAGGAGAAATTAGGGCAGAGAGGGTCTTAAAGGAGGAAAGAGAGGTAGAGAGGTGGAGAGGTTTAGGCAGGGAATTCCAGAGCTTAGGGCCCAGGCAACAGAAGGCACGGCCGCAAATGGTTGAGCGATTATAATCAGGGATGCTCAAGAATTAGAGGAGCGCAGATATCTCGGGGGGTTGTAGGACTGGAGGAGATTACAGAGATAGGAAGGGGCGAGGCCATGGAGGGATTTGAAAACAAGGATGAGAATTTTAAAATCGATGCGTTGCTTAATCGGGAGCCAATGTAGGTCAGCGAGCACAGGGGTGATGGGTGAACGGGACTTGGTGCGAGTTAGGACACGGGCAGCCGAGTTTTGGATGACCTCAAGTTTACCTAGGGTGGAATGTGGGAGGCCAGCCAGGAGTGCGTTGGAATAGTCAAGTCTAGAGGTAACAAAGGCCTGGATGAGGGTTTCAGCAGCAGATGAGCTGAGGCAGGGGTGGAGACGGGCGATGTTACAGAGGTGGAAATAGGTGTTCTTAGTTATGGCACGGATATGTGGTCGGAAGCTCATTTCAGGGTCAAATATGACACCAAGGTTGCAAACAGTGTGGTTCAGCCTCAAACAGAGGGTACAATGCCACCTGCACTTTCCAGGCAAATAATGAAATAATGCCCCTTTAACTCCTGTCTACATTTCACCCAACATAGTTGCTACTTTAAAATGTCAATTGAAAATCCAAAAATTAATATTGATAGATTTACGTTAGGAACGGCATTGAGGAATATGGATCCAAGTGGAGTTAAGATACTGATCAGCCATGATCTGATTGAATTGCGGCACAGGCTCGAGGGGCCTACTCCAATTCCTATGTCCCTAAGTTCATCAACGGATATGGATCAAAGGCAAGTAAATAGAATTGAGTTACAGAAAAGGCATCATGTAATTAAATGGAGGAACAGGCTTCAGGGGCTGAATTGTCTACTGCAGTTGCTGTAAAGTTATACAAGTACTAAACATCATTGGTAAGAGGCAAACAATCCCATCAGTGCCCATCGCCCGCACACCCTGTTCTCTGGGTCACAACCTGTTATTGTATTCTAGCGTATCAAGTCATTGTAACCCAAATGAAGCCCAATGGTTTGCCAAACACTGTCATCAAAGTGAGGCCCCTTTAACTGGACGGGTCAAACCGTGACATCACAGGGCAAGCCTCACCCTCACACTGCACATTACAGTGAGATCAGACATCATTATAGGTTTGTAAACTGGGTCAATTTGAGGCAGGAGGTGGCACAACCAGTTTAAGTGAAGGACAGGGAGCTGCACTGACTGTGACTAACTGGCTTGTGTATCTCGGAGTGAATGTGGTCGGGTAGAAGATCTGAACATTACAAACAATGAAACCCAGCAGATTAGACAGCAGGTTGTGAGCATTGAAAGGTTTGTACGAACGTGTTTTCTTGTATCACCACTTATCTTGCTGCGCACCTTGTGGTTCCTTCAGGAACTGAAGCAGCAACTACTGCAGATGTCCTTTGATGCTGAGAGCTTCCTTGGTGGCCAAGTGAAGGAGCTGCTGCAGGGCTACAAGCATCTCCAGCAGAACCTACAGGCATTCCCGGATTGGCACCCATGGAGACACTGAATCACTTTGTCGTGTAGCCCACCCCATCTACAGGTCCCTTCAGGGACAGCAGCCATTTCATGGCTTTAGCCGGACTGAAATCCGCAATATCCTTGTACCATGTCAGCCCATCATTCCTGATTAGGACCTGGAATGCTGTCAGCTCACAACAAGAAACCTTCAGAACCCTGTCCAGCTCCACCTGCCCAAGCAGTGATTCCAGTCTTCGGGAGCCCACCGCAGATCTAAGTGGGTGGGTCACATCCAGTACTTCCATGTGGAAGTGGATCACTCTAAACACTTGGGCCCAGGAGACCAGACGTGGTGAGTATCCTCTGCATTAGCAGCTTGAGCCTCCATGTTTTCACAACGTGGTTTGGTTTGACCATCAGAGGTCCTAATCTTGAATCTTGCGCAGTGATGTCATCAGGCATGCGTATACGTACCTTCATTTGGCGCGATCTTTAAAACCTTAAAACCTTCGTGTTGGAGACTCCACCAAGAAAGTCCAGACAAGAGAAAACATCTTTAGACCAGGAAGGCAGCTTTAAATGTGAGTACTTCAGCATCACCTACTGTTTATTGTACTTATTTTCAGAATTTGGCCACCCCCACAAGTGAGAACATTTTCTCTACGTCTAACCGATCAAACCCTTCCATTATCTTAAAGACCTTTATCAGGCCAGCCCTCAGCCTTCTCCTTTCTAGAAATACAGCCCCAGCCTGTTCAGCCTTTCCTGATATGTATATCCTCTCAGTTCTGGTATCATCCTTGTGAATCTTTTTGCACCTTCTCCAGTGCCTCGATATCCTTTTTATAATATGGAGACCAAAAGTGTGAACACAGAGTAGAGGAGGTGCAATTATGGCATCAGCTATTTTAACAGATGTGTGGATTCTACCTCTGGATACCAGTGTGTGGAGACTGATGCATCTGCTAAAACAATCCCCTTGGTATTGATTGGAGCCCTTAAACGTTTCACAATAACCGGCTCGCTGACTCCTGTAAAAACCACAAGAAGGAATTGAGATGAATGATCTTCCCGGTCGAATTGCCTCCCACAGGGTGATTTGAACATGAGAACATAAGATTTGAAAGTTAAGGAATGTTCACATTATTCAAATAATCATTAATGTCGCACAAGACAATTTCTGGGCTACTGATCTTTAATATTATAAAAATGAGAAGTCACACAACACCAGGTTATAGTCCAACAGATTTATTTAAAATTACAAGCTTTCGGAGCTGTCGCCCCTTCCTCAGGTAAAGTTACAATGAGTGAATCTACAATATTTCACAGTATATAAACACAGAAACTGCAGAGATACAATCTTTCAGGGAAGGTGTCCTTACATCAAAGACACACCAAGAGCACAGCCAAGACAATGAGATGTGTCACAGGGGGTCCAACGTGTCAAATCCTGCTGTCTGCAGTTTTTTTTGGTGGTTTTTTTTGTGTTTGTTTTTTTTGTGTTTTTTTTTAAAAACTGGAAAGACAGACAACGATGTCGAGTCACGTTCTGTAGCGTGACATGAACCCGATATCCCTATTATAGATCTCGTCTTGCCTTGAGCATCTCTTAATGTCTCTACTCACTAAAGACCATCCCTTTTGTTCTTTTATTCCTCCCCCCAGCCTCCCCCTTGCATTTTTATCTGTTTATTTCTTGCTCTCTCAGTTCCGACGAAGGGTTTCGACCTGAAACGTTAACTCTCTTTCTCTCTCCATGGATGTTGCCTGGCCTGCTGAGTTTTTCCAGCGTTTTCTGTTGTTATTCCCTATTATAGAGTTTGCTCCACTTTCTCCCTAATTCAAATGTAGGGAGATTCACCTTTTCCACATTATTCAGGGACACTTTGCCCAGTGTGAAGGAATTACAATAAATTCTGGTCCAATGGAGGTGGCGATGGTGGCCCCACCTTCCCACAATGCAGCGTGGAGGAGAAAGATCCAATCAAAGGACAGCTCGAGCCGCGCTGCACTCTGGGAGATGGAGTCACCCGACCCTGGACAGGTGATGGGCCAGCATCAAGGCTGCCTGACAAGTCATGTGACTCCAGTGGCCTCATGGATAAGGCACTGGTTTCCAGAGCCAGGGATTGTGGGTTCAGAGGCCCTAGCTGGGGTGAGTTTGGATTTAAATAAATATTCATTCTGTGAAAACCAGCTCTTTGTTGTCACTGCTGAAATATGCAGAGATCAAACAGCTTTAGTCAGGGAGCTGTTTTGTAAATCACTGAAACTTAGAGCCAAGGAAATCTCTGCAAATCCATTTGCTTTTCACATACAATCAGCATTTTACCCAGCAATCAACTGTACCAACCACTGACACACAAAAGCAAGTCAGATTCTGTCACGTCATTGCTGGGATCTTTGGAATTGATGCAATGAAGTTGTGTATGAAAAGAAAAGGCAAGGCATCAAATTTGGCAGCGTTTACATAGAGACAAAGGGGCAAGCTGCAAATTCTCATTGTGTACAGCCCCAGTAGCCTAATGGATAAGGCACTGGTTTCCAGAGCCAGGGATTATGAGTTCAAGTCCCATCTGGGGTGAAGCAAATTTTGGCCCAGAAACAAATTCCTAAACATTTCCGCATTCTGTGACAGGCAGGGAGCTTTCCTTTTAACTTATCAACCAATCTGGGCAGTTCCTGTGCGGCACCTTCTCACTCTGTCGCTTGCTTCCCAGTGACACAAACCAATGCAATGCTTCTACCAAGCTGTGCGCCATCCCAACACTCCGGGAACAATGCCACCGGCACTTTCCAGGCAAACACTGCCCCTTTAACTCCTTGATGCGGAGATGCCGGTGTTGGACTGGGGTGGACAAAAGTGAGAAGTCGCACAACACCAGGTTATAGTCCAACAGTTTTATTTGAAATCACAAGCTTTCGGAGCGCTGCTCCTTCGTCTGACCTTCACCTTCACCTGACAAAGGAGCAGCCCTTTAACTCCTGTCTTCAGTTTACCCAACACCCCAGGCACAGGCGCTACTTTGAAATGTCAATTGAAAATGTCAAAAATTATATTGATAGATTTATGTTAGGAAGGATGTTAAAGATTATGGAACCAAGTGGGGTAGATGGAGTTAAGTTACAGATTAGCCATGATCTACTTTGAATTGTAGCACAGACTCGAGGGGCTGAATGGCTGACTCCGATTCCTCTGTCCCTAAGTTCATCAAGGGGTATGGATCAAAGGCGAGTAAATAGAGTTGCAGTACAGACAAGACATCATGTAATTAAATGGTGGAACGGGCTCCAGGGGCTGAATGGCCGAACCCAGTTGCTGTAAATATATACAACTACTAAACATCATTGGTAAGAGGCAAACAATCCCATCAGTGCCCATCGCCCGCACACCCTGTTCTCTGGGTCACAACCTGTTATTGTATTCTAGCGTATTGAGTCATTGTAACCTAAATGAAGCCCAAGGGTTTGCCAAACACTGTCATCAAAGTGAGGCCCCTTTAACTGGACGGGCCAAACCGTGACATCACAGGGCAAGCCTTGCCCTCACACTGCACATTACAGTGAGATCAGACATCATTATAGGTTTGTAAACTGGGTCAATTTGAGGCAGGAGGCGGCACAACCAGTTTAAGTGAAGGAAAGGGAGCTGCACTGACTGTGACTAACTGGCTGATGTATCTCGGAGTGAATGTGGTTGGGTAGAAGATCTGAACAGCACAAACAATGAAACCCAGCAGATTAGACAGCAGGTTGTGAGCATTGAAAGGTTTGTACGAACGTGTTTTCTTGTATCACCACTTATCTTGCTGCGCACCTTGTGGTTTCTTCAGGAACTGAAGCAGCAACTACTGCAGATGTCCTTTGATGCTGAGAGCTTCCTTGGTGGCCAAGTGAAGGAGCTGCTGCAGGGCTACAAGCATCTCCAGCAGAACCTTCAGGCATTCCCGGATTGGCACCCATGGAGACACTGAATCACTTTGTCGTGTAGCCCACCCCATCTACAGGTCCCTTCAGGGACAGCAGACATTTCATGGCTTTAGCCGGACTGAAATCCGCAATATCCTTGTACCATGTCAGCCCATCATTCCTGATTAGGACCTGGAATGCTGTCAGCTCGCAACAAGAAACCTTCAAGACCCTGTCCAGCTCCACCTGCCCAAGCAGTGATTCCAGTCTTTGGGAGCCCACCGCAGATCTAAGTGGGTGGGTCACATCCAGTACTTCCATGTGGAAGTGGATCACTCTAAACACTTGGGTCCAGGAGACCAGATGTGGTGAGTATCCTCTGCATTAGCAGCTTGAGCCTCCATGTTTTCACAATATGGTTTGGTTTGACCATCAGAGGAACCATCAACTAGTGGGCATACTGGCCGGTGACATCAGCGTCTTCTACCATCTAACTGGAGAGAGAGTGATAGTGACACTCAGCTTCGTCATCCAGAAGGCTCACCTGTTGGGGATATTTCTCCAGTTGAACCTTGCTCTGCCAGTGATGTTTCCGCAGGTCTCCTTTGTCACAGCATCTGAACTAGAGCTGGTGGTCTTGGAGCACAGTGTTCTCCAGGGGTTGGTGCTACAGCCATCAGGCTCTTCAGCTAATGCTTCGACATATAGCTGTGGGGTCACATTCAGGATGAATGGGCTTCTAGGCCAGTGGACATGGATGAGTTCACTTGGCATTTCAACAGGCTCGAGATGTGAACAGTCCAATAGGACATTATCCACTTTCAGACTGGGTGTGGGGGGTCAGTGTGCCTCCAGACAGACAGTATGACAGTAATTCGGTATGTCTACAAACAGGGTGGGATCCACTCCCGGGTCCCACTGTCAAGGTGACACGTTGCTTCCCATTGGTGCTTGAACCACAGGGCGACACTCTTGGTGCCACATTTGCTCGGGGTGGACAACACTCAGCTTCTCTGTAGTCCTTCTCGTCCAGCGGATGATCCACACTGAGGTAGTCCAGAATATCTTCAGGACATGGGGGGGTGGGGGGAGGGAGGGGGGGCGGTTACCCACCAACTTGCTCACATCACCGGACCATCACCAATCTTCTCAAGGACCTCAGGTAGCTCCCTTATAAGCTGCTTCCTTGTAAGTTCCTCTTCATTCTTCCAGTAACATGGCATTTCCCACCCACCTGGTTGTCTTTTGGAGCTCCTGAGAGTTTGATATGTCCTTTTCCTCGTTCTGGATTGCTTTTGGTGTCAACAAACTGAGTTCTGGGGTGTGCTAAAAGTTAACACTGCACAGGAGCCAGGGAGGTTTGTGTCTCAGTGTCATATCACCCCCAAACTGACCCATCACCCCCAAACTGACCCATCACCCCCAAACTGAGCCATCACCCCAAACTGAGCCCTCACCCCCAAACTGATCCATCACCCCCAAACTGACCCATCACCCCCAAACTGATCCATCACCCCCAAACTGACCCATCACCCCCAAACTGACCCATCACCCCAAACTGACCCATCACCCCCAAACTGACCCATCACCCCAAACTGACCCATCACCCCAAACTGACCCATCACCCCAAACTGACCCATCACCCCAAACTGACCCATCACCCCAAACTGACCCATCACCCCCAAACTGAGCCATCACCCCAAACTGACCCATCACCCCCAAACTGAGCCCTCACCCCCAAACTGAGCCATCACCCCAAACTGACCCATCACCCCCAAACTGACCCATCACCCCAAACTGATCCATCACCCCCAAACTGACCCATCACCCCCAAACTGACCCATCACCCCCAAACTGAGCCATCACCCCCAAACTGACCCATCACCCCAAACTGACCCATCACCCCAAACTGAGCCATCACCCCCAAACTGACCCATCACCCCAAACAGACCCATCACCCCAAACTGACCCATCACCCCCAAACTGAGCCATCACCCCCAAACTGACCCATCACCCCAAACTGACCCATCACCCCCAAACTGACCCATCACCCCAAACTGACCCCTCACCCCAAACTGACCCATCACTCCCAAACTGAGCCATCACCCCAAACTGACCCATCACCCCCAAACTGACCCATCACTCCCAAACTGAGCCATCACCCCAAACTGACCCCTCACCCCAAACTGACCCATCACTCCCAAACTGAGCCATCACCCCAAACTGACCCATCACCCCAAACTGACCCATCACTCCCAAACTGAGCCATCACCCCCAAACTGAGCTATCACCCCCAAACTGACCCATCACCCCCAAACTGACCCATCACCCCAAACTGAGCCATCACCCCCAAACTGAGCCATCACCCCAAACTGACCCATCACCCCAAACTGACCCATCACCCCAAACTGACCCATCACCCCAAACTGACCCATCACCCCCAAACTGAGCCCTCACCCCCAAACTGACCCATCACCCCAAACTGACCCATCACCCCCAAACTGAGCCATCACCCCAAACTGACCCATCACCCCCAAACTGACCCATCACCCCAAACTGACCCATCACCCCAAACTGAGCAATCACCCCAAACTGAGCCCTCACCCCAAACTGAGCCCTCACCCCAAACTGAGCCCTCACCCCAAACTGACCCATCACCCCCAAACTGAGCCCTCACCCCAAACTGAGCAATCACCCCCAAACTGACCCATCACCCCAAACTGACCCATCACCCCAAACTGACCCATCACCCCAAACTGACCCATCACCCCAAACTGACCCATCACCCCCAAACTGACCCATCACTCCCAAACTGAGCCATCACCCCAAACTGACCCATCACCCCCAAACTGACCCATCACCCCCAAACTGACCCATCACCCCCAAACTGAACCATCACCCCAAACTGACCCATCACCCCCAAACTGACCCATCAACCCCAAACTGAGCCATCACCCCAAACTGACCATCACCCCCAAACTGAGCCATCACCCCAAACTGACCCATCACCCCAAACTGACCCATCACCCCAAACTGACCCATCACCCCCAAACTGAGCCATCACCCCAAACTGAGCCCTCACCCCAAACTGACCCATCACCCCAAACTGACCCTACACCCCCAAACTGACCCATCACCCCCAAACTGACCCATCACCCCCAAACTGACCCATCACCCCAAACTGACCCATCACCCCAAACTGACCCATCACCCCAAACTGACCCATCACCCCAAACTGACCCTACACCTCCAAACTGAGCCCTCACCCCAAACTGACCCTACACCCCCAAACTGACCCATCACCCCAAACTGACCCATCACCCCCAAACTGACCCATCACCCCCAAACTGACCCTACACCCCCAAACTGAGCCCTCACCCCAAACTGACCCATCACCCCAAACTGACCCATCACCCCAAACTGACCCATCACTCCCAAACTGACCCATCACCCCAAACTGACCCTACACCCCCAAACTGAGCCATCACCCCAAACTGACCCTACACCCCCAAACTGACCCATCACCCCAAACTGACCCATCACCCCAAACTGACCCATCACCCCAAACTGACCCATCACCCCAAACTAAGCCATCACCCCCAAACTGAGCCATCACCCCAAACTGAGCCCTCACCCCAAACTGACCCATCACCCCAAACTGACCCTACACCCCCAAACTGAGCCATCACCCCAAACTGACCCATCACCCCCAAACTGACCCATCACCCCAAACTGACCCATCACCCCAAACTGACCCATCACCCCAAACTGACCCATCACCCCAAACTGACCCATCACCCCAAACTGACCCATCACCCCAAACTGACCCATCACCCCAAACTGACCCATCACCCCAAACTGAACCCTCACCCCAAACTGACCCATCACCCCCAAACTGACCCATCACCCCAAACTGAACCCTCACCCCAAACTGACCCATCACCCCAAACTGAGCGATCACCCCCAAACTGAGCCATCACCCCAAACTGACCCATCACCCCCAAACTGACCCATCACCCCAAACTGAACCCTCACCCCAAACTGACCCATCACCCCAAACTGAGCGATCACCCCCAAACTGACCCATCACCCCAAACTGAGCCCTCACCCCAAACTGACCCATCACCTCAAACTGACCCATCACCCCAAACTGAGCCCTCACCCCAAACTGACCCATCACCCCAAACTGACCCATCACCCCAAACTAAGCCATCACCCCCAAACTGAGCCCTCACCCCAAACTGACCCATCACCCCAAACTGACCCTACACCCCCAAACTGAGCCATCACCCCAAACTGACCCATCACCCCCAAACTGACCCATCACCCCAAACTGACCCATCACCCCCAAACTGACCCATCACCCCAAACTGACCCATCACCCCCAAACTGACCCATCACCCCAAACTGACCCATCACCCCAAACTGACCCATCACCCCCAAACTGACCCATCACCCCAAACTGACCCATCACCCCCAAACTGACCCATCACCCCAAACTGACCCATCACCCCCAAACTGACCCATCACCCCAAACTGACCCATCACCCCAAACTGACCCATCACCCCAAACTGACCCATCACCCCAAACTGACCCATCACCCCAAACTGACCCATCACCCCAAACTGACCCTACACCCCCAAACTGACCCATCACCCCCAAACTGACCCATCACCCCAAACTGAGCCATCACCCCCAAACTGACCCATCACCCCCAAACTGAGCCCTCACCCCAAACTGACCCTACACCCCCAAACTGACCCATCACCCCCAAACTGACCCATCACCCCAAACTGAGCCCTCACCCCAAACTGACCCATCACCCCAAACTGAGCGATCACCCCCAAACTGACCCATCACCCCAAACTGAGCCGTCACCCCCAAACTGACCCATCACCCCAAACTGAGCCATCACCCCCAAACTGACCCATCACCCCCAAACTGACCCATCACCCCAAACTGACCCATCACCCCCAAACTGAGCCCTCACCCCAAACTGACCCATCACCCCCAAACTGAGCGATCACCCCCAAACTCAGCCCTCACTCCAAACTGAGCCCTCACCCCAAACTGAGCCATCACCCCCAAACTGACCCATCACCCCAAACTGAGCCCTCACCCCAAACTGACCCATCACCCCAAACTGACCCATCACCCCAAACTGACCCATCACCCCAAACTGAACCATCACCCCCAAACTGACCCATCACCCTAAACTGACCCATCACCCCAAACTGACCCATCACCCCAAACTGACCCATCACCCCAAACTGACCCATCACCCCAAACTGACCCATTACCCCAAACTGACCCATCACCCCAAACTGACCCATCACCCCAAACTGACCCATCACCCCCAAACTGACCCATCACCCCAAACTGACCCATCACCCCAAACTGACCCATCACCCCAAACTGACCCATCACCCCAAACTGACCCATTACCCCCAAACTGACCCATCACCCCAAACTGACCCATCACCCTAAACTGACCCATCACCCCAAAACTGACCCATCACCCCAAACTGACCCATCACCCCAAACTGACCCATCACCCCAAACTGACCCATCACCCTAAACTGACCCATCACCCCCAAACTGACCCATCACCCCAAACTGACCCATCACCCCAAACTGACCCATCACCCCAAACTGAGCCATCACCCCCAAACTGACCCATCCCCCCAAACTGACCCATCACCCCAAACTGAGCCCTCACCCCAAACTGAGCCCTCACCCCAAACTGACCCATCACCCCCAAACTGAGCCCTCACCCCAAACTGAGCCATCACCCCCAAACTGACCCATCACCCCAAACTGAGCCCTCACCCCAAACTGAGCCCTCACCCCAAACTGACCCATCACCCCCAAACTGACCCATCACCCCAAACTGACCCATCACCCCCAAACTGACCCCTCACCCCAAACTGACCCATCACCCCCAAACTGACCCTACACCCCCAAACTGACCCATCACCCCAAACTGACCCCTCACCCCAAACTGACCCTACACCCCCAAACTGACCCATCACTCCAAACTGACCCATCACCCCAAACTGACCCATCACCCCGAAACTGACCCATCACCCCAAACTGACCCCTCACCCCAAACTGCCCCCTCACCCCAAACTGACCCATCACCCCAAACTGACCCATCACCCCCAAACTGACCCATCACCCCCAAACTGAGCCATCACCCCAAACTGACCCATCACCCCCAAACTGAGCCATCACCCCAAACTGACCCATCACCCCCAAACTGACCCATCACCCCCAAACTGAGCCATCACCCCAAACTGACCCATCACCCCCAAACTGACCCATCACCCCAAACTGACCCATCACCCCAAACTGACCCATCACCCCAAACTGACCCATCACCCCAAACTGACCCATCACCCCCAAACTGAGCCATCACCCCCAAACTGACCCATCACCCCAAACTGACCCATCACCCCCAAACTGACCCATCACCCCCAAACTGACCATCAAACTCATTGAAACGGCTCTCCAAATTGTTCCACTCCCCTGCTCTTTCCCCATAGCCCTGCAAATTTTCCCTTTTCATTTTTCTAATGTCCTTTGAAAGTTCCTATTGAACGGCCTCCTCCTGTGCTGTATGATTCTATGAACCTCCATTGTTTCTTTAATTGCCTGGAGGGACAGCACAGCACAGCACACTGTGAGAATGTACAGGGTGTGCATGCATGGGATGCAATCATTAGGTGTCACATCAGTACAAAATCATACAGGGATCACATTCATTCAGTATAAATTCAATGCGTATCATTCAATCGGTACAAGAGCAGCACATTTCTGATGTCTCAGATTGAGATGCACCAACAGCTGATGAGAGGATTTAAACATCCTCCCCTGTGATTCTCACCCGATTATTACAGTCATGCAGACTGTTAACTGCGAATACAGACACTCTGCAGGAACTCCAGATTGTTGGCACCATTGGCAGCAGCTTCATTCCCCAATCAGAGGTCCTCCATGACCAGTGGGCACCGCTGGATACAGGCGGCGTCATTGAGCGGCAGAATCAAATCCTCATTTATTATTACAATATCATTTGATTTTGTCAGGCCCAATTGTATCAGTGGTGCCCTGCTCTCAGGGAGGGCCCTTGTAGAATGTATTGTTTCTGTGCTGGAGACATTGGGAGACCAAAGAGTTCAAATCAAAGGTACCACAGGGGGGATGTGGAGGTTGCTACACCTGTCAATCATCGTTGGAGCTGAGCTCCTGGATCCAGTTTACCCAACTTTGCAGAATTGGGGAATTAATTAAACTCAATTAGATGAAAGGGCTCCAGTAAAACACAATCAGATGGAAGGAAGGCACCTGATTCATTCATCTGCTGAGAGTGCAGAGTTTCTAAAAGGAGGGAAAGAGCTCCTGGGCTAATCTCAGTAACTCTCTAGGCTCAGGATTGAATGTGTGGTTCTCATGACTCACAGTAAAGAGGATGGCAGTTATGGCGAAGCCCTCATCTGTCCCCTTTGCCTTGGGCTCTTTGTTGATCCTGTCCTAGTGGACTGTGACCGTAATTTCTGCCGCTCCTGTATTGTGGCTTACCGGAAGGTCCAGGGGGGGTTTGTCTGTTGCCCCCAGTGTGGGGAGGATGCTCCAGAGTTGACCCTGCTGCCCAATCGTGTGTTGAGGAATGTGGTGGAGAAGATTCGGAGTCTGAGCGGTGCACACGAGGCGACTGAAGAGGAGAGGCGTCTGTGTGAGGAGCATGAGGAGAGACTGAGCCTGATCTGTGAAACGGACGGGATGTTGATCTGCTCCGTGTGCAGAGACTCCAAACATCACAAGCAGCACAAATTCAGGGAGCGGACTGAATTCATCACAACATGCAAGGTATGGGACCTTCTCTCCAAGGTCAAACCCAGGGTGGTGGGAATGTGAAACAGGAAATGCTTCACTCAATCAGCACATGAAGGTGGACTCGGCTCTCCCGTGTACTCTATTATGCTGCATTTCTGACTTTTCCTCTTCTCCTGCTTCCCAACTTCACATTACCAGTCTGCTATCCAGGTATCCCAGCTCACTGCACTTCCTTCCTGTGTCCCTTGCAGAATAAAGGACTCGCTTTCTTAAACTCGCTGAACCAGACGGTGGTCTCTTTGAAAGATGCTCTGCAGAAACAAGGACTGGAGATTGCTCAAACAAAAGTAAGTTGGTCTGATCTACCCGCGCCCCGAAAGGCTAGCGATCGATCGATAGTGACTGAGTGACATAGCTGTGACACAGGCTAATGCCCACATTACAACAGCAAGAATCGAGGCTCGGGGAACCCTGTCCCCTCCGAACAAAGACAATGGTTTCATGCTCCACCCTTGGCCATGAGCACAGGATGCTTCGGTGCTTTGAGACGCCCCTGGGTCATCAATGAGCGAGACTTTCTTTAATGTGGTTGCCCTTTTGCACGCGGCAGTGCGATGATTGAGCGACGAGTTGATCTGTTTCTGATGCTGTTTTGAAGGAGGGATGTCTGGGATATTGGGAGGATTCCCTGCTCCTATCAGTAGTGCCATGGGATCTTTAACATCCACCTGAACCAGATGGCAAGACCTTCATCTAATGCCTTCTCCGAAGGTTGGCTATTCCCAGGGTTCAGGATTGCTTTGAAGTGTTGACTTGCATCCTGTGCTCATGGCCTGGAGCGTGAACCCATGACCTTTCACCAGAGAGGCTACCAACAGGAGCCAAGGCTGCAAGCTCTGGCTTTCCCAATAGTTTGGTTTGGAGAATGTTGAGGATATTGAAGGGTTTCTGTTTTTTTTTAGTCACCTTCCTTGACTGGAAACGATTGATCTCTCTCTCTCTCTCTCTCTCTCAATCCTGCTGAATTCTAAATGTGCACATTTAATGCTCTTTCCTACAGGAAATTGGGTGTAACCTGATCTGCCACATTGCGCAGCAGTTTGCCGACCTGCATCAGTTCCTCAATGAGCAAGAGCGACGGTTGATGGAAAAGCTAGAAGCTCAGGTGGAAAGTAACTTGGCAGCAATGGAAGGAAACTTGACAAAAATGCGAGCAACACTATTCTCCACTGAGTTGGACATAACTAACATTCAGGTCAAACTGGATCGGAGTGATTTGACCTCTCTGAAGGTACACACTATGCCTTTCCCCTCCCCCTCCCCCTCCCCCCTTGATTCTGGTTGAAGGTATCTGCCCCCTCCCACTGACTCTTGGCTTTGGGGATGGTGGGCATCTGTAACTTGGCTTCCAAGTTGCTCAGCAACAAAGGAAAACTGTAGCCAGGGTTTCTGTAGCTGACTGCCATTGGTTTCATTTAGTTCATATTGTCTCTCTTCAATCCTTCTATCAAAATGCATTACTTTACACTTGTTAAATTTCATCTGCCATGTGTCTGCCCATTTCACCAGTCTGTCTGTCCTCCTGAAGTCTGTTACCATCCTCCTCAGTGTTCACTACATTTGAGTTTCTTGTCATTTATAAACTTTGCAATGATGCCCTGTGTACCCAAGTCCAGGTCATTGATATATATCAGAGCAGTGGTCCTAATACTGACCCCTGGGGGAACAACTTGGGAGTTCAACTCCAAACTGAGCCAACCAGCCATTCTTGTGCACAAACCAGCTTTGTGTTGGTCCTGGAAATCTAACCAGATCTTGGGCCAGAATCGGATTCTTTTCATGTGTCCATATCAATTCTTACATTATTACAGTACTGTGTTCAAAGAGAATTGAATTTGAAGTGGAATAATAATATGCCAAAGCGAAGTGAAACTTTAGTGAAGTGCTAATCTATTGTGACTGTGCCCAAGGTACATTGAATGTGGAACTGATGAATTCACTGTCCCAAGCTGGGTTTCCACCTCGCCCAGTTTAATTCACTCAGTGACCTTCACATTGCTGCAAAAACAACAAACTGACATTGTTTCTGTTTTCTCTTCTCTTCAAGGACATTAGTTGTTGGAGGGACAGGTATGTATCGTCAATAATGGCCTATTGCTGATGTAGCAGGTCCACATCGCCCTGTTTATTCCAGCCCATGTCCTGTAGCATTCTAATGGATATTCATATTCTTGGCAGGTTTTCTGAAGAGGCGCCCACTGCTATATCTGGGGATGTGTGTCTCGGGACATTCAAAGGGCCTTTGCAGTACAAAGTATGGAAGGAAATGAAGGACATCATCCACCCAGGTAAACGGATGGCATTGCCTCAACCAGTAATCTTGTATCCAGGGCAACATGGCCGATCTAACACTCGCCCTGTGTTAAATTGCTAATGATTCTTGCTCCAGTTGTGGCCGTAGAATTCACTTCCAGAAGCTCAACATTCGAGGTTCTGTCGGAGAGGTGGCTGAAGGGATGTGATTAGGATTGGTCCCATAGAGGGGCAGGGGGGAAATACCAATATGCATTGGCTGGGCTGGATGTAAGTTGTGTGGGAGGGGGCAGGAATTTTATTTAAAGCCTTTACGCTTTATTGCATTTAAACACAGTCGCCATCTCTTCCAGTTGGTGCCAGTGGAAGTTGCCCACTATACACAGTGGGCCGGCCATGTTGGCGCCCGTGTGGCCCTGGAGACGGAGCACGCGGTGTCCGCTGGCACATGCGAGGCCTTCTGCGACCGGAGGGACTGGAGTGCATCATCACCCCCGGCAACCAAATTTTAATTTAAGTTTCATTTAATGTTTTTTTTAGTTTTATTTGTTTATGATCCATACCAAGATTACACTGTGGGTGGTTTCTATCAAAGTTCTGACTCTAAGCCAAAAAATGGAGACACATTCCTTCGAGAACCTGTGTCGCACCATTGGGACTTCACACAGCGAAGGCCGCTCTGATTCCATCTGTTGCCTGTTTGGTGAAACGTTCTTAGCTCAACAATTGCCTGCTTAAGGACAGCAGCAACTGAGGAACTGAGCTCCACTGAAGCTTGGCGAGGGGAGCAGATGACCAGACAAATACCAAAGATTAAAAGCTGGTGGGATTGGCTGTACCTGACCTGCCCGGTTGGGTTTGCCGTGTCATTTAATAGACGTTCACCCTAACGAGGTGCGGCCTACTCATTGAACACCTGTTTCTGCCCGACATAGCCGGCGTGTGTAGCGTATTAAGCGGCGACTTTGTAATTGACAGTAACGGCAATGGAAATTGATCAGTGCTATTTGCCCAGTTTAAGTGATGGGGACTGTGTCTTTTACTGAGGCCTGGAGGCTGTTGCTGTTCTTCTACCTGGGCCAGTTCTTGGGTAACTGGGTCGCAGAAGCTGGGCAGAAATGCTTGGTGACCTCTGAACCCCCACACTGATTTCTGAGGAACTCTCTTTGATCTGAAATGCAATTTGTTTAACTATGAAGTGATTGTAAATCTTTTAAAAGGTCCTCTTAACATTTCTCTCAATTGTGCAGTGTCCTCTCTCTAAAGTGAGGGAAATGATCTTTATTTGACCTGCAGTCCATCCCACAGACTCCCAGTTAAAGCGGAATCCACTCCACTCAGTAAAGGAACAATTGGCTCATCTCCAAACTCAGTCACTGCCCTGTTTGGTCATTCACCAACAAGATAGAACTCCAGTAACCCATGGGCTTTGTTCCGCAGTTCCGCTCGCCCTGTCTCTGGACGCCCAAACAGCAAACCCTTGGCTGCTGCTGTCAGAGGACCTGACCAGTGTGAGGGTCATCGATACCAAGCAGCTGCTTCCCGACAGCCTGGCGAGGTTCGACGTGTGTGTCTCTGTCCTGGCCACTGAGGGCTTCACAGCGGGGGCGCACTACTGGGAGGTGGAGGTGAGCGACAAGTCCAAATGGGACGTGGGTGTGGCCAGAGAGTCCATTAACAGGAAGGGAGATCTTGCTCTGAAGCCTGAGAATGGATACCTGGCCCTGTCCCTGAGCAATGGAAACCGGTACTGCGCTCTAACCTCTCCCACAGTCACCACGCTGCCTCTGAGGGTGAAGCCCAGCCGCATTGGAGTTTACCTGGACTACGAGGGAGGCCAAGTGTCCTTTTACTCTGCTGGTGACTTGTCTCATCTCTACACTTTCACACAGACATTTGCCGAGAGAATGTTCCCTTTCTTTTGCCCCTGTTTGAATGACACTGGGGACAATGGCGCTCCTCTCTCGGTAGGTTTGTTTAGTTGAGTGTCT
Organism: Squalus acanthias; assembly: GCA_030390025.1. NCBI lineage: Eukaryota > Metazoa > Chordata > Chondrichthyes > Squaliformes > Squalidae > Squalus > Squalus acanthias. The sequence goes on along the minus strand of JASTWF010000501.1, from coordinate 313,455 downwards.
TTAAAGATCTGGTCCGCTCTGGCTGTTCCTGGGTAGGTTGGTGTATTATTAAAAATACTTTACCAGGAATGTATAACTGTGGGTGTGAGGGGGTGGAATGAACTATTCAAATTGTCTTTCCAATCTAACCTGTGTTGACCAATCCTGACTGTAGCCCAGTGGGACAGGGATGTGTATTACACAGGCAGTAATGATGCTTCAGTGTACCTGTGTCTGAAGAATCCACATCTCTGCCACAATTAAATATAATGGTCATAAATTTCATCCTTGATGTTTGCAAAATTGCTTCTGGTCCTTTTTTTTTTCTCCCTCCTTGTGTCCCAGCACTTCATGGATCTGCTATCACAGCCCAGTTATTCTATCCAGCCACAAGTAGGTCATCTGCTGAGAACTATGAATCAACGGTTAGTAACCAAGGTGAATGGTGCACTTCCCAGTTAAACAGCATCTGCAATCCCATTCATTTCATTTGGCTCTATCTGGACGAGGTACGGTTTTGTACAGACTGCGATGTTCACGAGGGGACGTTTATGACTCTTGTATAAACATAGTTGGTGGCCATGTGTCCTTCTGACACACAGACCTCTGCTGCCTTCCTCAACTCACTTCATTATAATGGGGTCTTGGCCATGTTGAGGTAGCCTTTGGGTTGGAGGAAATGTGTATCCAACACCCTCAACATTGTTAAAATTACCCTCGCGATGAGCAGTGTAGCACAGTGTCTACAAAGCCTTGGTGAGTTGCTGCAGTGCATAGTGTCATACACACTGCAGCCATAGCGGAGGGTGGATGTTCCATGTGGTGGACAGGCTGCTTTGTGCTGGGTGTTTTTGAACTGCTTGAATGTTGGAGCTGCACCAAATCCAGGCAAGTGGCGAGTATTCATCACATTCCTGACTTGGTCCTTGCCGGTATTAGAGGGGGTTTGGGGGAGTCTGGAGGTAAGGCACTTGCTGCAGAATACCCAGCCTCTCTCCTGCTCTAATAGCCATGGCATTTGTGGCTGGTCCACTTGTGTTTCTGGTTAATGATAAGCACCCCCCTCCCCCTCCCCTCCCAACAGCTTGTTGATGGTGGGGGATTTGGCAATGGTGAGGCCATTTAATGGCCATTGGAGATTTCCCAACAGGCGATGGCACCTTGGACATCTGCTGAAGAGGGGGAGGATTGGGTCTTGATACGGTGACCAACCTCCTCCAGTCAAAACATCCATTGGGAAAAATCCACTCATTTTAAATCTGCAGGGAGGGAAACATGCATTTATTTAATGCAGAGTCATTCAATAAATTAGTCTCCTCTCTAAAGACATAATGTCACAAAGCTAAAGAGCGTGCCGTGAACCGGTCCAAGTAAAGAGAGAACCTGCGTTTATACAGCGTCTTTCACCACCTCCGCACGTCCCAGTGTGGTTTAAGAGCCAGTTTCAGTGCTTTTGTAGTGTTGCCACTGTTGCACTGTCAGGAAATGCGGCAGCCAATTTGTGTGCAGCAAGATCCCACAAGCAGCAGTGTCAATCATCCTGTTTTTAGCTGTTGGTTGTGGGATAAATATTGGCCAGAGGAACGCCCCTCCTCTTTGAAATAGTGCCGTGGGATCTTTTGCGCTCATCTGAGGGCAGCTGTGGCCTCTATTAAGAGGGCACCTCTGACAGTGCAGCACTCCCTCAGCATGGCACTGGAGTGTCAGCCTCGATCTTGTGCTCCAATCTCTGGAGTGGGACTTGAACCCACAATCTGACTCTGAGGCAAGAGTGCTGCCACCAAGTATCTCCTTCACGGCCAAAGAAATTGGAAGGAGGGTTCGGCATGAACAAGCTGATACTTGTTTACCTTTTTTAAAGAAAAAGGGAATGAAAAATAAAACAGTAACAGTAATTTTGGTGATTTACAATCTATTAAGATTGGCTCCACTCAGACAGGTACAGTGAGTGACCTGCCACACGGTGACTACAGTTAATTCCTCAGACCAAATAATGTGACTACAAAATGAACCAGTGTGAGTGGCAGCTGGCTCCAGGATCTGTGGGAAAGGGGGAGGCTTAAACTTATAATACTGAGCACCTTTTTCTAGAGTGAATACAATTTTGGAGCGCCATATTCACTAGTGAAGCTTTACAGACTTTTATCTGCGGCAGGTTTGCGAATTAAATAAAATCCTCGCTCTCTGGTTTTATATTACAATCTATGGAGAGCATTTTCAATAAAAAAAAAACAAACACATTTCTCTGCCGTTTTCCTTAAAAACAAACCCAATGTCAAATACAGTGATAGCGACACCAGCAGAGGGAGGTAGCGAGAGGTTTATGAAGGTGTGTATTGGAACACACACAGACTTCCTTTAATCCTCCATCGTACAGGGAACCCCCAGCTTCTGCCGTGACACCACAGACTTCTTACAGAAACTCAGCACCCACGGACCAGTTGAACCAGGAACACTCCTCGCCACGATGGACGTATCGGCACTCTACACCAGTATCCCCCACGATGACGGCATCGCTGCGACAGCCTCAGTACTCAACACCAACAACAGCCAATCTCCAGACGCCATCCTACAACTCATCCGCTTCATCCTTGACCACAATGTCTTCACCTTCGACAACCATTTTTTTACCCAAACACACGGAACAGCCATGGGGACCAAATTTGCACCCCAATACGCCAACATCTTCATGCACAAGTTCGAGCAAGACTTCTTCGCTGCACAGGACCTCCAGCCAACGCTGTACACCAGATACATCGACGACATTTTCTTCCTTTGGACCCATGGTGAAGGATCACTGAAAAGACTACACGATAACATAAACAAGTTCCATCCCACCATCAAACTCACCATGGACTACTCCTCAGAATCGGTTTCATTCCTGGACACACGAATCTCCATCAAAGACGGACACCTCAGCACTTCACTCTACCGCAAGCCCATGGACAACCTCACGATGCTCCACTTCTCCAGCTTCCACCCTAACCACGTTAAAAAAGCCATCCCCTATGGACAAGCCCTGCGAATACACAGGATCTGCTCAGACGAGGAGGAACGCGATGGCCACCTACGGACGCTGAAAAACGCCCTCGTCAGAACGGGATATGACGCTTGACTCATCGATCGACAGTTCCGACGGGCCACAGCGAAAAATCGCATAGACCTCCTCAGAAGGCAAACACGGGACACAACCAACAGGGTACCCTACGTCGTCCAGTACTTCCCCGGAGCGGAGAAACTACGCCATGTTCTTCGCAGCCTTCAACATGTCATCGATGACGACAAACACCTCACTAAGGCCATCCCCACGCCTCCACTACTTGCCTTCAAACAGCCGCCTAACCTCAGAAGTACCATCGTTCGCAGCAAATTACCCAGCTTTCAGGATAACAGCGACCACGACACCACACAACCCTGCCACGGCAACCTCTGCAAGACATGCCAGATCATCAACACAGATACCATCATCACACATGAGGACACTACCCACCAGGTACATGGTACATACTCATGTGACTCGGCCAACGTTGTCTACCTCATACGTTGCAGGAAAGAATGCACCGCGGCATGGTACATCGGCGAGACCATGCAGACACTGAGACAACGTATGAACGGACACCGCGCAACAATCACCAGGCAGGATTGTTCCCTCCCAGTCGGGGAACACTTCAGCAGTCAAGGACATTCAGCCTCGGATCTGCGGGTAAGCGTTCTCCAAGGCGGACTTAGAAACACACGACAACGCAAAATCATCGAGCAGAAACTGATAGCCAAGTTCCGCACTCATGAGGATGGCCTCAATCGGGATCTTGGGTTTATGTCACGATACATGACGTGATCCAGACTCGAGTCGTCGTTGGCTTGTTAACAGATGTGATTCCCAGTAAAAAAGTAAAAATTTTAAAGTTTATCGTTTCCCATACTGCGGCTTTTGACACATTGGACCCCCTGTGGCTCCACCTCATTGTCTCAGTTGTATCTTGCTATGCCTTTGATGTGACCTGATTGCCTTTTGTCACACCTCGGCAGATAAACAGTCAGGGTGATTTAAATATAGTCGTCTGCTTTTGTAAGTAACACATGCATTGTTCTCTATCTATATATGCTTTGGCGATTCTGTATCTCTTTACTTCACCTGAGGAAGGGGCGATCGATAGCTCCGAAAGCTTGTGATTTCAAATAAAACTGTTGGACTATAACCTGGTGTTGTGCGACTTCTCATTTTTGTCCTTTAATCTAGGTCTCACTGAGTAAAGCCTCTTGTAATGCTGGGCTGTTGAATGGAGAGGTAAAGGGTTCAGTAAAACCAGACACTGATTCCTCATGAACCCCCGAGTGAGTGAGACAGACACGGCTGGAAGCTGACTGTGCAAAGCACAGGGTCAACTGTACAACACACACACACTGCACAATGTACAGGGTGAGCAGCGGAACAAGCAGCTGGTTCACACAGTGAGGGGGCAGGATGATGCAGGTGAGTGAGGCTCCTCAAGATCCATCAGTCCATGCTCTGTCTGTACTTAGTGAGGGAGGGTAGGGAGCAGACAAACCCACAGCAGATGGCAGGAGGACACCCCGAGCGAAGTGTATTTTAAGGTTGATTAGACGTGTGTGTGTGTGTGTGTGTGTTGCCTGATGTATCTAATTTGCAGTCAGTGGTGAAGGTAAGGTATGAAGATGTACAATTGACTGTAGTGCAGTGTAATGGGAATCCCCAGCGAAGAGCCGCAGAGACGTCAACAAGCTGTCTAAGTAGCCAATCACTTTGAAGAATTCTTACAGGCAGCAAACCAGGAAATGAAAAGCAGCTTTTATCTACACTTTTTTTAAAAAGTTATAAAGAGCGAAATAAAGATTGTGACTTTCACATGGGGATAAGGTAGAAGTTGAAATATCATGAACTTACTTTAAAAAGAAAATATCATAATGGAGCAATTTAACATCCACAAATACAAAAATCAGTCTTTCAGGGCTAGAATGTTTGTTCAGCAGTCAATGAACTGTTACAACCCCAGTTACACCTATTCCAATAAGGCTTAACATTTAATGGGGTATTTATCAGCGATGTTAAAGTGGAAAGGCCCAAGTTTTCATCAATTTCACTGATGCCAGTTATTTGGGGGGGGAGGGGGTGCAAAGCCCAGCCAGTGTCGGAGCAGTGAATGACTGACCGCAAATTCAGGATTTCCAATTTAGATGCACATGCGCTAAATCCTGAAGTTGTCAGTTTCAAAGGGGTAATCACATCAGACGTTGACACTTAGCCGTCATTACCCACTGCAAAATTTGGGCTCTCTCTCTCGTCACTGCCCCTCCCCTTTCTCCTCCCCCCCCCCCCCCAGGACCCAGGCCGATGTTGGAGAGGAGTCCGGGAGAGATCGCAGACCATGTGAGGGGTGAGTATCGCATCCTTATTTTCTATCTCTCTCTCTCTTTCCTTTCAATTTCCCCTTTCTCTCTTTTCATTCTCTTACTCTGCTTTCCTCATCCTTCTCTCGCCCCGTTTTCATCCTTTTTTTTCATTCTCCTTTTTAATCTTTTTTGTTTTCTTTCCTTCTCTCGTTATTCTTTTTTCCCTCTCTTCCCTTTACCTCTTCCTCTATTTTACTATTTAATTTCTTTCCTCTTCCCCTTTATTTCTTACTTTCTCCATCTCTCTCTCTCCTATTTTCCCTGGATCTCGTCAGTGAAAGCAAGATGAGAACACAGTGGCAATTGAGGGGGCTGAAGCCATGACACGGAAATATGCCAGTAAGCACTGGGTACTCACAGCTGCTTTCTTACCTGCTTGTGTGAAAGGGTTTGCTCACAGTACTTGTACTGAGAGGTTACTTTACACACTTTGGAGGTCTGAGCTCTGACCTATCGTATCAGCATGGGTGCTGCTTACACTGCGATACTTTGGACCTCAGATGAGGACCAAGATGAGCACTAGGAGCAGCAGGAGAAGCAGCACCAGGAGCTCCAGCAGAAGCAGCACCAGGAGCTGCACCAGGAGAAGCAGCTCCAGCAGAAGCAGCACCAGGAGCTGCAGCACTAGGAGAAGCAGCTCCAGCAGCAGCCTGCTGCTCACAGACCTGCAGCTCCACAGGAGAGAGGGGACCAGCAGAGAGGTGCAGCTCGCAGGAGGCCATACCCGGCACACAGGGTCTACAGGAAGAGGAGAAGCTTCCTCGACATGTCGGAACACCAGTGTCTCAGGAGGCTCAGGATGTTGCGTCAGGTGGTGGCAGACATTTGCGGTCTGCTGGAACAAGACCTGCTGCCAACTGGACCTGGTGGCCACGCTTTCCCAGTGCCTGTCAAATTCGCTGCCACCCTCAACTTTTTTGCCTCTGGATCCTTCCTCGGCTCTGCTGGAGATATTTGCAGGATCTCTCAGTCGGCGGCCCACAAATGCACAAGACAGGTGACTGATTGCTTCTTTGCCATGGCCGACAATTATGTCAACTTTGTCACCGATGAAGCCAGTCAGAGTGAGCGGGCGCTTGGGTTTGTGGCTCTGACTGACTTCGCATAGGTGCAGGGTATTGGCACAGAACATGCAGGAGTGCTGGTCAACGTCGAGGGCTTTCGCTCCATCAATGTGCAACTGGTGTGTCACCACAAAAAGATCTTTATACAACTGTGCGACGATTCCCGTGCAGCTGCCATGATGCTTTCGTCTTGCAGTTGTCCACCCTCCCAAACGTCTTCACAGCTGGAAGCAGAGTTACCGGCTGGCTGCTCAGAGACGGGGGATCCCCACTTAAAACGTGGCTAATGACACCACTCAGGAACCCAAAAAATGAGGCACAGGAGCGATACAATGAATGCCATTATGACCACCAGATGTGTCATCAAACTAGCCATTGGCATGCTGAAGATGTGCTTCAGGTGCCTGGACAGATCTGCAGGCGCCCTTCAAACGCACAAGCCAGGGTCTCCAGGATGGTTCTGGTGTGCTGCGCTCTACACAACATTGTGCAGCAGTGAGGTTTGGACCTGCAGGAGCAATAAGGCACCGAGCCTGTTTGCCCAGTTTTGAGGAGGAGCCGGAAGTTGTCAGTGCGCCCATCTAACCGCAACTTGCAAAAGCCACTTTTGCTCCTCCCAAAAGCCACCAACACAAAGCAGTCCTGCAAACAACAAAACCTCCCTTTCACAGCCCCCAGCATCAATTCCCGTCTTCCCATTTATCATCACACAACTGAAAAGGCCATTTGCCAGTCAGCAACCAAGAATGGGCAGGATGGGGAAAGTGGTGCAGAATAATATTTATGTGGCTCACATATAAAACAGAAACGTATCATTTCTAACACTGTGTAACTCGCCCCTGTGCATACACTTGTGCGACTACAAATCTTTACTCGTACTTTTCCTACCACTTCCACGAGGTGCGACCTCTGTGGCTTCAGCAGAGGTAGAGGCAGGCGGCTCAGATCCCTGCTCTGACAACGGAGCCGCTCTTGGCCGACGTCCCCTGCGTTTCGGAACCTGTGAGAGCCCCGCCAATGAATACTCCACCTGTGCAAGGGGCAGACTCTGGCATCGGGACACGAGGCAGCATATGGGGTACTGACTGAGGGGGCAATGGGTGAGAAGTGGCAGCGCTTTGAGCTGAGTCCCCCACTTCCACGTCCCCTTTCGCCATCATCCTTCTCGTGGCCCAGTCATACTTCCCTGCTAGCAATGAGCTGGAGAACACTTGGCCATTCATCACCCCACTGATGTGCAGCAAAGGCTAGGGTATCAGTTAGCCTATTTAAGGTGGCATTGATAGTGTGCAAGCCAGTGGTGAATGCCTGCATACACTCGTGTGATTGCCTCATTGGTGCTCCTTGCAGGTGACCACTCTTTCCATGGACAGTGACATCATGCTACTCATGCTTGAGACGCACTCCTCCAAACTCTCTGCAAATTTTTAAAATTAATTCCTGGGATGTGGGCGTCGCTGGCAAGGCCAGCATTTATTGCCCATCCCTAATTGCCCTTGAGAAGGTGGTAGTGAGCTGCCTTCTTGAACCGCTGCAGTCCATGTGATGAAGGTACTCCCACAGTGCTGTTGGGGAGGGAGTTCCAGGATTTTGACCCAGCGACGATGAAGGATCGGCGATATACTTCCAAGTCAGGATGGTGTGTGACTTGAAGGGGAACCTGCAGGTGGTGGTGTTCCCATGCGCCTGCTGCCCTTGTCCTTCTAGGTGGAAGAGGTCGCAGGTTTGGGAGGTGTTGCCGAAAAAGCCTTGGTGACTTGCTGTAGTGCATCTTGTAGATGGTACACACTGCAGCCACAGTGCGCCGGTGGTGGAGGGTGTGATATTGAATTCTGTCACCAGGTAGCTGTGTGATATTGAATTCTGTCACCAGGTAGCTGTGTGATATTGAATTCTGTCACCAGGTAGCGCTGTGATATTGAATTCTGTCACCAGGTAGCTGTGTGATATTGAATTCTGTCACCAGGTAGCTGTGTGATATTGAATTCTGTCACCAGGTAGCTGTGTGATATTGAATTCTGTCACCAGGTAGCTGTGTGATATTGAATTCTGTCACCAGGTAGCTGTGTGATATTGAATTCTGTCACCAGGTAGCTGGAGGCCCCCATCTCTCCATCTCTGATGACCAGGTACGCCGAGACTTGGCTTATCCCCAGTGCCGCCTCCTCTGCAGCTGTCAGCTGAGAGATGGCTGGGGGGCCACCTCTGGTTCTCTGCCTCTCCCTCTCCCTCACGTTCTGTGCTCTCTTCTTCTGCAAGGAGGGAAAGGGACCTATGAGTGAGAGTAATGGCATGTATTCAATGGATGGATGGAGAGCATTTGTTGAGGGTGACTATGAGGGAGAGGTATGACATTGCATAAGGATGGGGGTGAGTGTCACTGGTGGATGGACAGACTGGGCTGTGAGGAAATGCATAGACAGAGGGATGGGCGTACCTGCAAGGTAAGTTGGTGTGAGGAGTGATGTGCTGGAGTAGGCTGGAGGAGGCAGAGTGAGGGGGTTGGGGTGACACGCACATCAGGATGTAGGTGAACGTGCCACTGTACTCGCCTTTCCAGCCCTGCTTCAGTCATTAAACCGCTTTCGGCATTGAATCCACGAGCGGGGCACCACGCTTCTGCTGCTGACCTCATGGGCAACCTCCAGCCGCGCCTTCTTTGTTTCACCTGCAGGCTCCTTCCTCCCATCAGTAGGGAAGAGTATCTCCCTGTGGGCCCTCACAGCCCCGGCAGCCCATCCAGGGAAGAGTATCTCCCTGTGGGCCCTCACAGCCCCGGCAGCATATCCAGGGAAGAGTATCTCCCTGTGGGCCCTCACAGCCCCGGCAGCATATCCAGGGAAGAGTATCTCCCTGTGGGCCCTCAGCCCCGGCAGCCCATCCAGGGAAGAGTATCTCCCTGTGGGCCCTCACAGCCCCGGCAGCACATCCAGGGAAGAGTATCTCCCTGTGGGCCCTCACAGCCCTGGCAGCACATCCAGGGAAGAGTATCTCCCTGTGGGCCCTCAGCCCCAGCAGCACATCCAGGGAAGAGTATCTCCCTGTGGGCCCTCACAGCCCCGGCAGCACATCCAGGGAAGAGTATCTCCCTGTGGGCCCTCAGCCCCGGCAGCACATCCAGGGAAGAGTATCTCCCTGTGGGCCCTCACAGCCCCGGCAGCACATCCAGGGAGGCCTCACTAAAACCAGGCGCAGCCTTTGACCGTCTGGACTTCCAACTCCAAACTCCATCAAATTGCATGTTTGGACTGTCCCTTTAAATACTGGCGTTGAAATCGCCTCGTGCTTGGCGTCACCGCGACGCTCACACTAATTGGTCAGGAAACCTGGGAATGTTATGGTCATGCAGTGACTGGTTAAAAAGCCACTGACAGACGCGCTGCACTTACCTCTGGGTCTCCCGCACGATACCAGACCCCCCCTTCCCGCTCCCAGTGCGTCGCCAAGTTAAAATCCAGCCCCATATGTCTGGTTTGACAGTTAACATTTTGCCTCACACCAACTAGAATAACTAAATTGGGGATAAGATCTTGGTGCCTGTTAGGGCCTCTAGTAAGCATTACCCTCCAGATAAACACCTTACGGGTGGTTGTAAAGAATGATGTTTATTGAACTCTTAATTCAGAAAGTGAAGAAGGAAGCACATCTCTTCGAATATTCCTTATATCCATATATACGTAGGATTAGGATTGGGTTTCGTTTCATATTGTAGAATTCACAAAATTATCGCGATTTCATAATAATGAGAAGGAGACATAGTTTCGTATAAACTCAGCTTTATTTCAGCAAAATGCTGTCAGGTTTCAAAACGGACACAAACAGCCTGTAAAATGGCCGCCACGCCTCGTGGCAGAAGGTTCTAGATTTTCAGCAGGCAGACAAGATGGCGTTTCAATAAACATTTCAGCAAGATCGGACAGGACTCAGCACATTTGAGATAATGACAAGACGCGATGGGTTTGCATTTTAAACATAAATACTGGAATCGGTCTTCCAGGTACAAACGAGGGCTATTGTACTGGGCGATCAAGGACCCATCCAAAGACATTGATATGCAAAATCCCCACGGCTCTACGATGAGAGAGCCGTTCGCGGGTACTCACAGCAAGCATTTGGAAGCCCCCAAAACCCCTCCAGGGAGACTACTAGCCGGTTCCACAATGGGAGAAATATTAACGGGTACTCAGACAGTTACAAGTATCACCGAAACCCATTAAACGACAAGTACCACCCCATACAAGAAGTTTGAGCGCCAATACATGACAAAGATGAACATTTAGATTGGGCGGGAGATAAGGAATTACAGTACTATAAACTGTAGTGTCCAAATGTCCATCTCTCTCTTATTCTTTACCACCGACTGGAGCTCTGGACTCTCATTCTCTGATCCGCTGATTTTCCGGGAGTCAACCTCGTGGCTTGCCGCGAAGATCTGTGGAGAGCTGGACTGCGAAGGCCGGTAAGCGGGCGCACCATCCCGAGAAGTCGGTAAACGGTGTCGGATCCGAAGGCCCGAGAGGAGATGAGATGAGATGAGATGAGATGAGAAGAAGACTACACGTGTCGCCGCGGTCAGTAAGCCCCGACCGCGCCTCAAAATATAAGGACCATTTTCGAATTTTACAGGATACTGCACGAACTGGCCCGAGAAGACTATTCTTCGAGTTCTACTGACAACTGGTGTCGGGCACAGTAAGACTCTTCCTCGAACTGTATCTGGAGTCCGAGGTCAACACAGATCTTCATGACAGCAGACGGTCCAGCCTGCTAGCCGGAGCAGAAGCGAGTAAACAAGTGGGGTACAGAGACCCCTGATCAACACGTGGATAGTCAGGTGCTGCGGTGAAAACATCCGAGCAGAGTTTCGGAATTCTCCGAGTTATCACGAGTGGTGAGCATGAGTCTCGATCCTACAGATCTAGATTAGGACAGGTATTGATAGGGGAGGGTTTATGTTTTAAGGATAATTATAATGTGTGTCCCCTTTTACGATGTGTCGTGCGCTCCTCGTTTCCCTAAACCTAGTTTCATAAATGTATGTAAGCTTGTAATGTCATTAATCTGTGCTTATGACATGTATTTCGTAATCTTGAACAATATGCAATAAAGATTTTCCATTTCGCACTATTCAACCGGATCTACCTGAGTTTTTCTCTGCATTATTGCTCTCGCACCTAAGTCCAGTGTCAGAACCGTAAGGGCGAGTGGGTCGAACCACTCACAGGTGTCTAGTGCTACCAGGCTGGCTGGAGACCAGAACAGGCAACAAGGCCTAACCCCGCACTAGCACCCAGGCTAAGCACAGAGCCACCCGTAATCCCTTACAATATGATTAAGATTTTTGCTTTCTTTTCACTTATAAATATCTTGTAGACTTGAACTGTATCTAGAAATAATAAAATGGTCAAAGTTGCTCATTCCCAGACTGCTTCAGGGTACGGATGACATTTAGCAAGAAAAAGCTTTGTCAGCAAGGAGAGGTCTTTTGTTACAAGGAATGATGGATAAGGGGTCCGTGGTCTTCCAGATCAGAGGGCGACCTATATCACAAACAAACCAGACAGTGATCAACAGATCAGTTAGGACAACTGAAAAACAACTCTTCTCACACCACAATGAATCATCAAGGTCACAAGGATGGGTGCGAGGGACTAAAGCCCGTTAAAGATCCTGAGCTTTCCTTTAAATTCGTAGATCGAGACGAGAACGAAAGAATCCACAATGGTCACATTCTCTACCCAGAGCAAAAGTGGGTAATATTGTTTATTTCTCTGTATGACTATTGCTTAAGACTTTGTGTGTGTCAGGACTCGGTCGAGCTCAAAGATTATTTGCAACCATAAAATGGAGTCAAGTCTAAAAACCTCAAAAATCAGATCACGTGAATCGTACATGTATTGTAAGTGGGTGTCTACATTTCAAAGTAGCGCCTGTGCCTGGGGTGTTGAGTAAACTGAAGACAGGAGTTAAAGGGGCAGTGTTTGCCTGGGAAGTGCCGGTGCCATTGTTCCCGGAGTGTTGGGATGGCGCACAGCTTGGTAGAAGCGTTGCATTGGTTTGTGTCACTGGGAAGCAAGTGACAGAGTGAGAAGGTGCCGCACAGGAACTGCCCAGATTGGTTGATAAGTTGCAGGGAAAGCTCCCTGCCTGTCACGGAATGCGGCAATGTTTACGGAAGGTTCTTTGGAATTTGTTTCAGGGCCAAAATTTGTTCCACCACAGATGGGATTTGAACCCACCACCCCTGGTTGAGGAGGCCAGTGCCTTATCCATTTTTAAAATTTGAATTTATTCAACATTAAAAACATTCTGATCATTCCATTGTGTCATACAAATCCATTCCGCAGCTCTGCACAGTCATTCCCCCACCACTTATTAACATCAAAAACTGAAGTTTAATTTGTCTCTCGTGGCATATACTAATGGCGGTGACTGCTGCCAACGAGGTTGAAGTCACTGCACATGCACAGTTTGTGTTTTTTTGGTTGGTCTTGTTTGATTATAAGAACAATTCTGGGGAAGGGCAGCATCGAAGGGGTTCATTTTTTTTGACAGTTGTTTAAAAAAAGTGGTTTGTGTTTCATTCCGTAAACATCTTTCACCTCTTGCTAGAGATTTATTGGTGGGGAAAAAAATGTTTTTTGGTCATACTGTATATTAAAATAAAATGTTTTGGTTTGTGATGGCAACATGCGAGACCGAGCAAGTCAACATAACCTAGTGGTGTGGCGAAGTCAGGCCTCCGATGTTCTGATTAGCTAGCAGCCTCCAGGACCGACCGTCTTAGAGCCGCTATAGGTTGTTTCCGATGCCAATCATTGGACCTTGGCAGCTAATTAAGTCGTTGCAGATGCGCAGAACGATTCTGCGCAGTTTCCGGTCGTTGGCAGCAGTCACTCTGTATTCTAATCTATTCCTGAAAACAAATGCTCCCAAAACCATCTATAAAAACTCATGAGAGACCCTATCAAAGGCTTTCTCTTGATCTATCTTTAACACATAAGCCTCCCTCCCACTCTCTTCCATGAGCTCTATCGCATCTCGGATTGAGACCACAGAGTCTGCGATGTCCCGGTCTACGACTCCATAGGACTGAGAGGGCAAAACTATCTGCAGCAACACCTCCTTCATATGATTTGCCATAACGCTCGCCAAGATCTTATAATCCATATTTAATAATGTGATGGGCCTCCAATTCTTCAGATCCCTTCTATCCCCTTTATTTTTATAAGCTAAGCTTATGACACCTCTCCTCATAGATGGGGCCAGGCTTCCCTCAATTTTAATCTCCTTAAAAACCTCTAAGAGAAATGGACTTAAAATCTCTAAAAATTCTTTATAAAATTCTGCACTGAGCCCATCGGACCCTGGGCTTTTAGCCCCCTTCATTCCACTTATTGCTACTTTTATTTCCGCTAATCCTACTTCTTTGTCACACATGCTTCTCTCATCCTCCTTTAAACCCTTTTCAATAAAAGCACTAACCTTCTCCATCGCCAATTTGGAAATGTTTTCTTTTGGGCAACACGGTGGCATAGTGGTTAGCACTGGTGCCTCACAGCGCCAGAGACCCGGGTTCGAATCTGACCTCGGGTGACTGTCTGTGTGGAGTTTGCACATTCTCCCCGTGTCTGCGTGGGTTTCCTCCGGGTGCTCCGGTTTCCTCCCACAGTCCAAAAATGTGTGGGTTAGGTTGATTTGGCTATGATAAATTGACCTTTAGTGTTAGGGGGGATTAAATATGTGGGGTTATGGGGATAGGATGGGATATGTTAGGGGGAATTAAATACGTGGGGTTACGGGGGTAGGGTGGGATATGTGTACTGTGGGGATTAAAGCAGGGACAGGGTACTGGATTTGGATGATCAGCCATGATCGTATTGAATGGCGGAGCAGGCTCGACGGGCCGAATGGCCTACTCCTGCTCCTAGATTCTATGTTTCTATGTTTCTATGTATATAACTCTTGATAAAAGCTGCTAGCCGCCTCTAAAATCTCCCCACTTTCATTAATGATCTTCTCCCCAAACTTCAACTCTCCAATTAATGATAATCTCTGTCGAAGCTTCTCTTGCTCTAGAAAATACCTAGTGCATCTTTCACCCTCCAATGTATCTTAAGCCTTTGCTGGGAGAATGGCCCCCTTGCATTTTTTAGCTTGCAATAATTCCCACTCTTCCTTTAACACCCGGAACTTAGTCTCAGCTTCCTTATCCCCTCCGTCAACTGCTTTACAGACATCCGTAAACCTTTTGTTTATATTCTCTTCTCGACCCCGGTTAGCTGCCGTTCTCTCTTTCTCATAACGTACCGAAAAAACTTTTACCTCATATTTGAAATTGTCCCACTAAACCCTTTTTTCTTTTAAGAATAAAGGTTCTTTCCGAGCATTCTTTCTTATATTTAAAATCCCTTCTTTATAAGCAATTTCTTTCAGGTATTGATTGTTTAAAATCCACACCCCTGACCCGATCTTAACTCTGCTGTTCCTAATTCTAAGAACCAAAGCCGAGTGGTCACTAAAACTACTTTTTTATAATAAATCCCCGTCACCTCAGAATTTAACCCTTCCTGCATTAACACAAAATCTATTGGGCTCTGTTTTAAAACATCACCCACCCAACCTGTTCTGGAGAACTCTCTTTTTATGAGGTTCCGATCCCTCCATAAGTCTCTCAAATTTAAATTTGCCATCATTTTTACAATCATCCCTCTGGAGTTATCATCTTTAAAGGTCATCTGGGCTGAAATGTCCATCGAGATAAAAATCCATTAAAATCCCCCACTATACAGGGTTTTCCACCTCTGCCACTTCAGTGAATAACCCCCGAAAAAACTCGCGCCGCTTGCAATGGTCGTTCGGTGCACAGATATTAAAGAGATCGCAATTAAATTCCTCCATTTTTACCCTTAGCCGTAAAAATCTCCCCTCCGTGTCCTTGTCCACCAAGGCAACGTTCTCTTTTATGGACGGACTCACCAAAACAGCCACCCCTCTACGGTTATTGTTTGCACAACTTGCAAACGCCTCTCCCTTCCAAACCTTCCGAACTCTTTCTAGGATATCCTCATCCCAAAAGGTTTCTTGCAGACACAACAAGTCAGTGCCTTTAAAACATTGCAACAACTGCTACAATTTCTTCTCACCCCTCAGTCCGTTCACATTAATCGAGACCAATGTAATCATGGCTCCGAATAAGGGAAGTATGCCTGATAATCTCCCCATCATTAAATCTCCGGCCCTTCCCTCCTCTCATGCTCCTTCCCAACTTTTTGGGCAGCTGTTGCTTTCTCCTGCAGCCTCCGGCTCTTTTTCACCTCCTGTTTGAACCTTCCCTGCTGTTTCAGCCTCGTCCTTATATTAGGTTTGGGCCGAGGAGCTGCCCCTTCTCCCTCCTTCCGCCCCTCACTAACCTTTCCCTTTCCACACGATGCCACCCCACCCCACACTTCCATGTCTCTGTCCCCCTCTGACTCCTCACTCTCGAGCTCTTCTGTAACCTCCCGTCCCCCCTCCCCGTCAGATACATAATCTCCCTTAGAGAGTCTTCCTGCTATTGCGGTTTCTCCAACAATGCCCCTCCCTTCGGCCTCATCTCCACCGCTGACCCTTGCTCCCCTTTTCTTCTCTCTCTGGGACAATGGCGCATCTTCCACTTTCTTGCTCCCTTCTGGTGTCTTTGTCTCCCCGCTCCCATCGTTTCCCTTCCGTTCGCTGGCTGTGTCCTCCGCCTGCTCCGCTCCTCCGGCCGCTCCGCTCACACCTCCTGCTCCTTCTGTCATCTCCTCGTCACTCAAGGGGCTTCCTTCTGACTCAGAATCTCAGTGGGTGGGGCCTTTGTGACATCCCACAGCTCTCCGCCCTGCAGCTCCGAGCGATGTGTCCAGACTCGCTGCAGTTATAACAGTACAAGTCTGGACAGCTTCTTACAAGATGGTCGTGTCCAAGACAATAATAACAAACTTCCACCTGGTTACCATGCAGTACCCGGAAGTACTGCACTCCTTCCATTGTCTCGAATTTCATGCTATACGGCAGCGACCTCACTCCCCAGGGAACCGCACCTTCACATAACGGGTTCCATCTGCTACCCACGTTCCTGGATAGTATCTCCTCTTTATTGCTGAGCAGATCTTAATGTCCCACGACTCCAACTTTTTTATTAGCACATCGTCCTCAATATAAACCGGCAGGTTTAAGAATGAGACCACCACCTCTTCAGAATATAGCAGCGATACCTCCAAGAACCTTCAAACTCAGTAAAAGTCTTTCCACCTCCTCTCGGCCACTGACCGTCACCTCGAACCCAATGTTCCGCTTTGGTCGGCAGGCAAAGCAGCTTCCCTTGCCGCAGTCTTCATGCACAGCCTGGATAATATCCCGAGCTCGTATCTCTTTCTCCTCGCAATGAGCCAACACCATGTTTTCCTTTCCAAGCCCCCTAGGGTCCCGGCCCAAATCTTTGGGCCTTTTCTTCTCCCTTCCCCCAACATTTTCTCCCCTGATTAAATTCATCCTGCAAACATTGTCCTCTGAGGGGCCGGCACTCCGAGCCCCTCTGCAGCTGTCTGGCTGCTCTTTATGGACCAAAAAGGCCCTAAAATCTGAAATAAGCAACCCAATCGATTGCCATAAGACACATAGGCAACATATTAGCCCATTGAGTGGGTGATTGGCACAACATGTCTTGAACCCAGTTTTCAGGGTTCTATTTCTCCTCCACCCGAGGACTGTGGGTGATGTGAAATATGCAACGTGTGCTTAATGCCCATGTGTTGTTGGAGTTCAGTAGATCCACCCCATGTGCCACCACAGGTATCTCACCATACCCGGCAATGACGGGAAGACTGATGGGCAAACCAGGACACTGGTTGGTGCCCACAGCAACTCCTTGCTGTTGGGGGCAGTAGGAATTAAATGGTTAAATCAGATGGTCGAGTCTGTCAATGAGACCAATCAATTTGTGGCTAAACACATTGGAAAATCTAAACAGCAGGCTAAGCAGTATTGTGACAAAAATGTCAAGCCATCGGAATATGAGGCTGGTGACTTGGGCTGGTACTAAATTACAGTAAGAAAGAACATCGATTTGAACCAAAATGAAAAGGACCTTTTCCTATTGTAGACAAAGCCAGTCCAGCGGTTTACCTAATCCGGTGTATCGGGAAAGGTAACTAAATGGTACCACATCAACCAGCTTAAGTCAGTCAGAAGTGAAACTGATAACTAACACATAATATGGTTAGTTTACAGAACTAAAACTGGAAATGGAGATTGGACGGTATCGACTGCTCCGACTGACATCTGACCTGGGGGCGGGTCCACAGCCAACGACTCAAGCATGCAACGTCATGGTCGATGGAGATGGTGTTCAGAGAGGAACCAATACACAGCTGGACCAGTCACACTGGGACTATATATACTGGGGACAGGAAGCCGATGAACTGTGGGCTGAATGAAACCATAGTAACGACTTACCAGATCCCTGAAGGGCCGGGACTTTGTATCCATTGTTCAGAATCGCATCACATGTCTCGGTGGTGTTGCAAGTGGCTGTTGTTGTTATATTTGTATTATGATGGACTGTTTAAAGTGGATGCAAGGAAGACTTAACCGACGCGCTAATAATCTGGAGCTAGCGGCCCTTGCACAGGAGGAGGACGATGACTGGTCATCCTGCTGAGGGAAGTACTGAAAAAAGCCACCAAGTGGTTGGGGGAACAATTAAACAACTGAACAAAGTCCTGTTGTCCAGGAATGATCTGGTATACTTATAACATTACAAAGCCCAGCTTTTGCTTCACCCCAGTAGAACTCAAAATTGGACACATTGTGCTGCAACTGCTACCCCAACATGATGAGGCTAGTCGGGAGATAATAATTTTGAGTGATTGGCACTGACAGTGCCACACTCTCAAGGTGAGGACTGTAAGAATATTGGACATAGAAGCAAAATGAACATCTTTTGCTTGGAAATATTCTTCTTCCTGCATTGCAAATCATCTAAAGTGATTTTGTTTAAAACCACAGACTGCTGACACAGGTCAGAAGCTGATCAGATCATGGGGTCATTGTCTCGATTAGGATATGCTAATATTGGAGGTTGGTCGGGACAATGGGGAAGCAGGAACAAGCAGAGGAGCCAGCATCATTCCAGATTGTGTGGAAGGCATCCCAGGTGAGATGTTGATTTCAGATTGGCCAGAAGACTGGAGACGCTGAAGCTAACACAGAGACTAGCTGCAAAATCACATGAATCATCTGGGATAGTTTCAATGTGATGGTTTCACTGTCAGCTGTGGCTCATTGGGTAGCACACTTGCCTCTGAATCAGAAGGTTGTGGGTTCATAGTCCCACTCCAGGGACTTGAGCACATAAAGCTAGGCTGACACTCCAGTGCAGTGCTGAGGGAGTGCTGCACTGTCGGAGGTGCCGTCTTTAGGGTGAGACGTTAAACCAAGGCCCTGTCTGCTCTCTCAGGTGGTCGTAAAACATCCCATGGCACTATTTCGAAAGAGGACCAGAGCAGGGGAGTTATCCCCGGTGTCCTGGGGCCAATAATTATCCCTCAACCAACATAACAAAAACAGATTATCTGGTCATTATCACATTGCTGTTTGTGGGAGCTTGCTGTGCGCAAATTGGGTGCTGTGTTTCCTACATTACAACAGTGACTACACTTCAAAAGTACTTCATTGGCTGTAAAGCGCTTTGAGACGTCCGGTGGTCGTGAAAGGCGCTATATAAATGCAACTCTTTCTTTCTTTATCTCATGTTCCTTTGAAGTACAAAATTAAAGTTGAAGTTGAGCAATAGTCAAACAAACAGGATGGCCATTAACTGTTGGACAGAGATGCTAACTACAGTTGTGATGGTTCAGGAAATGGTATCGAGGTATTGATAGATGCATTGACTCTCCAGAGGACAAGAATGCAGTCTGTAGCTTTCTTGTTCCTTGGGTTTTAAAAACAGAAGCCAGTCTGCAGTTCAAGTTGTCGGGTCAAAACTAGGAGTCACGCCAAAATGTGTGGAGTCAAGGCAACAGAGGAAGGCACAGCCACTATATAAGCATATTGGTGTCAGTCTCGAAACATTCGACCTTTCCTCCGCAAATTAGGAAACCACAGGTGAGGCCCAGGATGTTGCTGGTGGGGGATTTGACGATGCTAATGCAATTGAATGTCAAGGGGAGGTGGTTAGACCCTCTCTTCTTGGAGTTAGTCATTGCTTGGGACTTGCGTGGCATGAATGTTACTTGCCACTTATCAGCCCAAGCCTGAATGTTGTCCAGGTCTTGCTGCATGTGGCCATGGACTGCTTCATTATCTGAGGAGTTGTGAATGGCACTGAACATTGTGCAGTCATCAGTGAACATACCCACTTCTGACCTTATGATGGAGGGAAGGTCATTGATGAAGCAGCTGAAGATGGTTGGGCCCAGGACACTGCCCTGAGGAACTCCTGCAGTGATGTTCTGGGGCTGAGATGAATGACCTCCAACAACCACAACCATCTTCCTTTGTGCTAGGTATGACTCCAGCCTATGGACAGCTTTCCCCCCTGATTCCCATTGACTTCAATTTTACTAGGGCTCCTTGATGTCACACCCGGTAAAATGTTGCTTTGATGTCAAGGGCACTCATTCTCACCTCACCTCTGGAATTCAGCTCTTTTGTCCAAATTTGGACCAAGACTGTAATGAGGTCTGGAGCTGAGTGGTCCTGGCAGAACCCAAACTGAGCATCGATGAGCAGGTTAGTGGTAAGTGCCGCTTGATAGCACTGTCGACAACCCCTTCCATCACTTTCCCGATGATTGAGAGAAGGCTGATAGGGCGCTAATTGGCCAGATTGGATTTGTTCTGCTTTTTGTGGACAGGTCATACCTGGGTAATATTCCACTTTGTCGGGGAGATGTCAGTGTTGTAGCTGTACTGGAACAGCTTGGCTAGAGGCGCGGCTAGTTTTGGAGCACAAGTCTTCAGCACGACAGCTGGGATATTGTCGGGGCCCATAGCCTTTGCTGTATCCAGTGTGCTCAGCCGTTTCTTGATATCACGTGGAGTGAATCGAATTTGCTGAAGACTGACTTATGATGGTGGGTCCTCTGGAGGAGGCCGAGATGGATCATCCACTCGGCACTTCTGGCTGAAGATGGTTGCAAACGCCTCAGCCTTGTCTTTTGCACTCACGTGCTGGATAATCGGATAAAGATATGAAGCAGAGGAAGATAGAGGTTTATGGTGGAAATGTGTGCAGTAGTGGGACCACCGATAGAGCTAAAAGGGTTAAATTATTAGAACTGGTTGTATAGAGGCATAGCTCGGCACCTCAGTCCCATCGAATGCTCATCCTGTGCCACGTGGGAAGTCCAGGATGCTTCTCGTGTCCTGGACAACTGCAGGTGCAGGAAGTGTCGTCAGCTGGAGGAGCTCGAGCTCCGGGTTTCGGAGCTTGAGCAATGGTTGGTGTCACTGCAGTGCATCCGCGAGACTGAGAGCGACATGGATAGCACGTTTGAGGAGGTAGACACCCCGCAGCTTAAGAGCTTGCAGGCCGAGAGGGAATGGGTGACAGCCAGATAGACAAGGAGGACCAGGCAGGTACTGCAGGAGTCCCCTGAGCGCATCTCTCTCTCTCTAACCGATATTCAACTCTGAATACTGGTAAAGGCGATGTTCCCTCTGGGGAGTACAGCCAGAGCCAAGGCCATGACACCATGGGTGGCTCAGCTGTACATGGGGGGAGGAAGAACATCAAGAAAGCATTAGTGACAGGGGATTCAATAGTTAGGGGAACAGACAGACGTTTCTGTAGCCGCAGACGTGACTCCAGGATGGTAAGTTGCCTCCCTGGTGCCAAGGTCAAGGATGTCACTGAGTGGCTGCAGGACATTCTGAGGGGGGAGGGTGAACAGCCAAAGGTCGTGGTCCATATCGGTACCAACGACATAGGTAGAACGAGGGATGAGGTCCTGCAGCAAGATTTCAGGGAGCTAGGAAAGAGATTATAAAGCATGACCTCAAAGGTAGTAATCTCCGGATTATTCCCGGTGCCACATGCTAGTGAGTACAGGAATAGGATAGAGCAGATGAATGTGTGCCTGGAGAGATGGTGCAGGAGGGAGGGCTTTAGATTCCTGAGGTATTGGGACCGGGTCTGGGGGAGGTGGGACGTGTACAAGCCGGACAGGTTGCACCTCACAGGGCTGAGATGAATATCCTCGCTGGGGAGTTTGCTGGTGCTGTTGGGGATGGTTTAAACTAGCTTGGCAGGGGGATGAAAACCTGAGAATAAATTCAGATGGGAGAGAAGCAATGCTGGAAATGGAAGGCAGGAAATTAGTGTGGAATGCAGAGGTATTAAAGACTAGAAAATAGACAGCAAAGGGGTTTGGCAGTGCTTAATGGTATATACTTCAATGCAAGGAGTCTAGTGAATAAGGCAGATGAGCTGAGTGCACAGATAGACACGTGGAAGTATGATATCATAGCTATTACTGAAACATGGCTGAAAGGGCAGGAATGGCAGCTCAACATTCCTGGTTACAGGGTTTTCAGACGAGATAGAGAGGGGGATACAAAAGGAGGGGGGTCGCAATATTGGTTAAAGAAACAATGACAGCTTTGAGGAGGGATGATAGAAGGATCATCAAATGAGGCCATACGGGTTGAACTGAAAAACAAAAAAGGGGCAACCACACTGCTGGAAGTGGACTATAGACCCCACAATAGTCAGAGGGAGATAGAAGAGCAAATATGTGGGCACATTTCTGAGAAGTGCAAAAACAATAGGGCAGTAATAGTAGGGGATTTCAACTACCCCAATATTAACTGGGATAGAATCTGTGTAAAAGAGGGAGCAGAATTCTTAAAATGCATTCAGGAGAACTTTTTTAGCCAGTACGTAGCAAGTCCAACAAGAGAGGCGGCAGTTCTGGACTTGGTTTGAGGGAATGAAGCTGGGCAGGTGGGAGGGGTATCAGTGGGAGACCATTTTGGTGGTAGTGATCATAATTCAGTTAGATTTAGTGTAGTTATTGAAAAGAACAGAGATAGACCAGGAGTAAAAGTTCTCATTTGGGGAAAGGTCAATTTTACTAAGCTGAGATGTGATTTCGCAAAAGTGGACTGGAAACAGCTACTTGAAGGTGAATGAGTGTCAGAGCAGTGGGAGGCATTCGAGGAGGAGATAGTGAGAGTTCAGAGCAAATATGTTCCCACAAAGAAAAAGAGTAGGCTTCCAAATCTAGAGCCCCCCGGATGCCAAGCGGTATACAGGGTAGGATAAGGAAAAAAAGGGAAGCTTATGTCAGATACCAAGAGCTAAATACTGCAGAAAGCCTAGAGGAGTATAGAAAATGCAGGGGTGAAATTAAAAAGGAAATCAGGAAAGCAAAGAGAGGGCATGAAAAAATACTGGCAGGTAAAATCAAGGAGAACCCAAAGATGTTTTATAAATACATAAAGAGCAAGAGGATAACTAAAGAAAGAGTAGGGCCTATTAGAGACTAAAAAGGTAACCTGTGTGTGGAGGCGGAAGACGTGGGTATGGCTCTTAATGAAAACTTTGCGTCTGTCTTCACAAAAGAGAGGGACGATGCAGACATTGTAGTTGAGGAGGAGGAGTGTGAAATATTAGATGAGATAAACATAGTGAGAGAGGAAATATTAAGAACATAAGAACATAAGACGTAGGAGCAGGAGTAGGTGATTTTGCCCCTCGAGCCTGCTCCACCATTCAATAAGATCATGGCTGATCTGATCTTGGCCTCAACTCCACTTCCCTGCCCGCTCCCCATAACCTTTGACTCCCTTATCGTTCAAAAATCTGTCTATCTCCACCTTAAATATATTCAATGACCCAGCCTCCACAGCTCTCTGATTCATGACCCTGTGAGAGAAGTAATTCCTCCTCATTTCCGTTTGAAATGGGTGCCCCCTTATTCTGAAATTATGCCCCCTAGTTCTAGATTCCCCCACGAGGGGAAACATCCTCTCTGCATCTACCCTGTCAAGCCCCTTCAGAATCTTATATGTTTCAATAAGATCCCCTCTCATTCTTCTAAACTCCAATGAGTATAGGCCCAACCTGCTCAACCTTTCTTCATAAGACAACCCCTTCATCTCCGGAATCAACCTCGTGAACCTTCTCTGAACTGCCTCCAATGCAAGTATATCCTTCCTTAAATAAGGAGACCAAAACTGTCCGCAGTACTCCAGGTGCGGTCTCACCAACGCCCTGTACAGTTGTAACATGACTTCTCTACTTTTATACTTCATTCCCTTTGCAATAAAGGCCAACATTCCATTTGCCTTCCTAATTACTTGCTGTACCTGCATGCTAACTTTTTGTGATTCATGTACAAGGACCCCCAGATCACCTCTGTACCTCAGCATTTTGTAATCTCTCCCCATTTAAATAATAATTTGCTTTTTTATTTTTCCTACCAAAGTGGATAACCTTGCATTTTCCGACATTATACTCCTTCTGCCAGATTTTTGCCCACTCACTTAGCCTGTCTATATCCCTTTGGAGATACTTTGTGTCCTCCACACAATTTGCTTTCCCACCTATCTTTGTATCATCAGCAAATCTGGCTACATTACACTTGGTCCCTTCATCCAAGTCATTAATATAGATTGTAAATAGTTGAGGCCCCAGCAGTGATCCCTGCGGCACCCCACTAGTTACAGTTTGCCAACCTGAAAATGACCCATTTATCCCGACTCTCTGTTTTCTGTTAGTTAGCCAATCCTCTATCCATGCTAATATATTACCCCAACCCCGTGAGCTCTTATCTTGTGCAGTAACCTTTTATGTGGCACCTATCGAATGCCTTCTGGAAATCCAAATACACCACATCTACTGGTTCCCCTTTATCCACCCTGCTTGTTACATCCTCAAAGAACTCCAGCAAATTTGTTAAACATGATTTCCCTTTCATAAAACTATGCTGACTTTGCTTGACCATATTATGATTTTCTAAATGAATGCTACCACTTCCTTAATGATGGACTCCAGCATTTTCCCAATGACAGACGTTAGGTTAACTGGCCTATAGTTGCCTGCTTTCTGTCTCCCTCCTTTCTTAAATAGGAGCGTTACATTTGCGGTTTTCCAGTCCGCTGGAACCTCTCCAGAATCCAGGAAATTTTGGTTGATTACAACCAATGCATCCACTATCTCTGCAGCCATGTCTTTTAAGACCCTAGGATGCAGGTCATCGGGTCCAGGGGACTTGTCCACCTTTAGTCCCATTAGTTTGCCTAGTACCTTTTCTCTAGTGATAGTGATTGTTTTAAGTTCCTCCCCCAACCCAATAGCCCCTTGATTATCCATTATTGGGATGCTTTTAGTGTCTTCTACCGTGAAGACTGATACAAAATATTTGTTCAAAGTCTCTGCCATTTCCCTGTTTCCCATTATTAATTCCCCAGACTCATCCTCTAGGGGACCAATGTTTATTTTAGCTATTCTCTTCCTTTTTATATACCTGTAGAAGCTCTTACTGTCTGTTTTTATATTTCTTGCTAGCTTACTCTCACATAAGCTATCTTCTCTCTCTTTATCATTTTTTTAGTCGTCCTTTGCTGGTTTTTAAAAATTTCCCAATCCTCTGGCCTTCCACTATTCTTTGCAACATTGTATGCTTTTGTTTTCAATTTGATACCATCCTTTACTTCCTTAGTTAGCCACGGATGGTTCATCCTTCTCTCAGAGTCTTTCTTTCTCTGTGGAATATATCTTTGCTGAGAGTTATGAAATATCTCCTTAAATGTTTGCCACTGCTTTTCTACAGTCTTACCCTGTAATATATTTTTCCCAGTCCACTTTAACCAAGTCTGACTTCATACCTTTGTAATTACCTTTGTTTAAGTTCAGGACACTAGTTTGAGACCTAGCTTTCTCACCCTCAAACTGAATTTGAAATTCTACCATGCTATGATCACTCTTCCCAAGAGGATCCTTCACTTCAAGATTATTATTTAATCCAGCCTCGTTACACATTACCCGATCCAAAATAGTCTGCTCCCTGGATGGTTCCACAATGTATTGTTCCAAGAAACCATCCCGTATACACTCTAAGAACTCTTCCTCAAGTCTACCTTTGCCAATTTGCTTTGTCCAATCAAAATGAAGATTAAAATCTCCCATGATTATAGCCGTACCTTTCTTACAAGCCTCTATTATTTCTTGATTTATACTCTGTCCTACAGTGTGGCTACTGTTTGGGGGCCTGTAGACCACTCCCACCAGTGACTTCTTACCCTTATTATTTCTTATCTCCACCCAAACTGATTCTATGTCTTGATCTTCTAAGCCAATATCATTTCTCATTACTGCACTGATCTCATCCCTTATTAACAGAGCTACACCACCTCCTTTTCCTTTCTGCCTATCCTTACGAAATGGCAAATACTCCTGAATATTCAGTTCCCAGCCTTGGTCACCTTGCAACCACGTCTCTGTAATGGCTATCAGATCATAATTGAGAGGTCGCACAACACCAGGTTATAGTCCAACAGTTTTATTTGAAATTGGAAGTTGGACTATAACCTGGTGTTGTGCGACCTCTCAATTTTGTCCACCCCAGTCCAACACCGGCATCTCCATATCAGATCATACCCATTTATTTCTATTTGCGCTGTCAACTCATCTATCTTGTTACAAATGCTGCGTGCGTTCAGATATAGAGCTTTTAATTTTGTCTTTTTACCATTTTTCCCTACTCTGACCCCTCTTTCTGATGCACTCTTGTGTGTATACGCTCTGTCCCTTCCTGTCACACTCTGGTTATCATTACCCCTATCGCTACCCTGCACTTTTGCCTTCTCATTTTTTTTTTACTTTTAAAATTTCCGCTCAGTGGATCCCTCCCCCCTACTATTTAGTTTAAAGACCTATCTACAGCCCTAGTTATTCGATTTGCCAGGACACTGGTTCAAATGAAGCCCATCCTGATGGAACAGCTCCCTCTTACCCCACTACTGGTGCCAGTGCCCCAAGAATCGAAAACGGTTTAGCATCTTTGAAGGTAGATAAATTGCCAGGCCTGGGTGAAATGTATCCCAGGCTGTTAAGAGAAGCAGGGGAGGAAATAGTGGAGGCTCTGACCATCATTTTCCAATCCTCTCTGGCTACAGGTGTGGTGCCGGAGGACTGGACGACTGCTAATGTTATACTGTTGTTTAAAAAGGGAGAAAGGGATAGACCGAGTAATTACAGGACAGTGAGCCTAAACACTTTGGTGGGCAAGTTATTGGAAAAATATCTGAGGGACAATATTAATCGTCATTTGGTAGCCTAAAGATGTAACAATTATGGGTAGGGAGGGTGGACCATCTATGGGGGAGTCAGATTCATCTGCCAGAACCTCTCCGTTAGGAACAGACTCAAGCATTTGATGAGTACATACGAACATACGGATTAGGAACAGGAGTAGGCCACTCGGCCCCTCGAGCCTGCTCCGCCATTCAATAAGATCATGGCTGATCCGATTACTCCACATTCCCGCCTACCCCCGATAACTTTTCACCCCCTTGCTTACCAAGAATCTATCTACCTCTGCCTTAAAAATATTCAAAGACTCTGCTTCCACCGCCCTCTGAGGAAGAGAGTTCCAAAGACTCACGACCCTCTGTGAAAAAAAATTTCTCATCTCTGTTTTAAATGGGCGACCCCTTATTTTTAAACAGTGACCCCTAGTTCTAGATTCTCCCACAAGAGGAAACATCCTCTCCACATCCACCCTGTCAAGACCCCTCAGGATCTTATATGTTTCAATCAAGTCACCTCTTATTCTTCTAAACTCCAGCGGATACAAGCCTAGCCTGCCCAACCTTTCCTCATAAGACAACCCGCCCATTCCAGGTATTAGTCAAGTAAACCTTCTCTGAACTGCTTCCAACGCATTTACATCCTTCCTTAAATAAGGAGACCAATACTGTACACAGTACTCCAGATGTGGTCTCACCAATGCCCTGTATAACTGAAGCATAACCTCCCTACTTTTGTATTCAATTCCCCTCGCAATAAACGATAACATTCTATTAGCTTTCCTAATTACTTGCTGTACCTGCATAGTAACCTTTTGTGATTCATGCACTAGGACACCCAGATCCCTCTGCATCTCAGAGCTCTGCAATCTCTCACCATTTAGATAATATGCTTCTTTTTTATTCTTCCTGCCAAAATGGACAACTTCACATTTTCCCACATTATACTCCATTTGCCAGATCTTTGCCCACTCACTTAACTTATCTATATCCCTTTGTAGCCTCCTTATGTCCTCTTCACAATTTACTTTCCTACCTATCTTTGTGTCATCAGCAAATTTAGCAACCATACCTTCGGTCCCTTCATCCAAGTCATTTATATAAATTGTAAAAAGTTGAGGCCCCAGCACTGATCCCTGTGGCACACCACTCATTACATCTTGCCAATCAGAAAATGACCCATTTATGCCTACTCTCTGTTTCCTGTTAGCTAGCCAATCTTCTATCCATGCCAATATGTTACCCCCTACACCATGAGCTTTTATTTTCCGCAATAACCTTTGATGTGGCACCTTATCAAATGCCTTCTGGAAATCTAAGTACAGTACATCCACCGGTTTCCCTTTATCCACAGCACATGTTACTTCCTCAAAGAACTCCAATAAATTGGTTAAACATGATTTCCCTTGCACAAAACCATGTTGACTCTGCCTGATTACTTTGAACTTTTCTAAATGCCCTGTTATAACATCTTTAATAATAGCTTCTAACATTTTCCCTATGACAGATGTTAAGCTAACTGGCCTATAGTTTCCTGCTTTCTGTCTCCCTCCCTTTTTGAATAAAGGAGTTATATTCGCTATTTTCCAATCTAATGGAACCTTCTCCGGATCTAGGGAATTTTGGAAAATGAAAACCAACGCGTCAACTATCTCACTAGCCACTTCTTTTAAGACCCTAGAATGAAATCCATCAGGACCCGGGGACTTGTCAGCCCGCAGCTCCAACAATTTGCTCAGTACCACTTCCCTAGTGATTGTAATTTTCTTGAGTTCCTCCCTCCCTTCCACTTCCTGATTTACAGCTATTTCTGGGATGTTACTTGTATCCTCTATAGTGAAGACCGATGCAAAATACCTGTTCAATTCAACTGCCATCTCCTTATTTTCCATTATTAATTCCCCAGACTCACTTTCTATAGGACCAATGCTCACTTTGTTAACTCTTTTCTTTTTTAAATATCTATAGAAACTTACTATCTGTTTTTATATTTCTAGCTAGCTTTCTCTCGTACTCTAATTTTTCTCTCCTTATTAATCTTTTAGTCATTCTTTGCTGTTTTTTATATTCTGTCCAATCTTCTGACCTGCCACCCATCTTTGCGCAATTATACGCTTTTTCTTTAAGTTTAATACTATCTTTAACTTTTTTAGTTAACCACGGATGGTGGGTCCTCCCCTTGGAATTTTTCTTTCTTGTTGGAATGTATAAATTCTGTGTATTTTGAAATATCCCCTTAAATGTCTGCCACTGCAACTCTATTGACCTATCCCTTAACCTAATTTGCCAGTTCACTTTAGCTAGCTCTGCTTTCATGCCCCCTTAATTGCCCTTATTTAAGTTTAAAATACTAGTCTTGGATCCACTCTTCTCTCTCTCAAACTGAATGTAAAATTCAATCATATTATGATCGCTGCTACCTAGGGGCGCCTTCATTATGAGGTCATTAATTAATCCTATCTCGTTGCACAATACCAGGTCTAGTACGTCGGGTACACAGAGCTGGATTTGAGCTCAGGCTCATGTATCCAGGGCTCGGTTGTCTTCCAGGACTGGGCTGTGGGAGGAGCAACCTCAAATTCTGCACATCCACCTTTGAATGGAATATGGTGCGTGTCCACGCAGTGGGCAATGATGGAGGCTGGGATTTTATGACAGTTAAACTGCTCATCATGCTGCCTGGGGGGAGAGCCTGGTATCTGCTGACCCTCTAATGTATGCTGCATGAGTATAAGAGGGAGGAGGACATGAACCAACCTGATCTCCCAGTTGCACATCTCCCACTGCCTCTGTTATTTGCCTGCCCAGAATTGTGAGGACTTCGTTCTCAGAAGCACTTAGAGAAATTCCCCTGCCTTTCATTAAAAGTGACTTTCTGGTACAAGAAAGTAAACTAGTCTGATATGTAGCTGGCTGCCATGACATTTTCTCACAGGTAGCTGGCAGCAAGCAAGCTATTAATGGGCTGAGATTAATGGTACAAATCATGGGAGACTTGCAGTGCATTCAGTCATGGACGTTTACGAGGGAAGGTGATGTTGGAAGTGAAGGAAAGGGGTGTGAATGGTCTGGCAGCACCTCCTGTGCATTACTGGTTAACTCACCGGTAATTAATTACTTGTGATGAAGCTTATTCCCATCCATTGCATCTACAAGGACCCTTTTTCAATTTTGGGGCCGACCTTTTAATTGCTGCAGCTCTTTAAATGCAGCAGCAGATTACAATTTCTTACTTCCCCTCCTTCAACACCTCCTAATGGGGGCCCGAGCACAATAAACAAATGAGAATGAATGCAACGGTAGTGATGCAGGAGGTCCTGCCCGGCCACACATCTAGCATTGAATCCGTCCACTGGGAACTCCATTGGTCAGAACAGGATTGCTATTTATTTCATAATAAATGAGGTAAAATTAAGAATAAACTTATTTACAAATTAAGAATAAACATATTTACAACAAGAATCTCTCAGCACAATCTGAAACACGTGGAGAAGGATCGGTGAGTCTGTCGAGTTGAGTTGGATCGTCCACGCTGGATCCTTAAACAGCAGAGTTTCTCGATCCATGTCCTCCTCCGGGCAGGCTCCAGTGGAATCTGAGAAAGGACGACTGATAAGAAGACCGCATCCCCTCGGAGACGAGGCCCCATGTGTAGGAAGGACCTGCAGCACTTTTTATACGAGTTGATCCTCCTGGGGAAATCTTTGATGAGTTGTAAGGAAAGGACGTTCAAAAATTCCTCGTACTTCAGGCTGCCTTCCCGTGAATGCTCCTGAATTATTGCACAAACCCTCTGTGAGCCGATATATGGGGCGACCGAGCACAGTGTTAAAAGACAGGCTCTCTGGACCTCCTCACTCTCTTCGTCCAGGTGTAGCAACAAACTGACCAGGTTCAGGTGGATCTCGTCCAGAAAGGAAGCCCTTGAATGTTCATGTCCACATGTGGCCAAAGTGCCAAACACAGTAAATGCGGCAGCACGAACCTGAGCGGATTTGAACTCAAAGCAACATCGAATTCCTTTTGCGATATCAACACAAAAGGGTCTGATAGCATTGACACTGAGCTGGTCCAAGAGCTTTGAGAGAGTTGATGTCACTTCAATCATGAATTCCTCCTCGTGATACTCCTTTCTCTGCAGTATGTTACTCATTGCAGCCAACAGGTCCGAAGCGTGTCTCTCCATCACTCCAGCTACTCCAGTTGGAATATTCCCCAGGCCTCGAACACACAGCAACCTGACAGCCAGAGTCGAATCAAGTAGACCCGTGAGCAAACTATTCACCAGGATGTTAGTGAGCCGTGCGTGGGAGGTCAATGAATGTTTTAAAAGTTCAGCAAAGAAGGCAGCCACAGTGGCTTTCTGGCCCTCCTGTGTAGTTGACAGGACAGGTGCAAGATCCACCACAATCCCAATCAGCTGGTGCTCATTGAATAAGCTCATCGCTCGAGCGAGCAGAGCAATCCCCTTGTGGTAGGTGAGTGGGTCCAACATCAAATCCCAGCCTCCCTTCTCCTGGACAGAATCTACAACCACTTCATTGTGCGCTCGATTCAGCATGGCCCTGAGAGTCTTCACTGACGACAGGCAAAGCTCTGGGCTTTTGCACACTGATGTTGCTGATCGATTTTCTGACAGCTCTAATTCACAGCAAGGAATGAAGTCAAAAGGCAGATTCACGTAGATACAGGAACTGAGATGATTTAACAGAGCACCAAATAACTCAGAATATAAGGCGTTAACAGCCTCTGCAGACTCTGGCTCTGACACCATCTCGTACAGAGCGCTTATAACAGCCAGAGGATCAGGGCTCTCATCCTCTGTCACTGAATGGCTCCTTTCATTCAATGGCACTGATCTGTTCATGTATTGCATCAGTTGTTTGAATGATGAAAAAGCCAGTTGGGTCTTCTTTGCTGCTGAGTGCCAGATGGCGATGGTGCGCTCGTCCACGGGGAACCTGAGGAGACAACGCACAACAGCTGGCAGGTGCTGGGCAGTGAGGAGAGTGAAGGTTTCCAGCACAGTCAGTGTCACTTCCTTTTGTCTGATTGCCGGCATTTGAAGGTGCAGCGCCTCGAGGATCTCTGAGAGCTGATCCTCCAGCTCAGGGCCACGTCTCGCAACAACAGCTTTCATTATAATAGCAGCTGTATTGGAACAGCTGGGGTGGTGGTCAACCAGCCCTTTGAAGAGCATAAAGAGCAGGTTGGCCAGCTGGTCCCGGGGCAAGTGCTTGGAAATGAGATCTGCGAGCTCGGAGCATCCTTGAAAGAGGACTGTGGTGTCTGTGCTTGCCAATCGTTGGCCAATTCTTTTCAGAACCTGTTCCTGCTCAATTTGCTCATCTAGATTCAAACCTTCATAACACGCTTGGATCTTTAGGAGGATGTGCAAACTGTCCATTGCCCTCTGCCGTATGGGGAGCAAGGGGTCAACACATCGTGGCAGCAGCTGACCAACTACAGCCCCCAAGTCAATCGCTGCCATTATATTATCAACATCAAGCTCCTGCCAGTAGAATTTCAGCAGCTCGAAGTCACGTCTACTGCTCGCTCTCTTTCGTAACCCCTCGGTGATATCATCCACTTCTCCAAATATTTGTGTATGGTCTGGAGACCCTCAGGGGACAGGTTCTGAAGCAAAACCTGTTTGAGGAGACTGTATAGAGCAGCCATACTTTCCGTGTAAAGAGTCTCTCCTCCTCCTGGGTTAACAGGGGTCCTGTCCTGGGCCTGGTTGGGGTCCACAGGGACCAAACTGAAAATACTCCTCAAGCAGCTTTGAATTAACTGGCAGTTATCAGCTTCATTTAACTGTGGGTTGAGTTGGACAAGATGAAGGCAGGCATTCATTGCCAACCTGCCGAATAGGAGTCTGCAGCAGCTCTGTTGGCTCAGCCTCGATGAGTTGTTGCATGTACTTCAGTAGCTCACTTTTCCTGCTGAAATTCAAGGGGAATGTCCGACTGCTGGACTGCACTGCTCTGGCTATCAGAGTCACGGTCTTTATCAGGCTCAACGTCAGAGTCAAGTCCATGGATTCTTCCTTTACCCCCTGTCCAAGCTGGCTGAGTTGATCACTTAACACTGGCAGAATGTGGTTCTCTATTCGGGATAAACAAAGGTCTGGTGGAGCATTGATTGCCAGATACCCATAGCTAAGAACCAATGTGCTCTTAGCATCATCCGCCTCAAGATCAGACTCATCCTTAAGGACACGGAGGAAACTTCTGGACTTCTTCAGGAGGTTTAAGTTATTATAATCCACGAGGCTGCTGAAGGTGGCTTCAAAGTTAGTGATAGAACAGAAACCAATTCCAACAGCCACACCCTCTCTCTCAACGGTCTCTCTGTGCTGAGCATTCTGCAACATTTGTTGGATCTGTTTCTGTATGTCCGTGCTCTCTGAGTGGTGTAGCACCATCCCAAGACATTTATATAGAAACCCCTTCTGTTGTGGATAACTGTGGGAGATTGTGATCTGTTGGTTTATCTCATCGATCAACTGGCACGTCCACTGCTCGTCCTCAATTGTTTTCAGAGTTTTGGACAAAAGCAGGATCAGTTTCTCCTCCCATTCTTGCTGGGGCAGGGTCTTCTCGGAACTCTCCACCAAGTTATTAACTAACAATGGAATCTCCTCCTCCCACATCTTCGCTATTGCTGCGTGAATATTCAGGCTCATGGCCTGTAATAGCCTCAGTGCAGCAGCACCACGGCCTTCTCCCTCATGGGGACAACAAGCTAGGATCAGAAGCCGTGTCAGCAGTGCCTGAGGTTTCGGGAGATTTGCATTTTGTTTATAAAGGAGGAAATACTTCTCATCTCCCGCTTGCAGCTTCTTCTTTGCAAGTCGTGTTAAACACTGAGAGACCATTGTTAGCCCTTTGGTGTATTGAGGTAAAGTCATGAAGTGCAGTAGGAATGGCCAGAGTACATCCTCCATACTCTCCAGAGCTGTCAGAGTCAACATCATGACTTCACACATTATACTCATGTCTTCATGGGTAACCTGATCTCCACCATTATCCAATGGGATTTGGTTCCCTGAGTCTGTGGAGAGAACATACTGTCTCAGGATAAACTCCACCATTATTCTTCCTCCCTCTAGATCTAGGTAACCTTCGTGGGCCATGGCACCAATTGTCTCCACAATCAGCTTCTTGACATTGTTGTTGTTGTCTAGAAGCGTTAGTTTCAAACCAGCCACAATTTGGGCCTTCCTCCTTTCCAGCTGTGAAGGGACAGCCCTGATAAGGTGCTTGAGGACACTTAGTGTTCCCAGTCTAGTTTGTGGATTGTTGGTTTCCAGCTGGGGGAGAAGGAATTCCATCAGTGAGTCGGCATGATCTTGGGCCAGAACAGTGTAGCAGCCAAGGATCTGATTGCGATTCTCTGCAGTGAGCTGGTTATCGCAATCCACTGGAATACAAAACTGTTCCTGCAAGTTGCTAAGCAGATCCTTCATCTGTGTTCTAAGACTTTTGCTTCCCATATTGACAGCAGTAGCTACAATCTGACACAGACTACGGGTGATAGCAAGGTGTTGGGATTGAAATTTATACAGATCCAGGATTCCAGGAATTAATCTTGGCAGTTCTACCTCTAGGCTGTCTTTGGGCATCAAGGTGGTGGAGTAGCCCAGAGCTTCCACTATTATGATATTTAATGGAGACTCCTCCTTCTCAAGCCACTTATTGAAAAGCAAATCATACGCAATGTTCATCTCATTGGCGAAGGGTTCTTTAGTCACTGTTGTCTGTGGGCACTTCTCTACATCATCCACGTAGAGTAGGATGTTCTTGCTGAAAGCGCCCAGTGCTGCAGCAAACACTGATTTATGGTAGTCTAGCTTGACCTTCATCAGTACTGGAATCATAATCTCCAGGATGGGCTTTATTAAAGGTACCATCTCATTGACATGGGCTGATGACAGCCTTGTCAATGTTTTGACCAAATAAACATGGGATGGATACCCTTTCTTCATATCTTCCAATGTAACTGCCAGCACTTTTTGTAAAAATCCTAAGCCAATGGCAACCAGGAGGTTACATGCAGCTTCCTGGCTTAGCTTATGTGCTTCGATCAACGTGGTTGCTCTGAGGGAAGCCATAACGATGAGAGAGTCAGCCACATGGTGTTGAATGAAGCTGACTTTGTCTTGGACGATCATCTCCATGGTGTTCAGAATGACTGTGCTCTGATCATCCGGGAGCCAGACACGTTGCCAGAGGTAGCGACGGCAAGTGAGGAGGACAAATTCTGGCCACTGCTGACCCAGTCTATATATAGTCTGGGATATTTCTCGTCGAGTGTTGTCATCATCATCGACCAGTCTCTTTAACAGAACCATCAAGAAAGCGTCAATCTTTCTACCTGGTTCTTGCGCCATTCTTGGGGTCTTGGTGGATTTGTCTGCAATTTGTAATATCACTACAGCAGGGGTACAAGGACAGAAGAAAAGACCATTTGACGCATTGACTTTAACTCTAGAAAACCAGCTTCCCCAGCCTAGCAACTAACTGTATGGTGAACTCCTCCAATATCCTGAATTCATCCCCTTACCTGGTGGATCATTCCAAATGTTGATCACCCTTTGAGTTAGAAATGCACTTTTCATTCATTTTAATGAGGTCTCTTTTTCTTCACTTGGCATGACAGGACTCAGTGAAATATTCTGGGTTCACCTTCTCTGTGCCAATGATTGGCTTTCTTTTCTATCAATGTTTTGTATCAATTACAAAGTGTGGAGTCTGGTGTGTGACGGACGTGTGCTAGATTCAAGGTTTCTTTCTGTGTAGTGGTGGAACTCTCATGAGATGACATGTTGGGTGAGGTGGGGTAATGGTGGAGGTGGGGTGCTGTGATTGAAGGTGTTGATGTCGTACAGCAAGTAGTTTCTGAATGAAGTGAGAGATTGAATTTGTGTGGGTGAGAGATTGGAGATGGTGAGTGATGGGGAATGTGGTGTGTCTGAGAGTACGGGAGTGGTGTGTGAGATTGGAGATGGTGAGTGATGGGGAATGTGGTGTGTCTCAGAGTACGGGAGCGGTGTGTGAGATTGGAGATGGTGAGTGATGGGGAATGTGGTGTGTCTCAGAGTACGGGAGCGGTGTGTGAGATTGGAGATGGTGAGTGATGGGGAATGTGGTGTGTCTCAGAGTACGAGAGTGGTGTGTGATTGCAGATTCTCCAATATGAATGGTATCCAGGCCCCAGTCCAGCAGGTTTTCTGGTGCTCCATTGATATACCCAGAGGAAATTGAGGTAAGGTGGCCTGGTCTGTCACCTACAGCCAATATAGTGGACAGTGCACATCCTGTCAGAATTGTGCGCCTGCTTCCTGCCCAACAATTTGGGGACTTAAGGGCCATGTAGCGCCTGAAAAACATGGGCCATGCATCCCAATTTCAAGACCAAAATCATCTAGTATAAACAGTTAAGAACTTTGATCTTCTGGATCCGCCTATGATCCTGAGCTCAAACACCCCTCCCCCTCTGCTCCAGGATCCCCATTTCTCCTGAAATTAGACAGCCCTGCTCGCGCTGCTGGAAGCTAGGAACTTCTCTCACTGCTTCCAACCCTGGGAGTTTTCAGCCCCTCCCCAGGGCCACCAGACCCTCCCCAGCGACTCCAGACCCTCCCCAGAGCCTGCAGACCCTCCCCAGAGCCTGCAGACCCTCCCCAGAGCCTCCAGACCCTCCCCAGAGCCTCCAGACCCTCCCCAGTGCCTGCAGACCCACCCAATGGCCTCCAGACCCTCCCCAGCACCTCCAGCCCCTCCCCAGCACCTCCAGACCCTGCTCAGTACCTCCAAACCCTCACCAGGGCCTCCAGACCCTCCCCAGAGCCTGCAGATCCTCCCCAGCGCCTCCAGACCCTCCCCAGTGTCTCCAGACCCTCCCCAGCGCCTCCAGACCCTCCCCAGTGCCTGCAGACCCACCCAATGGCCTCCAGACCCTCCCCAGTGCCTGCAGACCCACCCAATGGCCTCCAGACACTCCCCAGCGCCTCCAGCCCCTCCCCAGCGCCTCCAGACCCTGCTCAGTACCTCCAAACCCTCACCAGGGCCTCCAGAACCTCCCCAGTGCCTGCAGACCCTCCCCAGTGCCTGCAGACCCTCACCAGGGCCTCCAGACCCTCCCCAGTGTCTCCAGACCCTCCCCAGGGCCTTCAGACCCTCCCCAGTGTCTCCAGACCCTCCCCAGTGCCTTCAGACCCTCCCCAGTGCCTCCAGTGTCATGTCTCAGGAATCACACTGTCTGTGTCACGCTCACACTTCACTCACTCTAATATCATATTCAGAAAGTTTAACGAAATCACAATTCAAGTGCTTCATAGCTTACCAATCAGAATAACAATAATCAATTCTACACAGAAACTAATCAGCTGCTCCCAGGTAAACAGCACAATTTATAACACAACAAACATGTAAAAACATTAAAAATCTGCTAAATATATTCCAATTTTCCCAGAAATGTTCTGCCATGAGGCCTATGTTTTGCCAGGAGCCTGGGGCTTGAGTATTGCTCTGAGGCCACTGTCAGCACTCCTGTGTGACGGGTTTCTAGCCGTCTGGTGCAATGCCACAGATATCCTGCCGAATCCCGCAGAGGAGTTTTACCAGAATGGTACCAGGGATGAAAGACTTCAGTTACTTGGAGAGACGAGAGAAACTGGAGTTGTTCTCCTTAGTGCAGAGAAGGTTAAGAGCAGATCTGATAGAGGTGTTCAAAATCTTGAAGGGTTTTGACAGAGTAAATAAGGAGAAACTGTTTCCAGTGGCTAAAGGGTCGGTAACCAGAGGTCACAGATTTAAGGTCATTGGTAAAAGAACCAGAGGCGACATGCAGAAATATTTTTATGCAGCAAGTTGTGATCTGGAATAAACTGCCTGAAAGGTTGGTGGAAGCAGATTCAATAATAAATTTCAAAAGGGAATTGGAAAAACACTTGAAGGGGAAATTTTGCAGGGCTCTGTGGAAAGAGTGGGGCAGTGGGATTAATCGGAGAGCTCTTTCAACAAGCCAGCACAGGCACAATGGGCCTTCTGTGTTGTTGTGTGATTCTATCGTTCTATGAGTTACCCAACCAGCCCGGCCATCCTAAGTGCTTCTACACCCTTACTTCAAGAGCTTCCAGGCCTCCCCACCCGTGTTAGGGCTTCCTCCCCCGTTGCTCACCCATCCCTCGTGCTTGCCAGCTTGCCCGCCTGGATGTGCAGGGTTCCTTTCCGCCCC
This sequence comes from Squalus acanthias, assembly GCA_030390025.1. Classification (NCBI taxonomy): domain Eukaryota; kingdom Metazoa; phylum Chordata; class Chondrichthyes; order Squaliformes; family Squalidae; genus Squalus; species Squalus acanthias. The sequence continues at coordinate 275,477 of JASTWF010000501.1, read as the reverse complement.
ACCTACTCGCCAACCATTGCCCCGCAGAGATTAATGGTGAGTGGGGAATGAAGTTGCTGCTGAGTGGGGAATGGGTTGTGCTGAGTAGATAAGTGGTTGTGGTTGTGAGTGAGTGGGGAAAACTCGATGAAGGCCAGTGGGGTGAGCTTTGAGTAAGGAAGAGAGAGACTGAGAGCAGAGACGCGGAAGAGACAGGCGAGGGGAAAGCTAGTTTGTCAGGAAATTGAAATGAAACTCATCCCATGCCCGATCCCACCGGACTGGCCATCTCTCCCGGCTCCGATTTGCCTCGTGCCCTCCACTGCCGCTGGCCATCCACAATGGAAAATGTACCCTCAGGGTTTAGTGCAGGAAGTTTAGGCAGCAGCGGCTTTAGGACCATGCAATTGGATGGGGCTCCGAGCCAATCACGGACCCTGAGTGGATCCAGTAATAGGACAGTTACGAAATGGGAATGGCTGATCCTGATCATTTAGTCAACTATTTTTAAATTATGTGAATAAATGAAGGAGCATAGGAACAGGAGTAGGCCCCTTGAGCCTGTTCCACCATTCACCCACCCCCATAGATGGGACATTGTGTGTGGGTCACGGATTGTTAACAGGTTTATTGGGTATGAAGTGAATCGTGACACTGTCATGACTTCCGGATTTTGTCCAGTCCAATGCTGACACTTTCCACACACGCACCGAACTTTCCGAGAAATCAACCGGGTCTAGAGGGAGGAGAGGGAGAACGTGGTGCGGGTGTAAAGGGGGTGGGGTTGGAAGAACGTGATCTGTCTTACCATCTGGATCACATTCTCGCTCTCACTCCCCCACCCCTTTAGACCTGGATCACGTTCTTCCCCCATCCCCACTGTGCTCGCCATGCTCTTTACCCCCCGCCCCCGAGTTCCTGACCTTCTCTCCCACCCACCCCTGAGTTTCTGACCCATCTTATCCTCTCTACCCCCCTCGGATTCCCTCTCTCTCCCCCTCCAATCACCTCTCTCTCCCCCTCCGATTCCCTCTCTCTCTTCCCTCCTCTCTCTCCCCCCTCCGATCCCCCTCTCTCCCACCTACGATTCCCTCTCTCTCTCCCCCCTCCAATTCCCTCTCCCCACTCCGATTCCCTCTCTCTCTCCCCCCTCCGATTCCCTCTCTCTCTCCCCTCCGATTCCCCCTCTCCCCCCCTCCGATTCCCTCTCTCTCTCCCCCCTCCGATTCCCTCTCTCTCTCCCCCTCCGATTCCCCCTCTCCCCCCCTCCGATTCCCTCTCTCTCTCCCCCCTCCGATTCCCTCTCTCTCTCCCCCCTCCGATTCCCTCTCTCTCCCCCTCCGATTCCCTCTCTCTCTCCCCCCTCCGATTCCCTCTCTCTCTCCCCCCTCCGATTCTCTCTCTCTCCCCCTCCGATTCCCTCTCTCTCTCCCCCCTCCGATTCCCTCTCTCTCTCCCCCCTCCGATTCTCTCTCTCTCCCCCCTCCGATTCTCTCTCTCTCCCCCTCCGATTCCCTCTCTCTCTCCCCCCTCCGATTCCCTCTCTCTCTCCCCCCTCCGATTCTCTCTCTCTCCCCCCTCCGATTCCCTCTCTCTCTCCCCCCTCCGATTCCCTCTCTCTCCCCTCTGATCCCCCTCTCTCCCCCTGCCGATTCCCCCTCTCTCTCCCCTCCTCTCTCTCTCCCCGCTCCGATCCCCTCTCTCTCCCCCCGCCGATTCCCTCTCTCTCTGCCCTCCTCTCTCTCCCCCCCCCTCTCTCTCTCCCCCCTCTCTCTCCCACTTCGATCCTCTCTTCCCATCCCCCACCCTGCCGATTTACCACCGGATCCAGTGAGCTTCTCCTTACGGAGCTGAGGACAGCGTGGCCCAGGGTGCCGGCTGTAACTGTTGGGTACTGAGCATGTGGAGCTTCGGTAAACAGCGCTCATGCACAGAAGAGGATCGGGTGCGAATGCCCGGCTCTGTGATTCCGCGTGCATGCACTGAAGGCCGCAAAGATGTTAGTGCAGATAATCGCAGCATTGTTTTAATTGCTGTGACTGTTCCTGTTCAATCTGAAGGGAAATCTCACTGTTAAACCATTTCAATTCTTGGGATAATTCTCAACTAAGGATTCCTTCTTTCGTTTACTCACAGTCTGAAGTCACTCTTTGTCTCCTCGATGACTTTTGCCTGATATTGTGAGGAAGAATTATCTCCTCGGTTAGAATGTGATTAATTTAAGAAATTAATTCTGTAAACAAACAAATTTTGATCACAACAGATTCGGATCAATTTACAAACTGAATTCAGGAAACAAATGATTTTGACACCACAGTTCCTGATGAGTTTAAAACTGAGTTGTGTTGACTAACGATTTGGATCTGCACAGATTCTGAAGACTTTGGTAAGGTTTAAACAAACTTGCCCCTTACTTGTCGAGAGCTTTTCAGCATCTGCACTTCAGCTACTGGTGACACCCACTTCCCTCTGTGTTGCCATGGTTTTCACTGTGATGTCATGTGACATAACCTCCTCAGTCACAATGTGGAGGGTGATGCAGGCCCGAGGTTGAGTGTCCATATAAGGACTGCAAGCTGTTTGAGGCTGGCTGGGGTTAAACACAAACCTGAGATACACTGGGGGCAATTTTAATCTAAGCCACCCATCGGCAAACAGGAGTAGACCATTCAGCCCCTTGAGCCTGTTCCAACATTCACTTAGATCATGGCTGACCTGTTTCTCAACTCGATCAACTCTCTTTGGTTCTGTAAGCCTTATTACCCTTGCCTAACAAAAATCTATCAATCTCAGTTTTGAAATTTTCTATTGACACCCAGCAACAGATTTTGGGCTAGAGAGTTCCAGATTTCCACGAAGTGCTTCCTAACCCATTGCTCACCCAGCCCAAGTGCTTGCCAACATGCCCGCCTGCCTGTGCAGGATTGCTTTCTGCCCCACCTATTTGCCCACCCATCGACTCGCAGAAGCTGTGCACTTACCAACCCACTTGTCTCTCCACCCATGCTGCCTCCCAACCTCCTTGCATGCCCGACACCAGAGCTTTGTCACACTGGTATATGTGAGGCCTCACCAGGGCCTGGTGTCTCCCAAAATCCATCCGCCACACCGCTCATAAATGCTCTTTGGTTCCGAGTTTTTAATCCAATTCTTTCCCTCGTTCCCCCTTCTAGCCTGAATTCCAATGGATATTCCTTTAATTAGGGCTTATTTTATATGAACCGTCCATTACTGTCCTCGCTGTCCTGTACACCTCCTCTCTGGTTTCTTTCAACAATGTCTTATAGATGGCTTCTGAGACATGGAGATTAAGGGGCTGATTCTCCCCGGCTGCTAATGATAGGCAGTAAGAGGGGAGGCGATGAACACTGGGCCAATGACCCATTTACATCACTCCAGGATTACCTGGGCCTTCCTCAAAGGGCCGGACCTGGGCCTGGACCTCGGCCTGCTCGTGTTCCCATGGAAACGAGGCAGCAGGGAGGCATTCCTGGCTCTTCAGTCCCATTTCCCTGTTCCTTGTTTTAATTGCTGTGACTATTCCTGTTCAATCTAAAGGGAAATCTCACTGTTAAACCATTTTAATTCTTAGGGTAATTTTCAACTGAGGATTCCTTCTTTCGTTTACTCACAGTCTGAAGTCACTCTTTGTCTTCTCGATGACTTTTTCCTGATGTTGTGAGGAAGAATTATCTCTTCGGTTATATTTTGATTAATTTAAGAAAATAAATCAGTAAACAAACAATTATTGATCACAACAGATTCGGATCAATTTACGAACTATATTCTGGAAACAAATGATTTTGAGAACCACAGTTCCTGATGAGTTTAAAACTGAGTTGTGTTGACTAACGATTTGGATCCGCACAGATTTTGAAGACTTTGGTAAGGTTTAAACAAACTTGCCCCTTACTTGTCGAGAGCTTTTCAGCATCTGCACTTCAGCTACTGGTGACACCCACTTCCCTCTGTGTTGCCATGGTTTTCACTGTGATGTCACGTGACAGAACCTCCTCAGTCACAATGTGGAGGGTGATGCAGGCCCGAGGTTGAGTGTCCATATAAGGACTGCAAGCTGTTTGAGGTTGGCTGGGGTTAAGCACAAACCTGAGATACACTCGGGGCAATTTTAATCTAAGCCGCCCGTCGGGAAACTGTTGGGATCTGGTACAACGCTGGTTTCACACCCGCCCGATCTCACTCTCCATTGAAGTCATCATGTGGGGCATGAACACCAGCATAGAACTGATGGGCTGAATGGCCTGTTTCTGTGCTGTAAATTCTATCTAAATGTTAATTCATTTCCCCATATCCAGGACTCTGGAGTGGCCCATTTTGTGAAACTGATGAAGTGGTGGAGGGAATGGTGAGATGTTAGTGCAAAGTTGGTGAAAGGGGCATTAAGCTGATTGCCCACAGTCAGCATGGTCAGCTCATTTCAATAATTACCATCAAATCCTGACATCATTTTGGATTAGTGACAGTAGCTGGTGTACTGCGGAATGCGAGAAAGTTGGCTGCAGCCCAAATTTAAAGGGATGCACCTCCTTAATGGCAGGTTATCTTATACGGGAAGAGGGGGTAGTTTTAATCTCACCCTCCCAGCTGGAAACTGATGTGATCGGATTGGCCACCAGAGGTTGTGGTGGTGCGTAAATAAAGGCAATTACAACGGTATGAAGACAGAGTTGGCTAAAGTGGACTCGGAAAATAGATTAAAGGGTAAGACGGTAGATAAGCAGTGGCAGACATTTCAGGAGATATTTCATAACTCTCAGCAAAGGTTTATTCCAGTGAGAAAGAAAGACTCTATGAGAAGAATGAACCATCCGTGGATAACTAAGGAAGTTAAGGATGGTATCAATTGAAAGAAAAGGCATACAATGTTGCAGAGATTAGTGGTAGGCCAGAGGATTGGGAAATTTTTAGAAACCAGTGTACGAAAGACTGGTATTAGAGATTCTTAGTAGATGGGAATCAACTGTGGGAAACCTGGACACTATTCTAAAAATTGTAGGAAACCTCAAACAGGGCCAACGGTACCCTCCCTTTCGAGGAAATCCACCCCCACACGCGATAATATCCGCTAATCCCCTGGAGACCAAGGTAGATCAATTGGCCGGAGAAATGAGTAAATTAACAGCCATACTGAGCACCCACATTGTTACAAGAGCCAATCTGGTGGTGGCCATCTCGGATCTGGCTGGACAACAGCCACAGGGATCCCAGGCGGCAGCCCAACGAAGGGGACACGCCCCCTCTTGGTCGGAAGTGGGGTTCCGACGTGATGTTAACGGGCGACCGGAAATTTTGGTTGTTCTACCGGGGAGCCGACAACAAATCATGCTTATTTCATGTTAAATCATGTTTTTATTTCATGCTTATTGACACTGGTTCATCCGTTACCATCATCCACACCCCACACCCTGAACGCCATGCTGCGGCGGGCAAGGGCTGCTTGACATTACGAGGCTTTGATGGGACGTCAACCTCTGCTTTTAAGGGAGAAATGATAAGTTTGCGCATGAGCGGGATTGATTTGACTGTTGATGACCCCGTCATGATGACAACTCCTGATGGAAGGGGCAGATTGGGAAGTGATGTTTTGGAAAGTTACGGGACAATTATTGATTACAACCAGAGGTGTATTTGGATCGAGACAGGAGGTAGTGAATTGGTCGAAATATCAGATGCCCACTCTGTATTAGCGATTAAGAGGGCTTGCTTGTATGAGGCACTAGATCACCCAGATAAGCGAGTCAAGTTATTAATTCAAACGCACTCACCCGCATTCGCCACTAGTAAGCATGACTGCGGTCGAATGGAGGGTGAGGAGAGGATTAACGGCCCGCCCCACTCCTTTGTTAAACAGTTCCCAATTCCCATAGAAAGTCATCCCTATATTCGAGACGTCACCGACTCCCTCTTAAAACAGGGCATTCTGAGAACAGGCACTTTCACAACCAATTCACCGGCTCGGCCGGTTCGGAAGCCGGACGATAGCTGGAGGCTCACTATTGATTACCAAAGCCTTAACAAGGTTACACCCAAGAGCGCCCCTATTGGTAAGGATGCTCCAACCTTATTATCAGACTTCCCGAAAGACTCTAAATACTCCTCCACCCAAGACATTGCGAACGGCTTTTGGAGAATTCTCGTCAGAACAGAGGATCAATATAAATTTCCTTCACCTTTGAGGAGCAGAGTTACACGTGGACGTGCCGCCCCAAGGCTTCCACAACGCCCCGACCATCCTCCATACCAGAATGGTACGGATCCTGAAAGCTTTTTCTAAGCCCCAGTGCCTGCTTCAGTATGTTGACGACTTGCTACTGGCTACTAGTACAATCGAGGAGCACCTTGAACTGCTAGATGAACTTTTAACACTGTTAAGCAGTGCAGGCTGGAAAATTAACCCTCGAAAAGCTCAGCTTTTGCAGGAACAGGTCATGTATTTGGGAGTGACGATCTCTCCACGGGGTCTAAGTCCTGACGAACATTCAACGACTCCCGCTACCTGTGTCCAGGACAGCTCTCCAATCGTTTTTGGGACTAGTGGGGTACCAGCGTAATTTAATTCCTAGATTTGCAGAACTTGCGAAGCCCCTCTATAAACTGTTAAAAGGAAAAGAGGATCAGGTCTCCTCCCTGTGGGGGCCAGATCAAACCGCAGCAGTTGAGAGATTGAAACAGGCTGTTATGCAGACTACCTGTTTGATATCGCCCAACCCGACACAGCCATTCCATCTCGAGGTCGCATCCACCGACCATAGTCTGACTGCGGTCCTATGTCAAGAACGACTAGACAGGTTACAACCGACTGCATATGCCTCACGGGTTTGCAGGGGGCAGAACGGACTTATTCAGCGTGTGACTGCCACCTACTGGCGACGTTCTGGGCTACTCAACACTTTACCTACATTACGGGCTTACAGAGGATTATTTTGCATTCCCCTCACACCCCACTGAACCTCCTTATCAAACCAGGTGATTCTTTGATCTCATCCCAACGCATTAGTAAATGGACTTTGGAACTATTACAACGGGACATTGATATAACCTCCAAACAGACTACTCTTTTACCACTGATGCTTGCGTACGAGAGACACCCTCACAAGTGTCCACTGCCACTAATAGACTTTGAGTCCCATCCTATTTTGCGATCACCAATAGAAGGAGCCTCCGAGGTATACGTGGATGGCTCCTTCTCTTCTTTTTAGGCAGTCCCTCGGAACCGAGGATGACTTGCTTCCACACTAAAAATGAGTTCTCAGGTGACTGATGAGTTCAATGCGGGACCTACAGTCTCTGTCACAGGTGGGGCAGATGGTGGTTGATGGGGCGAGTGGGTGGGGTGCTTGGGTTGACGTGCGCTCCTTGCGCTGTTTGCGCTTGGCTTCCGCTTGCTCCCGGCGAAGAGACTCGAGGTGTTCGGCGCCTTCCTGGATGCTTCTCCTCCACTTTGTGCGGTCTTGGGCCAGGGATTCCCAGGTGTCGGTGGGGATGTTGCACTTTTTCAAGGAGGCTTTGAGGGTGTCCTTGAAGCGTTTCCTCTGCCCACCTGGGGCTCTCTTGCCATGTCGGAGCTCCGAGTAGAGCGCTTGCTTTGGGAGTCTTGTATCGGGCATGCGGACGATGTGGCCCGTCTATCGGAACTGATCGAGCGTGGTCAAAGCTTCGATGCTGGGGATGTTGACCTGAGCGAGAACGCTGACGTTGGTGCGCCTATCCTGCCAATGGATTTGCAGGATCTTGCGGAGGCAGCGTTGGTGGCACCTCTCCAGTGCTTTGGGGTGCCTGCTGTACATGGTCCATGTCTCTGAAGCATACAGGAGGGCGGGTATGACTACTGCTTTGTAGACCATAAGCTTGATGCTGGGTTTGAGGTCCTGGTCTTCAAACACTCTCTTCCTCAGGCGACCGAAGGCTACAATGGCACACTGAAGGCGGTGTTGGACTTCGTCATCGACGTCTGCCCTTGTTGACAGTAGGCTCCCGAGGTATGGAAAGTGGTCCACGTTGTCCAAGGCCTTGTCATGGATTTTGATAATCGGGGGGCAGTACTGTGTGGCGGGGGCAGGTTGATAGAGGACCTTTGTCTTCCGGATGTTTAGTGTAAGGCCCATGCTCTCGTACACTTCGGTGAAGGTGTTGACGATGGTCTGGAGTTCAGCCTCCGAGTGTGTGCAGACGCAAGCATCGTCTGCATACTGCAATTCATTGACAGAGGATGGGACAACCTTGGATCTGGACTGAGGTCCAACAAAAAACTTGCGACCTAAAGAACAGATGGTGGGTGGAGAAAGCGCAGGAGATCCAGCAGCTAGCCGACAACCACGACGTGCGTGGATTCTTTAGCGCAGTCAAGACCACCTACGGCCCAAGCACCCAAGGTGCTACCCCAAGAAAGGAGAGTTACTCATCAAGGACAGAGAGGCAGTCAGTGCTGATGATACAAAGATAGGTGGGAAAGCAAGTTGTGAGGAGGACACAAAGGGCTGGATTTTGAATGACCCATGGAGTCGGGTTTGGAGGCGTGTGGGGGGTTAAATTTGCAGGGTCGGGGTTTCCGACCCCATCCCGACTCCACGCAATTTTGACATAATCAGTCGCGGGGTTCCCGACTCCGTCCCGCCTTCAAGAGGCGGGAGAGGCCATTAAAGCCCTTAACAAGCTCTAAATTGGCTCTGTAATGCCATTTTGAAACGCTGTAGCTAGTTTAACCCTCTTCTGACGTGAAGCACGCCTGGTGTGAAACACTCCAGTGAAACCTGGCGGGAGCACAAGTGGATAGCTGACTATCGGCTGCAGGTCCACTATTACAACGGAGATGTGATGAAGGTAGTAGTATTAGGTCTGAACGTCGCCCCTGATGCTGCTGCATTGAATGTCCTCAGAGACTGCCTGGGAGGACTTGGTTGCAAAAAATTCTCTCTCTCTCTCTCTCTCTCTCTCTCTCTGTCTCTCTCTCTCTCTCTCTCCTTCCCCCCCCCATTTTTGCATCCAGGTCCACTCACATCAAAAGCGAGGCAGGTCCTCTCTCACCAACAGTCTCTGAGACTAGGCAGTCAGCAATGATGACATCATCAGAGGCGACTTTCAGACTGAAAACACTAATTAGTTCATGGCTTCCCACATGCTCCAACTCAATTGCCCAATTAAGTGAAAATTGCATCAGGCATCCACATTAATCTGGAGTCGGAGGGGAAACACGAAATGCGGATTACACGACCCCAACCCGACCCCAAGACAAAATCCAGCCCACAGAGTCTGCAAAGGGATATAGATAGGTTAAGTGGGTGGGCAAAAATTTGGCAGATGAAGTATAATGTGGGAAAATGTGAGGTTATCCACTTTGGTAGGAAGAATATAAAAGCAAATTGTTATTTAAATGGAGAGAGATTACAAAATGCTGCGGTACAGAGGGATCTGGGGGTCCTTGTACATGAAACACAAAAAGTTAGCATGCAGTTACAGCAACTAATTAGGAAGGCAAATGGATTGTTGGCCCTTATTGCTAGGGGGATGGAGTAAAAAGTAGGGAAGTCTTGCTACAACTGTACAGTGCGCTGGTGAGACCACATCTGGAGTACTGTGTACAGTTTTGGTCTCCTTATTTAAGGAGGGATATACTTGCATTGGAGACAGTTCAGAGAAGGTTCACTAGGTTAATTCCTGAGATGAAGGAGTTGTCTTAAGAAGAAAGGTTGTGCAGGTTGGGCCTATACTCATTGGGTTTAGAAGAATGAGAGGGGATCTTATTGAAACATATACGATTCTGAGGAGGTTCGACAGGGTAGATGCTGAGAGGATGTTTCCCCTCGTGGGGGTATCTAGAACGAGGGGGTATAGTTTCAGAATAAGGGGCCGCCCATTTTAAACGGAGATGAGGAGGAATTTCTTCTCTCAGAGGGTCGTGAATCTTTGGAATTCTCTACCCCAGAGAGCTGTGGAGGCGGAGTCATTGAATATATTCAAAGCGGAGATAGGCATATATTTGAGCTACAGGGGAGTCAAGGGTTATGGGGAGCGGGCAGGGAAGTGGAGTTGAGGCCAAGATCAGATCAGCCATGATCTTATTGAATGGCGGAGCAGGCTTGAGGGGCCGAATGGCCGACTCCTGCTCCTATTTCTTATGTTCTTAGGAGTGGGAAAGAAATTGATGGTGACTGGGGAACGGGCTTGGTGGTGAGTAGTAATGAGGTTGGTGGTGAGTGGGGGAGGGGTTGTGGTGGTGAGTGGGGGAGGGGCTGTGGTGGGTGGGGGAGGGGTTGTGGTGGGTGGGGGAGTGGTTGTGGTGAGTGGGGGAGGGGTTGTGGTGAGTGGGGGAGGGGTTGTGGTGGGTGGGGGAGGGGCTGTGGTGGGTGGGGGAGGGGTTGTGGTGAGTGGGGGAGGGGCTGTGTTGGGTGGGGGAGGGGATGTGGTGAGTGGGGGAGGGGTTGTGGTGGGTGGGGGAGGGGCTGTGTTGGGTGGGGGAGGGGCTGTGGTGGGTGGGGGAGGGGATGTGGTGAGTGGGGGAGGGGTTGTGGTGGGTGGGGGAGGGGTTGTGGTGGGTGGGGGAGGGGCTGTGGTGGGTGGGGGAGGGGCTGTGGTGGGTGGGGGAGGGGATGTGGTGAGTGGGGGAGGGGTTGTGGTGGGTGGGGGAGGGGTTGTGGTGGGTGGGGGAGGGGCTGTGTTGGGTGGGGGAGGGGTTGTGGTGGGTGGGGGAGGGGCTGTGGTGGGTGGGGGAGGGGCTGTGGTGGGTGGGGGAGGGGTTGTGGTGGGTGGGGGAGGGGCTGTGGTGGGTGGGGGAGGGGCTGTGGTGGGTGGGGGAGGGGTTGTGGTGGGTGGGGGAGGGGTTGTGGTGGGTGGGGGAGGGGCTGTGGTGGGTGGGGGAGGGGCTGTGGTGGGTGGGGGAGGGGTTGTGGTGGTGTGGGGTCTTCAGAATTTGGTGAGAGGGGAGCACGGACAAGGCCAGTGGGATGAGCTTTGAGTAAGGAAGAGAGAGACTTAGAGCAGAGATGCAGAAGAAACAGGTGAGGGAAAAGGTCGTATGTCAGGAAATTGAAATGAAACTCATCCAATGCCCGATCCCACCGGACTGGCCATCTCTCCCGGCTGCGATTTGCCTCGTGCCCTCCACTGCCGCTGGCCATCCACAATGGAAAATGTACCCTCAGGGTTTAGTGCAGGAAGGTTAGGCAGCAGCGGCTTTAGGACCATGCAATTGGATGGGGCTCCGAGCCAATCACGGACCCTGAGTGGATCCAGTAATAGGACAGTTACAAAATGGGAATGGCTGATCCTGATCATTTAGTCAACTATTTTTAAATTATGTATTTGGAAGGAACATGGGAACAGGAGTAGGCCATTCAGCCCCTTGAACCTGTTCCACCATTCGGTTAGATCATGGCTGATCTGTTTCCCAACTCGATCAACCCTCTTAGGTTCCATAACCCTTAATATCCTTGCTCAACACAAACCTATCAATCTTAGTTTTGAAATTTTCAATTGACCCCCAGCTTCAACAGATTTTTGGGTGAGAGAGTTCCAGATTTCCACTACCCTTTGTGTGAAGAAGTGTTTCCTGTCTCATTGCTCACCCATCCCAGGTGCTTGCCAGCTTGCCCGCAGGGGGATGGGAGCAAGATGGGAGAGAGGGGGAATGGGAGAGGTTCCCGCCTTTAATGTTCAAATGGACTTCAGCCAACTTGCCCAACGGAGGGAGGGTGGGGTTCTAAACAACCAGTGTCATTGCCATTGTTCCCGCACAAAAGAGAGGGTATTTGTCATTCAAGGTCACAGTTTTATTTTGTTTAGCGGCTTCGTGAGTGAATCCTTGACACGCAGGGAGAGGTCAGAGGTCAGCCTTGGTCTTCTCATCTCTCTCTCTGTCCAGAGCATTTTGGGCAGTCTGTGCCTGGACTCGCTCAGCCAATGAGGGAGACTATTAAGCTGTAGGCCGAGGTATGTAAGAGTACGGTTAGTGCATCACTAAAGTGAGTTTAGCCTGTAAGAGGACAAATTATGATCTGTTTCAGCCTGTCAGACCCATTCCCCCTCTCCCCTTCTCCTCAGTGCTCCCAGACTGTTTCCCTGCAGATCCCACCCCCTCAATGCTGCCACACTCTGAGAGCCCCAGTCTTGCTATTACCCAGCTTATCCCACCCAAGACCTCCCAGGGTCCAGGGGCCTCTTCCCCAGCCTCACTTCACCTCTTACCCACATGTGTTTCTTCATAAGAACATAAGAAATAGGAGCAGGAGTAGACCATTTGGCCCCTTGAGCCTGCTCCATCATTCAATAAGATCGTGGATGATCTTCGATTTCATCTCCACTTTCCTGAACTATCCCCATATTCCTTGATTCCCTTAATGTCCAAAAATCTATCCATCTCTGTCGTGAATATACTCAACGACTGAGCCTCCACAGCCCTCTGGGGTAGAGAATTCCAAAGATTCACCACCCTCTGAGTGAAGAAATTTCTCCTCATCTCAGTCCTAAATGGCCGACCCCTTATTCTGAGACTGTGACCCCTGGTTCTAGACTCCCCAGCAGGGGAAACATCCTCCCTGCATCTACCCTGTCAAGCCCTGTAAGAATTTTGTATGTTTCAATGAGATCACCTCTCATTCTTTCCAACCTTAGTGCCTGGGGCTTTACAGACTTACCGTCCTGATGGTTATTAGCTTGTGCCCAATGGTTAAGAATGACAGGGTGGTAATGTTGAACAACAATGACTTTATTAACATGCGATCTAAGGTCAGTCTGGATTGTTTTCATCCCAGTTACAGGCTGAGATCTCAGTACACCTCACAGAATATCATACATCCTTACACTTTAAAAAGTTATACATAATTCACCAGTACCTTAGTTACAGGTCTGGAGTAACCCAGGTCCCAAGTACATAGACTGTCTCTCCTGACTGAGATCCTGCTGTCAGAGCTATCCTCGAACGTGGATGAGTCTGGCAGGGCTGGATTCCTCACTATGGCTGCACCTGTCTTCCTCTCCCTTCCCCTCTCTTCCTTGGCTTTCGTCACTCTCCTCCCTCCACTACTAAGCAGGTCTCCCAGTCCCTTGATTCCCACATTTAGCTTCTTTCCTCCATCTCTCTTGCTCTCTTTCCTAATTTCCGGCATTCCTGGGCTTTAAAACAAACATTAAGTTTGCCAGTAAGTGTGTGAAAGGCGAGTTGCTAATAACGCAGGAGCCCATGTAAGCATGCAGCAGGAGCTGAACAACATTCAAACTTTGGCAGGTAGCATTTGCGCCACATAAGTGCCAAGTAATGACCACCCCTCCCTGCCCTTCAACAGTACCATCACCGACTACCCCACCATCAACATCATGTGTTCTCCACTTAACTGGACCAACCATATTAACACTGTGGCTACAAGAGCAGCAGTCTGGGTACTCTGTGATGAGTGGCTCACCTCCTGACCACTCAAAGCCTGTCCACCATCTATAAGGCTTGTCAGGAGTATGATGGAATACTCACCACTCCCCTGGATGGTGGAGTTGCATCAACACTCGAAGCTCAACACCATCCAGGACAGAGCACTTCCCTTGATCGGCGTGTCTGCACTCAATATTCACTCCCTCCGCCACCAGCCCACTGTGGTTGCAGTGTGTATGATCTACAGGATGCACTGCAGCAACTCGCCAAGGAAACTTAGACAGCATCTCCCTCCCCGTGGCCAATTCCAATTCCCCACTGACGTGGACCTCTATCACCGTTTCTTCAGAAAGACTTGCATTTATATAGCGCCTTTAATGACCTCAGGATGTGCCAAAGCATTTTACAGCCAATTAAGTACTTTTGAAGTGTTATTCTGTCAGAAACACAACTGCCAATTTGCACACAGCAATATGATAATGATCAGATAATCTGCTTTAGTAATGTTGGTGAGAGATAAATATTGGCCAGGACACCGGGGATAACAGTGCGCTGATGGCCAGGGCCGGCTGGGGCAGGGGTCAGTGGGGAGCGCTGCAGTCTCTTCAAAATAGCACCATGGGTCATAGAGACATAACGGCACAGAAGGAGGCCATTCGGCCCATCGAGTCTGTGCCGGCTCTCTGTAGAGCAATCGAGTCAGTCCCATTCCCCCGCTCTATCCCCGTAGCCCTGCAAGTTTATTTCCCTCAAGTGCCTATCCAGTCTCCCCTTGAAAGCATTGAGTGTCTCCGCTTCCACCACTTCCGTCGGCAGCAAGTTCCAGGTCCTCACCACTCGCTGCGCAAAAAAGTTTTTCCTCGCATCCCCCCTGTATCTCTTGCCCAATACCTTAAATCTGTGTCCCCTAGTCCTTGTACCATCAACTAGTGGGAACAGCCTTTCCCCGTCTAGCCTATCCAAACCCATCATAATCTTGTACACTTCTATCAAATCACCCCTCAACCTCCTTTGCTCTAATGAAAACAAATCCAGCTTCTCCAACCTGTCCTTGTAGCTAAGATCCCCCATCCCCAGAACCATTCTGGTAAATCTCCTCTGCACCCTCTCAAGGGCCTTCACATCCTTCCTAAAGTGTGGTGACCAGAACTGGATGCAATACTCCAGTTGTGGCCTAACCAGCGCTTTATAAAGGTTCAGCATAACTTCTCTACTTTTGTACTCAATACCTCTATTTATGAAGCCCAAGATCCCATATGCTTTGCTAACCACTCTCTCAATATGTCCTGCCACCTTCAGGGACCTATGCACATTAACTCCCAGGTCCCTCTCTCCCTGCACACTCTTTAAAACTGTGCCATTAAGTGTATATTGCCTCTCCCTGTTCCTTCTGCCAAAATGCATCACCTCACACTTCTCTGTATTAAATTCCATCTGTCAGTTGTCTGCCCATTCTGCTAGCCTTTCTATGTCCTGTTGCAGTCGATTGGTATCATCATCACTGTTTGCCACCCCCCCAAGTTTGGTGTCATCGGCAAATTTAGAAATTCTACCCTGTATTCCAATATCCAGGTCATTTATATATATCAAAAAAAGCCGTGGCCCCAGCACTGACCCTTGGGGAACACCACTGTCTAACATCCTCCAGTCTGAAAAACAGCAATTTACACAACTCGCTCTTTTCTATCCTTAAACCAATTCCTTATCCAAGCTGCCACTGACCCACCTATTCCATGAGCCTCAATTTTGTTAACCAGCCTTTTATGTGGTACTTTGTCAAACGCCTTCCGAAAATCCATGCAGACAACATCCATTGCATTCCCTTCATCAATACTCCCTGTTACTTCATCAAAAAATTCAATTAGATTAGTCAAACACAATCTGCCTTTTACAAATCCGTGTTGGCTTTCCTTAAGTTGTTTAAACCTCTTCAAGTGCCTGTTAATTTTTTCCTTGATTATTGTTTCTAAAACTTTACCCACCACTGATGTTAAACTGACCGGCCTGTAGTTACTAGGATTGTCCTTACACCCTTTCTTGAACAATGGTGTCACATTTGCCACTTTCCAATCCTCAGGCACCTCCCCCGCATCTAGGGAAGATTGGAAAATTATGGCAAGCCCTTCCGCTATCTCCTCCCCCAATTCCCTTAGCAACCTGGGATGCAAGCCATCTGGACCAGGTGACTTGTCCAGTCTTAGCATACCCAGCCTTTCTAGTACATCCTGTCTATCAATTTTCACCCCTTCCATTGCTTCTACCTTTTCCACTTTTACCGATATTTTGTCAGCATCCACCTCCTTAGTAAACACCAATACAAAGTACTCATTGAGTATTCTAGCCTTGCCCTGTACCTCTAAGCATATATCACCTTTTTTGTCTCTAATAGGCCCCACCCCGCCTCGTACTACCCGCTTACTGTTTACATGCCGGTAGAAGATTTTTGGGGTCCCTTTTATGTTAACCGCCATTCTACTCTCATATTCTCTCTTTGCCAATCTTATTTTCATTTTCACTTCCCCTCTCAACTTATTGTATTTGGTCTGGTTCTCCCTTGAAGAATTCAGCTGACATGCATCATACACCCTCTTTTTTTGTTTCATCATCTTCTCTATCTCCCTTGTCATCCAAGGAGCCCTTGCTTTGGTTCCCTTACCCTTCCCTCTTGTTGGAATGTACCTAGCCTGTACTTGGAGCATCTCCTCCTTAAAGATCACCCATTGTTCCGTTACAGTTTTTCCTGTCAGTCTTTGGTTCCATTTTAACCTGGCTAGATCCTTTCGCATCCCATTGAAGTTAGCCCTATTCCAGTTTAGAAGTTCCACTCTAGATTGTTCCTTGTTCCTCTCCATTACTTATTGTATTTGGTCTGGTTCTCTCCTGAAGAATTCACCTGACAGGCATCATACACCCTCTTTTTTTTGATCTTTTACATCCTGAGAGAGCAGACGGGGCCTCGGTTTGACGTCTCATCTGAAAGACGGCACCTCCGACAGTGCAGCACTCCCTCAGTACCGCACTGGAGTGTCAGCCTAGAGTTTATGTGCTTAAATCTCTGGAGTGGGACTTGAACCCACGACCTGTTGACTCAGAGGCGAGGGTGCTGCCCACTGAGCCACGGCTGACACATCACCATTGCGTCAGAATTCTGGAACTCCCTCCCTAACAGTACCATGGGAGTCGATTCACCACATGGACTGCAGCGGTTCAAGAAGGCGGCTCACCACCACCACCTCCCCACCGGCACGGACTTGATGGGCCGAATGGCCTCCTTCTGTGCCGTTATGACTCTATGCCTCAAGGCCAACTAGGGATGGGCAATAAATATTAATCAACCACATCAAAAGAACAGAAATAAAGATAGGAAACAAAGGGATGGAAAGTTTACAAAAAGGGGGCAAAAGAGATATTGAGACCAGGATGAAGAAGTGTGAAGACAAAGTCAGGAGGGATATAGAATTAGGGAAAGAAGCAGAGAGACAGTTTTATTTGTGGGTGAGCGAGGCCTGGGGAAATGAAGTGCTGGGTCAGAGAGTTGGAGATGTGAAGTATTTGTGAGGAGTTTGAAGGTTCTCTTTCCACACAGAGTGTGTCAGAGCTGGAGGCGCCCAGTAATGCGCTGTGACAGAGTGAATGAGCATTAAGATCAGAGGATTGGCCGCGGATCAGGGGCTGGCGCTGATTAATCCACTTCCTCCGAGGTGCTGGTGCTGGGGCCGCGGCTCCGCCTCCCGTGCCCGAGCCGGGTTTCGGCTGCTGGCTCTGCCCGGGCGCTGCGCTGATGGCCGGGACCTGGGCCGGCTGGGGCTGGGGCTGGGGCCGGGGGCTGTGGGGGCTGCTGCCGGTTGGCGTGTCGCCGGTGCCCCGGGAGCGGGAGCGGGAGCCGGGGCTCAGCCCGCGATCCCCCCACGCAGACTGGATGGCCAGCCTCCCGCACTCGCTCAGCTCCTTGCCCTTGGCCAATCTGGCCGTGCCAGGTAAGGAGGGATGGGGTTGGGCGGTGTGGATGGGGTTGGAGTATTTGGCCGCAGTATCTGTTGTGTGTGTGTACACTGTCTGAGTCCAGACATCTTCCAGAGGTGGCAATAGGCCTTAGTTATGCTGCGGATATGAGGAAGGAAGCTAATTTCAGGGTCAGATAGGACACCAAGATTGCAAACAGTCTTTACACACTGGTTCAGCCTCAGACTGTTGTTAGGGAGAGGGATGGAGTCAGTGGCTAGTGAACGGAGTTTGTGGCGGGGACCAAAGACAATGGCTTCGGTCTTCCCAATATTTAGCTGGAGGAAATTTCTGCTTATGCAGTACTGGATGTCCCACAAGCAGTCTGACAATTTAGAGACAGTGGAGGGGTCGAGAGAAGGGGTGGTGAGGTAGAGCTGGGTGTCGTCAGCGTACACGTGGAAACTGAGGCTGTGTTTTCGGATGATGTTGCCAAGGGGCAGCATGTAGATGAGAAATAGGAGAGGGCCAAGGATAGATCTACAACCCCCTGAGATATCCGCGCTCCTCCAATTCTGGCCTCTTGAGCATCCCCGATTTTAATCGCTCCACCGAGGCCCTAAGCTCTGGAATTCCCTGCCTAAACCTCTCCGCTTCGCTACCACTCTTTCCTCCTTTAAGACGCTCCTTAAAACCTACCTCTTTGACCAAGCTTTTGGTCACCTGCCCTGATATCTCCTTATGTGGCTCGCAATGCTCCCCCTAATTTTTTTTTTTGGGTGCACGGTCCCTTTAAAGGGCTGCGCGGCCCCTTCAAAATTCCGCACACGCACAAGATTCTCCAATGAGATGCCGGGAAGCTGCCTGCGCGGGACCTCCAGACAGCTGCGTGACCGCGCAACTTAGCGCGAATATTGGTGGCTCGGTGTCAAATTCTGTTTGATAACACTCCTGTGAAGAGGCTTGGGATGTTTTACTACGTTAAAGGCGCTATATAAATACAAGATGTTGTTGTTGTTGTATGTATCTGTACTGTGGTTACACTATTACACAGTAGTTACAGCACAGAAACAGGCCATTCGGCCCAACTGCTCTGTGCCGGTGTTTCTGCTCCACTCGAGCCTCCTCCCACCCCTCTTCATCTCACCCCATCAACATATCCTTCTATTCCTTTCTCCCTCATGTACTTATCAAGCTTCTCCTTAAATGTATTTATGCTATTCGCCTCAACCACTCCCTGTGGTAGCAAGTTCCACATTCTGGGTAAAGAAGTTTCTCCTGAATTCCCGATTGGATTTATTAGTGACTATCTTATATTGATGGCCCCTAGTTCTGGTCTTGCCCACAGGTGGAAACATCTCTACATCTACCCTATCGAACCCCTTCATAATGTTAAAGACCTCTATCAGGTCACCCCTCAGCCTTCTCTTTTCTAGAGAAAAGAGCCCCAGCCTGTTCAGTCTTTCCTGATAGATATAACCTCTCAGTTCTGGTATCATCCTTGTGAATCTTTTTTGCACCTTTTCCAGTACCTCTATATCCTTTTTGTAATATGGAGACTAGAACTGTTCACAGTACTGGTTCTCTGCAAGTTTAACATAACTTCTCTGCTTTTCAATTCTATTCCTCTAGAAATGAACCCCAGCGCTGTGTTTTTTTTTTTTAATGGCCTCATTAACCTGCGTCGCTACTTTTAGTGATTTGTGTATCTGTACTGTGTGTACGCTGCATGTGTCTGTGCATACAGTACATGTATACAGTATATATCTGTACTCTCAGTGTCTCTGGCAGGTGAATAGAAAACCTCCGAGGTACACCCTCTGCAGCTGACTCCTTTATTGGGACTTGACCCCCTTCCTTCTCACCAGTCAGAATGCTGCTGCCAAGGTCGGAGTCCATAGAGATACTTTTTGCAGAGTTAATCCACTAATTCGCTTAATCACAAATATATTGACTAAAGTTAATGTTACAGCTGTTAATCTTTTGTGTTTGAGCAAATTGAAATTGTACCGCTTGCTAGGATGTACTTCTGAATTGCTCTATTTCTGACCAGCTGTCAAATTGAAACTTTTTACCGAAGACACATTTGATGATGTCAGAACCGATTAGAAATGAGATTAGCTAAATCCCACATCGAGTGGTGTCATTAAAGCAGCGACCATCTGCTTTCAAATACTCAGCACAACCAGGGTAAACATGGTTTTATTCAATCAGTGGACATGGTGTGAACAGGAACGTGCTTTAGTATTTATTGTTTTGATGTATTCCAGTAAGACGGATTGTTTAGCCAGGAGCTGCAGATCTGTTTCTTGTGCCATTTGTCACTGGCCTCAGTTTTACATTGTAAATTAATTAGATTGAGTTGGTACCTCGTGCCCCGGCTGCTTATCCCTGAGTCACTTTCTTAAACCTGTTCGAAAACAGGTTTTATGTTTACAAAAGCAAAATACTGCGGATGCTGGAAATCTGAAATAAAAACAGAAAATGCTGGAAATACTCAGGCAGCATCTGTGGAGAGAGAAACAGAGTTTCAGGTTGATGCCCTTTCGTCAGTTTAGTTTGTATTTGACATATTCCTGACACTCTGGTACTGCCTGGGACTTTATAGTTATCTCTCCTGTGTTATGTGTAATCTGTACACTTCATTTATCATGCACTCCTCTTGCACTGGTTAGATTCGGCAAAGTTCATTTGCATTTATATCATCAGTAAATCAGTATTTTTTTACTGATATGTGAATCAGTGTTATAGAGGGTGATGTGAGGTATTTAGGATGGATTATTCTATATGCTGTATTGATTGGCCAGATGGCAGAAGACTATTTCAATGCTTTCCTGGCTGGCCTCCCATCTTTCACCATGCTCCATAAACATCCAAAACTCTGCCCATGTCCTAACTCGCACCAAGTCCCATTCACCCATCGCCCCTGTGCTCACTGACCTACATTGGCTCCCGGTCCGGCAACGCCTCAAATTTGAAATTCTCATCCTTGTGTTCAAATCCCTTCGTGGTCTCGGCCCTCCCTATCTCTGTAACCTTCTCCAGTCCTACAGCCCTCCGAGAGCTCTGCGCTCCTCCAACTCTGGCCTCTTGTGCATCTCCCACTTCCTTCGCCCCATCATTGGCGTCCTTGCCTTCAGCCATCTAGGCCCTAGTTCTGGAGTTCCCTCCCTAAACCGCTCCACCTCTCCACCTCTCACTCCTCCTTTGAGACCCTCCTTGATCAAGCTTTTGTCACCTGTCCTAATATCTCCTTTTGCTTGTGTGAATTTTTGGCTGATTACACTTCTGTGAAGTGCTTTGGGATGTTTTCCTATGTTAAAGGCACAATATAAATGCAAGGTATTGTTGGTGTTCTGCGTAATAAATTAACTGAGTGGTGTGAGCATTAGTTTCCCTTTAGTTCTGTGACTCAAGAGTTATGGCTCCAGTGGGTTGCCTTAACAAAGACACAAAGGTCTGTTAATGCAATGGTGACAACCTATGACTGGATGGCCATCACTCTCTGGATAGTCTCTGTCTTGAAGCAATCCCTTCCTTTATGTGTTACTCCTCATTCTTGGAGGCAGAAGGAACTGCATGAACGGGTTGGTGTTGTTTCTGGTTCCTTGTCTTCTCTTCCCCTTGTGCTGAAGATCAGGGTTGCTAGCAATCTCATTCAACCTGAGCCAGTGGCCGGGTAGAGGATGATACCTTTGGCAAGGGAATAGGGTTGTGGCGGGGGCCAAAGACATTGTCCTCCGTCATCCCGATTTTAAGATGAAAGGAATTATGACTCATCCAAGTCTAGATGTCGGACAAGCAGCGTGACAAATCAGAGGCAGTGGAGGGGTTGAGAGAGGTGGAGCTGAGTGTCGTCAGCGTACATGTGGAAGCTGATCCCATGTCTGTGGCTGATGTCACCAAAGGGCAGAGTGTAGATAGGGAAGAGCAGGGGCCAAGAACTGATCATTGGGGTAATGGAACAGGGGTGGGAAGAGAAGCCACTGCATGAGATTCTCTGCCTTCGATTGGATAGGTAGGAATGTAACATTGTGGGGTCTTTTCTACCCTTCTTGCCCTAGATTGTTTCTTATTATCACTCTCATGAGGGAGTCTCAGCTCCCCATACCTTTGAAAATGTTGGAGATTGAGGTAAGCTATTGGTAATATATGCGAATCAACGAGCACCAAACCCCTCTCTGCACAATGTGATGTAGGAGTCAGTAGACCCCAGTTATACTGCCGGCTTGTCCCTCATTCTCTGACAGGACAGTACAGCTGAGCATGTGTGCAGACCTCTGCACACCATCAGCTGAATGCCAGTTAAACTTTCATGTTCCATGATAACCAAATACTTTGTCAGCTAACATTAAGAAGGTTCTAAGTTGTTATGCTTTACACTTATTTCTAGTTCTGTTCGAGACCTTCACTGGAACACTCCACACACCTTAATCCCCCTGAGGTCAGGCTGTGTGTTAATATGTAGATTCCACAATAATACAACCCATCCACTGAATGAGTTCAAACTATTCATCATATAAGAGATTCTACAAAGGAATAGTTACTGTAATAGTCATACAGTATTATAATTATATAATAAGATTCATAACAAGCTGACAGACTAATAGTTACCAAGCCTGTGCAGCACCAGATGATGATCCACCTTGGCTCTGTCTGTCAGCTTTCTTTCCCGGGGTGCACTCTGACCTAAGCTGAAAACTGTCTCTGTATTTAAAGCCTGACAAGTACAGCCGATAGTCAGTCGGATCATTAGGCTGGAACACAGACCACCGGACATCTCAAAGCGCTTTTACAGCCAATGGAGTACTTTTGAAGTGTAGTCACTGTTGTAATAATGCGGCAGCCAATTTGCGCACAGCAAGCTCCCACAAACAGTAATATGATAATGTTATGTTGGTTGAGTGATAAGTATTAGACCAGGACACCGGGGACAACTCCCCTGCTCTTCTTTGAAATAGTGCCATGTAATCTTTTACGTCCTCCTGAGAGGGCAGACGGGGCCTCGGTTTAACGTCTCATCCGAAAGATGGCACCTCCAACAGTGCAGCACTCCCTCAGCACTGCACTGGGAGTGTCAGCCTAGATTTATGTGCTTAAGTCCCTGGAGTGGGACTTGAACCAACAACCTTCTGACTCAGAGGCAAGTGTGCTATCCACTGAGCCACAGCTGACACTGAAATTAATGAACTGTCAAAGGCCTCCTAACAAACTGCGAGGGTGTTATTTTCTTATCACACTGAGCTGCATTCCTTTAACAGATGTAGCCTTCTAAGGCTGTTTTTGTATGTAACCATTCGCACAAACTGGCTATTCTCCCATATTTAGGTGTTGTGCTTCATGCATTCATTGGAACTATAACTCCTTAACTTGACAGTTAAAACATATAGCCTTGCCATTGACTAGACAGCAGAATGATGCTTATGTCTCACCCATACATCCCTTTCATGCTACATTTGGTTTGCAGATATCGAACCATCATAAAGATGTCCTGCTTCCCTGTGAAGCTGGATAAACAAATAGCCTCCAAGGTGCCTTGCTCAGGCCTCTGAACTCCCACATTCTAGTTGAACTAGCTACAACACCTGTTTATATCAATGGGATAGTGAGACTGTTACAATTCAAGTTACTGGACGCAGTGCTTTAATTCAGAATCTACTAATATTAAACATACATGTGTATAAAATAATGCAGCCTGTCTGATGATTATACTTCCATTCTAAATCTATTTTACTTTTATGACTACATTTTCCTAATAAGTCTGATCTTCTAACAAAGTGCGCTATCTAAGAACTCCTTAAAGTTGATCTTGCAGCAGGCGGCAGTTATACTGCTGCACGTGTGAATCCCATGGGGTGTGGGTCTCCTTCCTAGGGATGATCTTGCACTTTTTTATTTCAGCATGCTCTGCGTGGCTTGCGACTGAATGAGGTTGCACAGTTTATGTCAGTGGGAAGCTAGAACAGCTTTGCATTGACACAAGTTATGTGGTGAAATGGGCCTGCAATCCTTTCATCTAGAATCTCCAAGCTGCAAAGGGCACATTCAGCGAGACTAGTGACAGGCCTTGCAAGACAGGAGCACAGGTCAGAGAATCAGGGTAATGGTGTTATAGATCTATCTGTGACTCACGCTCCTATCTAGTGAGGTCCGGAGTGCAGCCTCACTGAATTGATACATCACTGGACAGATACAGGGTCAAAATTGTCACAACCCTTATCTGTTGCAATAATTTTTGTCACACTTTTCTGTTGATGTTTGCGACTGTAAATTGCTACGTCAACATTTTCCATTCAATTTTGCTATGTCAACTGTCACGATGCTCTGACCACTAGTGGGCTCTGTGGAGCATGTTTCTGTAATGTCCCAACTGTGCCTCCATCTTGTGTTTCTGTGTGTGGGGGGAGGGCGGTTCTCCTGCTTGTCAGCCACAAGTTGCTAGTGGGTGCGTAAGTACACAGAGAAAACAAAAAGATTATTTAGGTTGAGAGCAAGTGGAGTCTTCTGAGAATGATAAACAAACTTTCACCTTCCCTTGTTTTCTTTATAGGATCTCACGATTCCTTCAGTTTTTGGATAGATGAAAAATCTCCCGTTGGCCCGGATCAACCAGTCCTAGTAAGGCATCTGGCTGGAATTTTCCGATCTGCCTGGAAGAAAATGATGAAGAAATGGTCCGTGACACAAAGCTTGACTTTTAGAGAGCAGCTGGAAGCCGGTATACGTTATTTTGATCTTCG
This sequence comes from Squalus acanthias, assembly GCA_030390025.1. NCBI lineage: Eukaryota > Metazoa > Chordata > Chondrichthyes > Squaliformes > Squalidae > Squalus > Squalus acanthias. The sequence continues at coordinate 251,438 of JASTWF010000501.1, read as the reverse complement.
AGTTTCCACAAAACCTGGCGAAGAGGACGAGCTTTATTTCATACACGGCTTGTTTGGCAGTAAAGTTCATGACGGTCTGATAGAAATTAACAACTTCCTGCAGGCTCATAGCAAAGAGGTGATCTTTCTGGATTTCAATCACTATTATGCAATGCAGGACTCAAACCATGAATACCTTATCCGAATGCTTAAAAAGACTTTTGGATCCAAACTCTGCCGAGCCAACTTAGTCGAGGAAATAACACTCCAATATTTATGGGAGCACAAGTATCAGGTTAGTGCTTCCATTCCAATTCCGTACTGTATTAAAACCTTCAACTATCTATGTAGTAACATAGTGTAGTGATGTGCAATGGAGACACACAGCAATGTAACATAGTGACACTGTAATATAATATTGTAGTGTGACATAGTAATGTAATGACGCTAAGTTTCTACTGGAAACGGGCTGGTGCTTCATTGTCATATGTAAGCAATGTGGAAGGTGCCGTTCTGACACCTCCTGCCTTTTACATTAGTCGTACTGGAACAGAAATGCATCCCCATCATAACTGGGTGTTGAGGGATGCTAGGTGTTGAGCAGTGAAGAGAATTGCATTCTGCGGGTCAGAAAGAAGACTGGGCAGCAATTAGAGACAATGGGCCGGATATTCCGATCCCTACGGGTGTGTACGCGCTGTGTACTCACCTGTAGGGACATCGGAAATACCGGTTTCAGGCATGCACAGCGCATGCGCTGAAAACCGGCATTTCCGATCTGTCAAGAAAGCTCTTGACAGATCCTCCGGCTGCCCTGGAGAAGGGCCTCTGCGGGCGGATAGTTCCGCTTTCTGGAGACCCCCCGCCCGCAGAAAACACTTACAATTCTTGCGTCTGGTAAAAGCAGGTGTAAGGCCTGCTTTTACCAGGATAAGAGTTGAAAATTAAAAAAAATTTTTCACTGATTTATCATTTAAAAATACTTTAAAAATGTTAAGTTTATTTTTAGCCCCGTAAAAAACTTTAATTATTTTTTTCAAAAATTAAAATTTTTGTTTAAAATAGTTAATTTATTGTAATTTCAAGTCATTTTAAAAATGTGATTTTTTAAAAGAAATTTAAACTATGTTTTTTCATTGATCTCCATTCATATATTTGACAGGTCTTCCTGTCAAGTGTATGACAGGAGATTCCCTTCTGTGATTGGCTCCCCATGGCCCACGTGATCCCAGGGACGCTGCGAACCGCCTGCGCCTCTGGGATATGTGGGCCCTGCGCACCGGCAGTTTGGAGAGGCCCAGGAGCGGAACTCTGCGCCTCCCGGGAGCCCTCCGGTAAGGGCGCAGATTTTTCCAGATGGCAGTCCTCTGCCTGCGGGAGGCCTGCGATCGGAATATCTGGGCCTATATCTTTTCCTATTTGCTTTCTCCTGAGCCTTCAATTGCTATAGTTTTTTTGTCTTCAGCACCATTTCTGCATTGTGGGGCCTCCCACTGGGAATCGCGCCACCTGAGTTGCAGATCTGGCCAGCACGAGAAGTTACATCTTTTTGGATTTTCATTTCTGCTCTAATTGTGATTTTTCATCTTCCATTATTTTACTCTCATTGATTGCCCTAGTTGCCCTTGAGAAGGTGCTGCTGAGTGACTTGCTGGGCCCCACAGCAGGCAGTTAAGAGTCAACCACATTGTTGTGGGTCCAGAGTCACGTATAGGCCAGACCAGACACGGACATTAGTGAACCAGATGAGTTTTTAATGACAATCTGGCAGTTTCATTTATTTAATTAACTGAATTTAAATTCCCCAGCTGCCAGTGGTGGGATTTGAACTCACGCCTCTGGATCAGTCGTGCATTAACTAGTCCAGTAACATAACCACTATGCCACCGCACCCCTACTGCCTGAGAAACAGCAGAATATCACAACACCAACCTCGATTTAGACTGTAATTAATTTATTGAAAAATGGAAGAACAAATTAATAAAAACCAGTAATCAATCATATATTTAAAGTAGATATTAGACTTTGCTAACACCTCAAAACATGGAAACTGATAAATCTCTACACTAAACTATATATTTTATAATTACTTTTTATATATTTTTCCTTATAGTTTTAATAACTGCAAAAGCTAGCTGACCTGACACATTTTCTCAAAGCTCCAGGCTGGCTTTCTTTCTGATTTGAGCAGTCCAAGCTAATCAAATATCTCCGATACAGTTGCCAGGGCTTTATGGATTTGAATAACTGGTAGCTAAGTTCAAAAATAGCTCACAGTTGTCCCCATAAATGAACAAATCATAGAGTTGTTATTGTTTTGAGATGTTTGGCTTGGCTCCTTTCTCAAGCGAGCTTAAAGATGGAGAGGTTTAGGGAGGGAAATGCAGAGTTTAGGGGCTAGGCACCTGAAGGCACAGCCGCCGATGGTGGAGTGATGAAAATCGGGGATGCGTAAGAGACTAAAATTGGAGGAACGCAGAGATCTCGGAGGGTTGGGGGGGGGGGTGTGGGTGGAGGAGGTTACAGAGATAGGGAGGGGTGAGGCCGTGGAAGGATTTCACACAGAGGTGATGTGTGAACGGGACTTGATGCGAATTAGGATACGGGCAGCAGAGTTTTGAAGGAACTGAAGTTTACAGCGGGTGGAAGATGGGAGGCCGGCCAGGAGAGTGTTGGAATAGTCGAGTCCAGAGGTAACAAAGGCCTGAGTGAGGGCTTCGGCATCAGACGGGTGATATTACGGAGATGGAAGTAGGCGGTCTTGGTGATGGACAGGAGATGGGGTCGGAAGCTCAACTCAGGGTCAACAACGACACCAAGGTTGCGGACGGTCCAGTTCAGCCTAAGACAGTGACCAGGTAGAGGGATGGAATCGGTAGCTAGGGAATGGAGTTTGAGGCAGGGTGGTCTTCCCGATATTTAATTGGAGGAAATTTCTGCTCAGGGAACGGTACCCGAGGAGATAGAAACATTAACAATATCAGCTAACATGGAAGCCAGGAGAGGTCAGCAGTTTGGTGAGAATAGGGTCAAGGGAGCAGGAGGTGGGTCTCGTGGAAACGATGAGCTCGGAGAGCGCATGAAGAAGATAGGAGAGAAACTGGAGAAGGATGAGAGTTCAGGACTAGGGCAGGGGAGAACCTTAGAGGAGGTTTGGCTCCCAAGGTTGGGGACATATTCTGAATTCAGCTGTTTTTTAAAAATCCTTACGCACGTGATCGAATTAAAGGAGCTTTGATCCAGCTACATTTAGACAAAAGTGCTCTGTGTTTGTAATATTGCTTTGTGCTTTACCACCGATACCCACATCTACCTTCAGAGGAGACCAGACCGAACTCTGACCCACTATTAGTGGACAGGTACGCAACGTAATCGAGAAGTCTAATAGAATGTTGGCCTTTATCTCAAGGGGGCTGGAACACAAAGGGGAGGAAGTGATGCTTCAGTTGCACAGAGCTCTGGTTAGACCCTGCCAGGAGTAACTGTGTTCAGTTCTGGGCCCCGCACCTCAGGAAGGATATACCGGCATTGGAGGGGGTGCAGTGCAGATTCACCAGAATGATACCGGGGCTTAAAGAGTTAAATTATGAGGCCAAATTGCATAGACTAGGCTTGTATTCCCTTGAGTTTAGAAGTTTGAGGAGTGATCTAATCGAGGTCTTTAAAATGATAAAGGGATTCGATGGGGTTGATAGAGAGAAACTATTTCCTCTGGCGGGGGAATCCATAACAAGAGGGCATAACCTTCAAATTAGAGCCAGGCTATTTAGGAGTGAAATCAAGAAGAACTTTTTCACACAAGGGGTGGTGGAAATCTGGAACTCTCTCCCACTAAAGGCTGTGGATGCTGGGGGACAATTGGAGCTTTCAAGACTGAGATCGGTGGATTTTTTTTGGGTAAGGGTATTGAGGGAAATGGAACCAAGGCGGGTAAATGGAGCTGAAGTATGGATCAGCCCTGATGTTATTGAATTGTGGAGTAGGCTCGAGGGCTGAGCGGCCTAATCCTCTTCCTAATGCTCCTATGTTTTTTTTACGGAATGACTGCTGCCAACAACCGGAAGCTGCGCAGAAGCGTACTGTGCATTAATGTGGAACCGCAAGTGTGATGTTTCTGGTTTTTTTACACGAGCCCGCTCCCACCCCTCGGCATTAAATTTTTTTTTTTTTTAACGAGCCCACTCCCGTAACGAGCCAGACACGTGCATGCGCAGAGCACTTCTACGCAACGTCCGGTTCGTTGGCAGCAGTCGTGTCTTTTTTTTATTCGTTCCTGGGATGTGGGCGTCGCTGGCAATGCCAGCATTTATTGCCCATCCCTAATTGCCCTTGAGAAGGTGGTGGTGAGCCGCCTTCTTGAACCGCTGTAGTCCGTGTGGTGATGGTGCTCCCACAGTGCTGTTAGGTAGGGAGTTCCAGGATTTTGACCCAGCGACGATGAAGGATCGGTGATATATTTCCAAGTCAGGATGTCGTGTGACTTGGAGGGGAACTTGGAGGTGGTGGTGTTCCCATGCGCCTGCTGCCCTTGTCCTTCTAGGTGGAAGAGGTCACGGGTTTGGGAGGTGCTGTCGAAGAAGCCTTGGCGAGTTGCTGCAGTGCATCTTGTAGATGGTACACACTGCAGCCACGGTACGCCGGTGGTGGAGGGAGTGAATGTTTAAGGTGGTGGATGGGGTGCCAATCAAGCGGGCTGCTTTGTCCTGGATGGTGTCGAGCTTCTTGAGTGCTGTTGGAGCTGCACTCATCCAGGCAAGTGGAGCGTATTCCATCACACTCCTGACTTGTGCCTTGTAGATGGTGGAAAGGCTTTGGGGAGTCAGGAGATGAGACACTCGCCGCAGAATACCTAGCCTCTGACCTGCTCTTGTAGCCACAGTATTTATGTGGCTGGTCCAGTTAAGTTTCTGATCAATGGTGACCCCCAGGACGTTGATGGTGGGGGATTCGGCGATGGTAATGCCGTTGAATGTCAAGGGGAGGTGGTTAGACTCTCGCTTGTTGGAGATAGTCATTGCCTGGCACTTCAGCCCAATCCTGAATGCCGTCCAGGTCTTGTTGCATGCGGGCATGGACTGCTTCATTATCTGACGAGTTGCGAATAGAACTGAATACTGCAGTCATCAGCGAACATCCCCACTTCTGACCCTATGATGGAGGGAACATCATTGATGAAGCAGCTGAAGATGGTTGGGCCTAGGACACTGCCCTGAGGAACTCCTGCAGCGATGTCCTGGGGCTGTGATGATTGACCTCCAACAACCACAACCATCTTCCTTTGTGCTAGGTAGGACTCCAGCCAGTGGAGAGTTTTCCCCTGATTCCCATTGACTTCAATTTTACTTGGGCTCCTTGATGCCACACTCGGTCAAATGCTGCCTTGATGTCAAGGGCAGTCACTCTCACTTCACCTCTGGAATTCAGCTCTTTTGTCCATGTTTGGATCAAGGCTGTAATGAGGTCTGGAGCCAAGTGGTCCTGGCAGAACCCAAGCTAAGCATCGGTGAGCAGGTTATTGGTGAGTACATGCCGCTTGATAGCACTGTCGATGACACCTTCCATCACTTTGCTGATGATTGAGAGTAGACTGATGGGGTGGTAATTGGCCGGATTGGATTTGTCCTGCTTTTTGTGGACAGGACATACCTGGGCAGTTTTCTACATTATCGGGTAGATGCCAGTGTTGTAGCTGTACTGCAACAGCTTGGCTAGAGGCGCGGCTAATTCTGGAGCACAAGTCTTCAGCACGATAGCCGGGATGTTGTCAGGGCCCATAGCCTTTGCAGTATCCAGTGTGCTCAGCCGTTTCTTGATATCACGTGGAGCTAATCGAATTGGCTGAAGACTGGCTTCTGTGATGGTGGGGACCTCAGAGGATGGCCGAGATGGATCATCCACTCGGCAATTCTGGCTGAAGATGGTTACAAACGCTTCAGCCTTGTCTTTTGCATTCACGTGCTGGCCTCCACCATCATTGAGGATGGGGATATTCATGGAGCCTCCTCCTCCCGTTAGTTGTTTAATTGTCCACCACCATTCACGACTGGATGTGGCAGGACTGCAGAGTTTTGATCTGATCCGTTGGTTGTGGGATCACTTAGCTCTGTCTCTAGCATGTTGCTTCCACTGTTTAGCATGCATGTAGTCCTGTGTTGCAGCTTCACCAGGTTGGCACCTCATTTTTAGGTACGCCTGGTGCTGCTCCTGGCATGCTCTTCTGCACTCCTCATAGCGCCAGGGTTGGTCGCCTGGCTTGATGGTAATGCTAGAGTGAGGGATATGCCAGGCCATGAGGTTACAGATTGTGGTGGAATACCATTCTGCTGCTGCTGATGGCCCACAGCACCTCATGGATGCCCAGTTTTGAGCTGCTAGATCTGTTTTGAATCTATCTCATTTAGCACGGTGGTAGTGCCACACAACACGATGGAGGGTGTCCTCAGTGTGAACGCGGGACTTCGTCTCCACAATGACTGTGCGGTGGTCACTGCTGCCAATACTGTCATGGACAGATGCATCTGTGACAGGTAGATTGGTGAGGATGAGGTCAAGTAGGTTTTTCCCTCTTGTTGGTTCTCTCACCACCTGTCGCAGGTCCAGACTGGCAGATATGTCCTTCAGGACTCGGCCAGCTCGGTCAGTAGTGGTGCTACTGAGCCCCTCTTGGTGATGGACATTGAAGACCCCCAGCCAGAGTACATTCTGTGCCCTTGCTACTCTCAGTGCTCCTTCCAAGCGGTGTTCAACATGGAGGAGTACTGATTCATCAGCTGAGGGAGGTCGGTAGGTGGTAATCAGCAGGAGGTTTCCTTGCCCATGCTTGACCTGAAGCCATGAGACTTCATGGTGTTTGGAGTCAATGTTGAGGACTCCCAGGGTCACTCCATCCCGACTGTATACCACTGTGCCACCACCCCTGGTGGGTCTGTCCTGCCGGTGGGACAGGACATACCCAGGGATGGTGAGGGAAGAGTCTGGGACATTGGCTGAAAGCTATGATTCTGTGAGTATGACTGTCAGGCTGTTGCTTGACTAGTCTGTGGGACAGCTTTCCCAATTTTGGCACTAGTCCCCAGACTATAGACTCTGGAACAGTTCCCATGGATTGGAGGGTAGCTAATGTAACCCCACTATTTAAAGGTGGTAGAGAGAAAACGGGGAATTATAGACCGGTAAGCTTGACATCGGTAGTGGGGAAAATGCTAGAGTCCATTATAAAAGATGTAATAGCAGAGCACTTGGAAAACAGTGACAGGATCGGACAAAGTCAACATGGATTTACAAAAGGTAAATCATGCTTGACTAATCTACTGGAATTTTTTGAGGATGTAACTGGTAGAATAGATAAGGGAGAACCACTGGATGTGGTGTATTTGGACTTTCAGAAGGCTTTCGATAAGGTCACGCATAAGAGATTAGCGTGCAAAGTTAAAGCACATGGGATTGGGGGTAAGGTACTGTCTTGGATAGAGAACTGGTTGGCAGACAGGAAGCAAAGAGTTGGAATAAACGGGTCTTTTTCCGAGTGGCGGGCAGTGACTAGTGGGGTACCGCAGGGATCGGTGCTAGGACCCCAGTTATTCACAATATATATTAATGATCTAGATGAGGGAACTAGATGTAATATCTCCAAGTTTGCAGATGACACAAAGCTGGGTGGGCATGTGTGCTGTGAGGAGGATGCAGAGAAACTCCAGTATGATTTGGACAGGTTGGGTGATTGGGCGGATGCATGGCAAATGCAGTATAATGTGGACAAATGCGAGGTTATCCACTTCGGTGGCAAAAACAGGAAGACAGATTATTATCTGAACGGCAATAGATTGGGAAAAGGGGAAGCGCAACGAGACCTGGGTGTCCTTGTGCACCAGTCGCTGAAGGTAAGCATGCAGGTGCAGCAGGCGGTTAAGAAGGCAAATGGTATGTTGGCCTTCATAGCGAGAGGATTCAAGTACAGGAGCAAGGATGTCTTGCTGCAGTTGTACAGGGCCTTGGTGAGACCACACCTTGAGTATTGTGTGCAGTTTTGGTCGCCTTATCTGAGGAAGGATGTTCTTGCCATGGAGAGAGTGCAGCGAAGATTCACCAGACTGATACCTGGGATGGCAGGAATGACGTATGAGGAGAGATTGGGTCGATTAGGCTTATATTCGCTAGAGTTTAGAAGAATGAGAGGGAATCTCATTGAAACTTAGAAAATTCTAACAGGACTGGACAGACTAGATGCAGGAAGGATGTTCCCGATGGCGGGGGAGTCCAGAACCAGGGGTCACAGTCTAAGGATAAGGGGTAAGCCATTTAGGACTGAGATGAGGAGGAATTTCTTCACCCAGAGAGTGGTGATCCTGTGGAATTCTCTACCACAGAAGGCAGTTGAGGCCAATTCATTAAATATATTCAAGAAGGAGTTAGATATATTTCTTAAGGCTAAAGGGATATGGGGAGAAAGCAGGGACAGGGTACTGAGTTTGGATGATCAGCCATGATCTCATTGAATGGCGGAACAGGCTCGAGGGGCCGAATGGCCTACTCCTGCTCCTATCTTCTATGTTTCTATGTTAGTGAGGAGGACTTTGCAGGGTCGACTGGGCTGGGTGTGCCGTTGTCGTGTCTGGTGCCGAGGTTGACCATTAGGTTTTATTCTTCGTACACTTCTTTGTAGCGGTTTGGTACAACTGAGTGGTTTGCTAGGCCATTTCAGAGGGCAGTTAAGAGTCAACCACATTGCTGTGGGTCTGGAGTCACATATAGGCCAGACCAGGTAAGGACGGCAGATTTCCTTCCCTAAAGGACATTAGTGTTCTGCACATGAACAATATTCCATCCTCAACTAATACCACAAAAGCAGATTCACTGGTTTTTTAATGAATTACTGTTTGTGGGACCTGGCCTGCTATATCTGGCTATGTAACAACAGTGACCAGATCTCAAAAGGAATCCGTTGGCTGTGAAGCGCTTTAGGGCGTCCTGCGAACACAGAAACCGCTGTGTAAATGCAAGCTCGTCCCTGTGTGAATGAAATGCGGCAGCCAATGATATCTCTCACTCACGTGACACACGTTCATTTAAAACGGGCCTCAGGAAGGGATCCCTCTAAAGCTAGACTGGTTTTCTTTTCCCGCCAACAAAGAACTTAGGGGGAAAAATTCAGTTGGTTGCGCCTCCCGTTAGCGCCTTAAGAGGGCGCTAATGGGGCGCAAAGCAACTAGCGCCCGGGCGCAGCGATGTTTGCGCCGCTCGCGAACTTAACTAGACATTTTGCGGCGGCGCTAAACTTTATCGCCGCGATCTCCTGCGCCGGCAGATCATGACATCACTCGAGTGTGCAACGCCCCGGTATCGCCCCGGAGCGGATATTGAGTGGCGCCCCCTGCCTTACCGCCTGACGCTAGCAACGACAGGTTGAGGGGAGCGTTCTGCAGTCATGAAGGGACTGGGGGAGCGCTATTTAAAGGTGACCGCTTCCTGCCTTTTATTGTTGGTGCCATTTTTGAACTACGCATTCTGAGAGAGAGAGAGAGAGACATCTGGAGAGATTCAACGTTGTGTGAAGGAGTTTTGGGTACTGAGCAGCACTTTGCAGGTTCATTTTGATTTGCCATTCCTTGTATCGATTTAGAAGAGACTGTTGGGGCTGCACTCTAAGCTCTTTCCCTGGTACTCTCCATTGTTCTTTCCAGCAGATTTGATGTGCAGGTCTCTCCAGGCCGGGATTCAAGGCTGCAATGAGCAGGATGTGGATGGAAAGCAGGATCAACCATCCCCTTTAAGAACTGGCCGGTGCCATTGAGTGTGTGTTCCATTGCTGACTGACATCACATGAGCTTCGCCAGCGCTCTGAGTTAGCGCCTCGCTCCTCGGCCTTTGCGCCTTAAGACAGGTGTGAAGCGCCTGATTTAGTGCTCCAATCACCTCAGGGGTCGATAAAAGTGAAGTTTCCAGTCAGTGGCGATAATTAGCGCCAGGCGCTAATTTTTGCGCCCGGACGATATTTGCGCCCCAAACGGGGCGCGACTGAATTTTTCCCCCTTAGTTTCCTACATTACAACAGTGACTACACAGTGAACAGGCTGGGTCTTTTCTCTAAAAAAGAGAAGGCTGAGGGGTGACCTAATAGAGGTCTTTACAATTATGAAATGTTTTGATAGAGTGGATACAGAGAGAATGTTTCCACTTGTGAGGAAGAGCAAAACTAGAGGCCATCAATATAAGATAGTCACCAAGAAATCCAATAGGGAATTCAGGAGAAACTTCTTTACCCAGAGAGTGGTGAGAATGTGGAACTCGCTACCACAGGGAGTGGTTGAAGCGAATAGTATAGATTCATTTAAGGGGAGGCTAGACAAGCATATGTGGGAGAAGGGAATAGAGGGCGATGCTGACAGATTTAGATGAGGAAAGACGGGAGGAGGCTCGAGTGGAGCATAAACGCCGGCATGGACTGGTTGGGCCGAATGGCCTGTTTCTGTGCCGTATATCCTGTGTAATTCTGTGTAATTAAATTGGCTGTCTGGCACTTTGGGACATTCTGAGCTTGGGAAAGGTGCCGGTCTTTTAGTGGATAACAACAACAACTTGTATTTATACAGCACCTTTAACATATTAAAACGTCCCAAGGTGCTTCACAGGAGCGATTATCAAACAGAATTTGACACCGAACCACATAAGGAGATATTAGGACAGGTGACCGAAAGCTTGGTCAAAGAGGTGGGTTTTAACCAGCTTTTTAAAGGAGAGAGAGGTGGAGAGGTTTAGGGAGTGAATTCCAGAGCTTAGAATGGAAGTAACCTGTGCTGACTTTAGTAAAAAGCAATGTGTGAATTCTGTGTCACTGTCCTGAGCTAACTAGTTCGAGCGGAGTGATGCTCCAACCAGTCTAACAGGTGATGCTAGTGATTCCTAAGTATTCTGTTTTGGTAAGTTTCTTGTTTTCTTTCTTGAAACAAAATCCAGGTGCTGGTGTTTTATCACCATCCCATGGCCCACGACTTTCCCTTCCTCTGGTCAGGTCATCAGATGCCAGCACCCTGGGCAAACACCACTGATGCACAGAAACTGGTTCAGTTCCTGGAGACGACCCTGAGCGAGCGTGCAAGGCGAGGAACCTTTCACGTGTCACAGGCCATCCTGACACCACAAACCAAAACAGTCATCCGGGGACTGATTGTCGGACTACGGGATTCTCTGGTTGCCAGGTTGGTTTTTAATCTGCTTCAATTCTGAGTGCTTGCCTTCATTTTAAAGCTGTCTTACTAAAGAAGATAATCTTTCATTTTTTCCCCCCAAAGAAAGACAATACAGAGTTGAAAATCAGGAACCGCGCCCCTCCTCACCTTTCCCATAAGGATACTTGGTGCTGTTAGGTTCTGAAGAGTAGAGTGGGAATGGGTGACTGCTGGTCAAGTACATGGTTAGTTCCTTGACTACGACAACTACTTGTATTTATATAGCGCCTTTAACGTAGTAAAACGTCCCAAGGCGCTTCACGGGAGCGATTATCAAACAAAATTTGACACCGAGCCACATCAGGAGATATTAGGACAGGTGACCAAAAGCTTGGTCAAAGAGGGAGGTTTTAAGGAGCATCTTAAAGGAGGAGAGAGACTTAAAGAGGCGGAGAGGTTTAAGGAGGGAATTCCAGAGCTTAGGGCCTCGGCAGCTGAAGGCACGGCCGCCAATGGTGGGGCGATGGAAATCGGGGATACACAAGAGGCCAGAATTGGAGCGCAGAGATCTCGGAGGGTTGTGGGGCTGGAGGAGGTTACAGAGATAGGCAGGGGCGAGGCCATGGCGGGGTTTGAAAATAAGGATCGGAATATTAAAATCGAGGCGTTGCTGGACCGGGAGCCAGTGTAGGTCAGTGAGCACAGGGGTGATGGGTGAACGGGATTCGCTCAGAGTTAGGACACGGGCAGCGGAGTTTTGGATGAGTTGAAGTTTACGGAGGATGCAGTGTGTGAGGCCGGCCAGGAGAGCATTGGAATAGTCGAGTCTGGAGGTAACAAAGGCATGGGTGGGATCAACGTTCCCTTTAAGCTGCACCACCGCACAGCGCTCCGCAGGTCCCGCGCAGCCGGTGAGCCGGCTTTTAAATAGAAAAACCGCGCTTGCGCGGAATTTAAAATGGCCCACGCAGCCTATTAAAAGGGCCGCACCGGCCAAAAAAACAATAGAGGGAGCATCGGGTGGGACTAGTACAAAGTCAACATAAGGTTGCATATTGCAATGGAGTCACCACCTTGTATTATCAAATCCTAAGTAATAATGCTCCTCACAGCTGTTGCGTAAATGGTGCACAAGTGAAATAAATGTCATTAGCAGGAGTCCTCTGTTGAGTATGGCTTTGAGAGATTTGCTTCTTGGACCCAGTCCACTTTCCCGTCTTTTGAATCTTCCAAGCCCAGATAATCTTTTTTTGCCTGTCAGTTCTGGGCTCACCCACTAGGTGGAGCACTATACATTAATAATACAATATAGAAAAAATAATGGGACACAATCTGCCATCTCAGATCCACAAATCCTCTTTTTGCCTGTGATTCTCACATGGCTATTTCCAGGTTTTAGCCATCTGTACCAGGAGGCATTCCTGACTGGGAGAGAGGGAAAATCGGATGTGAATCACCCTAACCAATCTCACGTAGAAAGAGGATATGGTTCTGATAGGTAGTTGATGTACATTATTTGTATTTAAAATACACTTTGTAAATAATGATAAACATTTATATGCTCTCATTTTGTTTACCTTATAGAAATCTTCCTATAATCATGAACTGGGTGAAGTCTCAGAAGCCCGGCGTAAATGGTGTCAACATCATCACCTCAGACTTTGTGGAACTTGTTGACTTTGCTACAACCGTGATCAATCTGAACAGCCTGCTGCTGCGTGACGGGTCCAAACGCGAACACGTTTAGCGCGCCTCCTTATTTTAGCCAGTGTTGAAAATTCCGCGCCGATCTCCCGTGGAATTGCACATGGGGAGTCAGGACCCAGTGTAGTTTTTCAGGGGCAGCGGGGTTAGACGGTGGGGGCTGATTGGACCACTGCGTGCGGACGTAATTCAGCCCCCATTTTAAAGTCATACATTCTGTCCTTATTTTTATATTTCTATTAAAAAATCCTATGTCCCCATTTATAATGGGCTTCACCTATGTAAACTCGTCACACCGTAGTTACATTCTAGTGGTGGCACTGGAGCGCCTCCGCTGGTGCGAGGGTGTAATTACAGCGTGACAAGTTTAAATAGGCAGCTTCTATTCTAAATGTGGACATAGAAATTTATAATAGAAAATGATGATGGACATAAAGATTTTAATATATTATATATTTATATTTAGAAAAGACAGTGATTATTAAAACCACAGGGTGTTTTTGAAAAGGTGCTTTGGAAAATTAATACTTTTAAAAATTTAATTTGGATTTTGTGAAAACTGTGAAAAATACACTCCAACTTTACTTGAATCTTCTCTCACTAGTTGTAATTTGGGCATTTGTGGGAGTAACTGGATTGCTCTTCGAAAGAGCCAGCCCAGAATCGATGGGCCGAATGGCCTCCTTCTGTGCTGTACTATTCTAGGATTCTGTGAACTGGGAACAATAAGTCTGAATGCCTCATCTCAGACACTTTTAATGATTACATTTTATTTAAAGGAGTACAATGAAAATGAATGTAAAGTTGATGTGCTGTGGTGCAGTGAATTAGCCTCGGGGTGAACCGGAATGGGATTGCGTCAGGTCAGGTGTGATTGGATCCAATCAGAGTGTCTCTTTAGCATGTGTTCTCGGTGCAGTGCCGGTGGGCAATGACCGTATCACCTTGCAGAGTCGGGGAGAGCTCCCTCGGCTGGTGCTCGGGAACACTGGACTGCATAGAAGGAGAGAATGGAGGCAAGTCGGCCGGGCTCCTTTCCAGGCGTGTGCTCAGACCCAGCTCTTCAGTGTAAATTAAGATAATACTTGCATCGTCTATTGTTAACCGGTTGTGTTTGGAAAATTCACTCTCTGCATTTAGCAACACGGAGGTCCATTGATTATAAAACTGTCTGAAGCGCTGCTTCAGTTTAGTGTTTCCCCTGGGAATGAGAGTTCCTGCTCCACGGCTGGGGTGTAAGTTGGTTGAAGTACCTCGGAGAGTTAGTCAGGAGCACAGTCCTCCTGGTAGCAGGATGTGGCCAAGCACTTTTTGCCTGCAATTTGCATGATGATGCTGATGAAGTTGGAGTAGATACCTCCAGATAAAGAGCTAGTACTGGCACACTGGGCCGAATGACCACCTTCTGTGCTGTGATTTCTGTGAACTGGATTGGCAATGTGATGATGCACTCAGTGAAATTCATGGCATTGTGTCAAATATTTATCCACTTTTTTGTGAGCGGTTCACCTTTTAAGAAATGAACAGATGCTGGCCAGTGAGTTAACACCTGGCGAAGGAGTTTCAAATGCAGGAGCTGCATTGCCGTTTGCGATATTTATTTAACTGCTGCCTCTGTGGCTTTTGCTCAGCTATGCAATCACAAGAAGAAACGTAGGGGCTGATTTTCTGAATGTGCCCGACTGCTGCCATGGTGCCCCCGGTAGTCTCGCCCGCCGCACGCTTGTCAGGGTGATTACAGGTGCCCTGCCCGTGATGGTCTGTCCATTAACAACATAAGAAATAGGAGCAGGAGTCGGCCATTCGGCCCCTCGAGCCTGCTCCGCCATTCAATGAGATCATGGCTGAGCTGATCTTGGGCTCAGCTCCATTTCCCTCCCCGCTCCTCATAACCCATCACTCCTTATTGTTCAAAAATCTGTCTATCTCCACCTTGAATATATTTAATGACTCCGCCTCCACGGCTCTCTGGGGTAGAGAATTCCAAAGATTTACGACCCTCTGAGAGAAGAAATTCCTCTTCATCTCAGTTTTAAAAGGGCGACCCCTTATTCTGAAACTGTGCCCCCGAGTTCTAGATTTCCCCACGAGGGGAAACATCCTCTCTGCATCTATCTTGTCGAGCCCCCTCAGTATCTTATATGGTTCAATAAGATCCCCTCTTATTCTTCTAAACTCCAATGAGTATAGGCCCAACCTGCTCAACCTTTCTTCATAAGACAACCCCTTCATCCCAGGTAACGCCAGTGGGCAGAGAATCGTGGGCCACGCGCCCGTGATTCCCGGGAGGCAAGGCTGGCAGGCAAAGCTTCCCCGCTGGGATTGAGGGTCACCAACTCTGGTTGGACGTATTGCAGAGGTTTCGCCACATGACCTCCCGCCCCCACACTCTCCCGCCATTGGTCGCCCGACACGCCCATCCTCACGATGCTCCGTCAGCCGCACCAATTGGGAAGTGAACAGGCTCTTTGTTACCTGATTGGATGATTCGTGACTGTCAGTCAAACAGCCTTTATTTCCCCTCTCCAATATTTTTTATAACTAATAGACGCAAGTATTCAAAGAAAATGAAACCAATACACATCGGATTTTTTAACGCCCCTATGATTGTTCTCCTGGTTTGCTCCCAGCAGTGTCCGGGAGATCAGTCTTCAATTCCTGGAGACTCCAGGGTAATTCCTGGAGGGTTGGCGACCCGACTGGCATTGCACATTCAAAAACATCTATTGGAGCAACTGAAGAATAAACGGCAGCAAATTGGAGTGCAAAGTCAACGGACCAATCAACTTACTGCCTGATGCCCTTCACTCAACACTGGGCGGAAACAGTTGAAACTGATCAGGATTGAGCTCCGGGGTTGTGTTACCCTCTGTCGTTAGTTTCACGAGTCGGTTCTGGTGTTTTCATAGTATTTGAAGAATCAAATGTTTCTACATGAATGATAGTTGTCATAAAGAAATCGATTTCAGGAATATTATTGTATTTTGTGAATCTGAAATGACTGTAGGTTTCCATGTACAGTAAGAAGATATTTCCTGCAAATTTGTCTTATTTGTACAAATGAACCAAAAAATTACTTTCTGGTGATCGAAATTAAAGATTTTTAAAGGGCAGCGGGAGAAACTGTTGGTTCATATTTTTTTGGTTCATTGTTTGCTGTTACATGTGCCCAGTGAGGGGAGGGTGAAGTGGCGCCGAGTCAGCAGGTGGTGCTGTGAGGGGAGGGTGAAAAAAAAAAAGGGGAGCGGGCGGGAAAGTGGGGTTGAGGCCAAGATCAGATCAGCCATGATCTTATTGACTGGCGGAGCAGGCTCGAGGGGCCGAATGGCCGACTCCTGCTCCTATTTCTTATGTTCTTATTCCAGGACTGCTCTCGAAATTCTCTCAGGTTTGCCGTCACTAGTTTATCCCATAAGTGGATCCCACGTCCTCTATGATCAGGAGTTCACCTTTATGTTTACCTCCCTATCTCTAACCTCCAACGGTCCAAGGAGCTGGTTTAATTTGCGAGCTGCACGTTACTGAACAGAGTAGTAAATCCTGAATTTTAACTTCCTGTGTAACAACAAGGCGCACTATCGTTTATCTTAACTTATCTGGTCAGCTTTTCTTTTCCGAATCTGACTGGCTTTATCTTAAATATGCAGGAATCTGTTCCATCACTTTTCTCATTTTTCCCTCTGTTAGTTTTAGCCGCTCGTTAGTCCTGCACTCTCTCGGGGTCACTCCCGTGATCCTCCAGTACTGCTATTGGGCCCTAAACTCCTTAACGCCTGAAATCAGACGGGCAGCGATGGTGAGCCGAGAACGCAGTGGCCCGAGGACTGTCCTCAATACAATCTCAGGCGAGCTGCAGAGGCCAATCAGGCCCCCCGACACAGCTTGCCTGTCGGGGCCTAATCAATTTTGGCAGGCACTGAAGCCCATAGGTAAGTCCGGGGTGGGGGGGAGGGTTGGAGGCGCTTGGGAGGGGGCTGCGCTTTTGTGGGGCCAAGCAGAACACTCCTACTCCTTTCATAAGAACATATAAAATAGGAGCAGGAGTCGGCCATACGGCCCCTCGAGCCTGCTTCGCCATTCAATGAGATCATGGCTGATCTTCGACCTCAACTCCACTTTCCCACCCGATCCCCATGTCCCTCGATTCCCCTGGAGTCCAAAGATCTATCGATCTCTGTCTTGAATATACTCAACGACTGAGCCTCCACAGCCATCTGGGGTAGAGAATTCCAAAGATTCACCACCCTCTGAGTGAAGAAATTTCTCCTCATCTCAGTCCTGAATGGCCGACCCCTTATTCTGAGACTGTGACCCCTGGTTCTAGACTCTCCAGCCAGGGGAAACATCCTCCCTGCATCTACCCTGTCAAGCCCTGTAAGAATTTTATACATTTCAATGAGATCACCTCTCACTCTTCTAAACTCTAGAGAATATGAAAACAAGGACTCCACAGCAAGGAAATTCCAGGATGTTGGGGGGGCCTTTTTATGAATGGCCTCCCTTTAAGTATCGCTGGTTCGGCTGCTCAAGACCCGGGACTACCGGTCAGAGCTTGAGAAGCACTAACTCACACTGGTCGAAATGAATATCGGCATTTAGGTTGGAAATGGGGGCAGGACCCTCGTTTCAAAATCGAGCTGAGGTCTTTGCTCATTTCAGTCGCTTAAAAAAAAAGGGCCGACCAATTTATTATTGGCCGAGGGACGGTGCAGATTGGGCACGGACCTCTGCTCTGCTAAATTGGTTATCGTTACATCTGGAAAATGTTAAATTAGGCCCCATAGAATCTTACAGCACAGTAAGAGGCCATTCGGACCATTGATCCTGTGCTGGCTGTCTGAAAGCTGCCTCGTCAGTCTCTGACCTGTGCTTTTGGGTTCTAAGGGGGGGAAATTCATTCGCAACCATTTTGGGTAACTCAAACGCACTATATTAAATTTATAATTTAACTAGATAAACTAATTAATATAACTATAAATAGTCGTTGAATAAAGACTTTATCTAATTAAATAAATAAAACAAGGCTAGACTGAGATATGGCAGGGCAGGTTGTGTGTCTGGACTGCAGTCTGTGGGAGTTTGTGGACAGCGAGACTGTCCCGAGCGAACACGTCTGCAGGAGATGTCTCCGTTTCGAGTCTCTCCAGCTCAGAGTCATTGAGCTGGAGTGCGAGCTGGAGACACTCCGACACATAATGGAGGGGAAGGAATTTCTGGACAGTTTGCTCCAGACATCGGTCACACCTCGTAGAGAAACGTAGGATCGGAATGGGGTTGGTGTGACCGATAGTGGGCAGAGTAAGGGGAACCCAGGTAAGAGAGGGAACAAGGATCCACAGAAACTGATCCTATCTAACAGGTACAATGTACTCGCTACCTGTGAGGATAAGGATAAAGACTGTCGGAAGGACAGCCAGAATGCAGACCATGGCACCTTGGAGCAGGAGGCTGTCCTAAGGGGGGAGGAGGAGGAGGAGAGGAAGCGTAATGTGGTAGTTGTAGGGGATTCTATAATTAGGGGGATAGATAGCATCCTTTGTAAGCAGGATCGAGAGTCCCACATGGTATGTTGCCTACCTGGTGCCAGGGTGAGGGACATCTCGAACCAGCTTGAAAGAATATTGGAGAGGGAGGGGGAGGATCCAGTCGTTGTGGTCCATGTTGGGACCAAAAACACAGGGAAGAGTCGGCAAGAGGTCCTGTTTGGGGAGTACCAGGAACAAGGAGCTAATTTAAAGAACAGGACCTCAAGAGTTATAATCTCTGGATTATTACCTGAGCCACGTGCAAATTGGTGTAGAGATAAGCTGATTGGTGAAGTAAACACGTGGCTGAAGGAGTGGTGTGGGAAAGAGGGGTTCCATTTCATGGGGCACTGGCACCAGTATTGGGACAGGAAGGAACTGCACCATTGGGACAGGCTCCACCTGAACCGGTCTGAGACCAGGGTCCTAGCGGAAAGGATAAATAGGGCGGTCACAAGGACTTTAACTAGTAAATTGGGGCGGTGGGGAGGCTCAGGTGGAAATTGTAGTAGAAATAATAGTTCAAAAACAAACGAAAGGGAAGAGAGTAGAGTAACAGTCAGAAATTGTGCTTTAGGCACTACAGGTAAAGGGAAAACTAAAAGATGTAAAGTGATTAAACCAGGAAAGAGAGCAATACGAAACAAGTGAATAAAACATTAGAGCCGAAGGACAGGCTAGGGTGTTTTTTTTAATTCATTTATGGGATGTGGGCGTCACTGGCAAGGCCAGCATTTATTGCCCATCCCTAATTGCCCTTGAGAAGGTGGTGGTCAGCCGCCTTCTTGAACAGCTGCAGTCCGTGTGGTGAAGGTACTCCCACAGTGCTGTTAGGGAGGGAGTTCCAGGATTTGGACCCAGCGACGATGAAGGATCAGCGATATATTTCTAAGTCAGGATGGTGTGTGACTAGGAGGGGAACTTGGAGGTGGTGGTATTCCCATGCACCTGCTGCCCTTCTCCTTCTAGGTGGAAGAGGTCGCGGGTTTGGGAGGTGCTGCCGAAGAAGCCTTGGCGAGTTGCTGCAGTGCATCTTGTAGATGGTACACACTGCAGCCACGGTACGCCGGTGATGGAGGGAGTGAATGTTTAAGGTGGTGGATGGGGTGCCAATCAAGCGGGCTGCTTTGTCCTGGATGGTGTCGAGCTTCTTGAGTGTTGTTGGAGCTGCACTCATCCAGGCAAGTGGAGAGTATTCCATCACACTCCTTACTTGTGCCTTGTAGATGGTGGAAAGGCTTTGGGGAGTCAAGAGGTGAGACACTCGCCGCAGAATACCCAGCCTCTGACCTGCTCTTGTTGCCACAGTATTTATGTGGCTGGTCCAGTTAAGTTTCTGGTTAATGGTGACCCCCAGGATGTTGATAGTGGGGGATTCGGCGATGGTAATGCCATTGAATGTCAAGGGGCGGTGGTTAGACCCTCGCTTGTTGGAGATAGTCATTGCCTGGCACTTCTGTTGCGCGAATGTTACCTGCCACTTATCAGCCCAAGCCTGAACGTCGTCCAGGTCTTGTTGCATGCGGGCATGGACTGCTTCATTATCTGTGGAGTTGTGAAGGGGGCTAAACACTGTGCAGTCATCAGCGAACATCCCCATTTCTGACCTTATGTTGGAGGGAAGGTCATTGATGAAGCAGCTGAAGATGGTTGGGCCTAGGACACTGCCCTGAGGAACTCCTGCAGCGATGTCCTGGGGCTGTGATGATTGACCTTCAACCACCACAACCATCTTCCTTTGTGCTAGGTATGACTCCAGCCAGTGGAGCGTTTTCCCCCTGATTCCCATTGACTTCAGTTTTACTAGGGCTCCTTGATGCCAGACTCGGTCAAATGCTGCCTTGATATCAAGGGCAGTCACTCTCACTTCACCTCTGGAATTCAGCTCCTTTGTCCATGTTTGGACCAAGGCTGTAATGAGGTCGGGAGCCGAGTGGTCTTGGCGGAACTCAAACTGGGCATCAGTGAGCAGGTTATTGGTGAGTAAGTGCCGCTTGATAGCACTGTCGATGACACCTTCCATCACTTTGCTGATGATTGAGAGTAGACTGATGGGGCAGTAAATGGCCGGATTGGATTTGTCCTGTATTTTGTGGACAGGACATACCTGGGCAGTTTTCCACATTGTCGGATAGATACCAGTGTTGTAGCTGTACTGGAACAACTTGGCTAGAGGCGCGGCTAGTTCTGGAGCACAAGTCTTCAGCACGATAGCCGGGATGTTGTCGGGGCCCATAGCCTTTGCAGTATCCAGTGCGCTTAGCCGCTTCTTGATATCACGTGGAGTGAATCGAATTGGCTGAAGACTGGCTTCTGTGATGGTGGGGACCTGAGGAGTAGGCTGATATGGATCATCCACTCGGCACTTCTGGCTGAAGTTGGTTGCAAATGCTTCAACCTTGTCTTTTGCACTCACATGCTGGGCTCCACCATCATTGAGGATGGGGATATTCTTGGAGCCTCCTCCTCCCATTAGTTGTTTAATTGCCCACCACCATTCACGACTGGATGTGGCAGGGCTACAGAGCTTTGAGCTGATCCGTTGATTGTGGGATCGCTTAGCCCTGTCTATAGCATGCTGCTTCCACTTTTTAGCATGCATGTAGTCCTCTATTGCAGCTTCCCCAGGTTGCCACCTCATTTTTAGGTACGCCTGGTGCTGCTCCTGGCATGCTCTTCTACACTCGTCGTTGAACCAGGGTTGGTCCCCTGGCTTGGAGGTAATGGTAGAGTGAGGGATATGCCAGGCCATGAGGTTACAGACTGTGGTGGAATACAATTCTGATGCTGCTGATGGCCCACAGCGCCTCATGGATGCCCAGTTTTGAGCTGCTAGATCTGTTCTGAATCTATCCCATTTAGCATGGTGGTAGTGCCACACAACACGATGGAGGGTGTCCTCAGTGTGAAGACGGGACTTCGTCTCCACAAGGACTGTGCGGTGGTCACTGCTGCCAATGCTGTCATGGACAGATGCATCTGCGACAGGTAGATTGGTGAGGATGATGTCAAGTAGGTTTTTCCCTCTTGTTGGTTCACTCACCACCTGTCGCAGGCCCAGACTGGCAGATATGTCCTTCAGGACTCAGCCAGCTCGGTCAGTAGTGGTGCTACCGAGCCACTCTTGGTGATGGACATTGAAGTCCCCCACCCAGAGTACATTCTGTGCCCTTGCTACTCTCAGCGCTTCTTCCAAGTGGTATTCAACATGGAGGAGTACTGATTCATCAGCTGAGGGAGGGCGGTAGGTGGTAATCGGCAGGAGGTTTCCTTGTCAATGCTTGACCTGAAGCCATGAGACTTCATGGGGTCCGGAGTCAATGTTGAGGACTCCCAGAGTCACTCCATCCCGACTGTATACCACTGTGCCACCACCCCTGGTGGGTCTGTCCTGCCGGTGGGACAGGACATACCCAGGGATGGTGATGGAGGAGTTCGGGACATTGGCTGAAAGGTATGATTCTGTGAGTATGACTATGTCAGGCTGTTGCTTGACTAGTCTGTGGGACAGCTCTCCCAATTTTGGCACAAGTCCCCAGATGTTGGTGAGGAGGACTTTGCAGGGTTGACTGGGCTGGGTGTGCCGTTGCCGTGTCCGTAGCCGGTGCCGAGGTCGATGCCGGGTGGTCCGTCCAGTTTCATTCTTATTATTTTGTTTCGTAGCGGTTAGTTACAACTGAGTGACTTGCTAGGCCATTTCAGAGGGCAGTTAAGAGTCAACCACATTGCTGTGGGTCTGGAGTCACATATAGGCCAGACCAGGTAAGGACGGCAGATTTCCTTCCCTAAAGGTATGTGGCCCAAATAAACGTTCTTTACACAAACGCACGGAGTATAAGGAATAAATTGAATGAACTGCAGGCACGAATTCAAATTGGAGGGTATGACATGGTAGCCATTACTGAGACATGGCTGCAAGACAGTCAGGACTGGGAACTAAATATACCAGGTTATGAGGTTTACAGGAAAGATAGGAAAATGGCCGAGGGGGAGGAATAGCCTTCGGGATGAAATCACTTCAATGATAAGAGAGGCTATAACGAGAGGTAAGCAGGCAGTGGAGACCTTATGGGTAGAATTAAGAAATAGGAAAGGATCTAAGACTGTATTGGGAGTTGTGTATAGGCCTGGTAGCAGCTGTGAAGTGCTAGATTGTATAAATACAGAGATTAGACAAGCGTGTAGTAAAGGCAGAGTGGTTTTAATGGGGGATTTTAACTTTCATATAGATTGGGAAAAGCAGACTAGCACCTGTCAGAAAGGTAGTGAATTTCTTGAGTCTGTCCGGGATAGTTTTCTGCAACAATATGTCCTGGAGGCAACAAGGGGGCAAGCCATATTAGGTTTAGTAATGAGTAATGAGCCAGATTCAGTTAACAGCCTAACTGTGCGTGAACATTTATCCAATAGCGATCATAACATGATCGAGTTCAAAGTAACGTTTGAAAGGGAGAAACACGAAACAGCTACTAAGATTCTAGATTTGGGTAAGGTCGACTTCAACCGGATGAGACAGAGACTGTCCACAGTAAACTGAGCAAATCTGTTAATGGGTAAAATGACAGAAGATCAGTGGGAGAGGTTTAAAAAAGAATTTAATGTGATACAGAACCAGTTTATACCCCTGAGGGACACGAGCTCTACTTTCGAAAAAAAACAGGCATGGACGACTAAAGAGGTAAGAGGCAGCAGAGAAAAGCATACAAAAATGCAAAAAATAGCACAGATCCTGGCGAATGGGAAAGATACAAAGAACAGCAAAGGGTCACAAAACAGATAGTAAGAGCTACAAAAAGGGAATATGAAAAGAAACTTGCAAGGGTTATCAAAATCAACACAAAGAAGTCCCAAGGAAACTAATATTGAATCGGGGACAGGGACTCAATAAAATTAACGTAAGTAAAATAACAGCAATGAAGAAAATAATGGCACTAAAGAGTGACAAATCCCCAGGGCCAGATGGTTTCCATCCCAGGGTTTTAAAGGAAGTAGGTGAGCACATTGCAGATGCCCAAACGATAATCTTCCAAAGTTTTCTCGATTCAGGAACCGTCCCTTTAGATTGGAAAATTGTGCATGTCATTCCGCTATTTAAGAATGGCGAGAGAGGGAAACCAGGGAATTATAGCCCAGTTAGCCTAACATCTGTTGCCGGGAAATTGCTAGAGTCTATAATTAAGGATAGGGTGACTGAACACCTCAAAAATTTTCAGTTGATCAGAGAGAGCCAGCATGGATTTGTGAAAGGTAGGTCATGCCTGACAAACCTGATTGAATTTTTTGAGGAGGTGACTAAAGAAGTGGACAGGGGAATGTCTATGGATGTTATTTATATGGACTTCTAGAAGGCATTTGATAAAGTCCCACATAAGCAACTGTTAACTAAGATAGAAGCCCACGGAATTGAGGGCAAATTATTGATCTGGTTTGGAAATTGGCTGAGCGGCAGGAGACAGGCAATAGGGATAATAGGTAGGTACTCAAATTGACAGGATGTGACTAGTGGTGTCCCGCAGGGATCTGTGTTGACGCCTCAACTATTCACAATATTTATTAATGACTTAGATGATGGGATAGAGAGCCACATATCCAAGTTTGCCAATGACACAAAGATAGGTGGCATTGTAGGCAGTGTAGATGAAAGTATAAAATTACAAAGAGATATCGACAGATTAGGGGAATGGGCAAAACTGTGGCAAATTATTTCAATATAGGCAAATGTGAGGTCATCCACTTTGGACCTAAAAGGATAGAACAGGGTAAAAAGCTAAAAACAGTGGAGGTCTAAAGAGACTTGGGGGGGGTCCAGGTACATAAATCATTAAAATGTCATGAACTGGTACAGAAAATAATCATAAAGGCTAATGGAATGCTGGCCTTTATATCAGAGGACTAGAATACAAGGGGGTAGAAGTTATGCTGCAGCTGTACAAAACCCTGGTTAGACCACACCTGGAGCACTGTGAGCAGTTCTGGGCACCACACCTTAGGAAGGATATATTGGCCTTGGAGGGAGTGCAGCGTAGGTTTACCAGAATGATACCTGGAATTCAATGGTTAAGTTACGCAGAGAGATTACACAAACTAGGGTTGTATTCCCTAGAATTTAGAAGGTTAAGGGGTGAACTGATCAAAGGTTTCAGGATATTAAGGGGAACAGATAGGGTAGATAGAGAGAAACTATTTCCGCTGGTTGGGGATTCTAGGACTAGGGGACATAGCCTAAAAATTAGAGCCAGACCTTTCAGGAGTGAAATTAGGAAACACTTCTACACACAGGGTGGTAGAAGTTTGGAACTCTCTTCTGCAAATGGCAATTGATGCTAGATCAGTTGTTAATTTTAAATCTGAGATTGATAGATTTTTGTTAACCAAACGTATTAAGGGATATGGGCCAAAGGCGGGTAAATGGAGTTAGGTCCCAGATCAGTCATGATCTCATTGAATGGCGGAGCAGGCTCAGGGAGCTGAATGGCCTACCCCTGTTCCTATGTTCCCAATAAAAACTGTAACTTAACCAAAATTAAAAGGAAACTTAACAAATTAAATCAAAATTCTATTTCCCGGAGGTGATGATGCACTCCAGTCCCTCCGGTCGTGGAAGGCCTCTAGCGTGCTGGTGGACACCGTGTGCTCCATCTCCAGGGACACCCGGCATATGCTCTCTATGATTTGCACACACACTGATTTGATGACTTGTACACTGATTTGATTATTTTCACACACTGATTTGATTATTTTCATACTGATTTGATGAGTTGCACACTGATTTGGTGATTTGCATACTGATTTGGTGATTTGCATACTGATTTGATGAGTTGCACAATGATTTGGTGATTTGCACATACTGATTTGGTGATTTGCACATACTGATTTGGTGATTTGCACACTGATTTGATGAGTTGCACACTGATTTGGTGATTTGCACACACTGATTTGGCGATTTGCATACTGATTTGACGATTTGCATGCTGATTTGATGAGTTGCACATGGATTTGGTGATTTGCATACTGATTTGGTGATTTGCATACTGATTTGATGATTTGCATACTGATGGGGCGATTTGCATACTGATTTAGTGATTTGCATACTGATTTGGTGATTTGCATACTGATTTGTGATTTGCATACTGATTTGATGAGTTTTACACAGATTTGGTGATTTGCATACTGATTTGGTGATTTGCACACTGATTTGGTGATTTGCATACTGATTTGGTGATTTGCACACTAATTTGGTGAATTGTACACTGATTTGATGAGTTTTACACCGATTTGGTGATTTGCATACTGATTTGGTGATTTGCACACTGATTTGGTGATTTGCATACTGATTTGGTGATTTGCACACTAATTTGGTGAATTGTACACTGATTTGATGAGTTTTACACCGATTTGGTGATTTGCACACTGATTTGGTGATTTGCATACTGATTTGGTGATTTGCACACTAATTTGATGAATTGTACACTGATTTGATGAATTGCACACACTATCTGTCTCGTTGGCTTGCCCCCAGTGTGCGCGCACTGCGCTGCCTCCAGTCGCTCAGCCCCCGCCTTCCAGCGTTACGTGGCCGGACAGGAGCGGACTGGAGCCGCATTCCGCGCTGTGTCCGCCGGCCGCTGCACCACAGGGAGCCGGAGCCCAGGGAGCCAGTCCCGGAGTTACTGTGAGTACAACTTGCAATTAGAGGGAGGGTCCCTGTGTAATTTGTGCTGAGTGAACCTACCCGAGCCAGCACAGCCTGCCCATAACTGGGGAAGAGGCAATTGGCCAACTCCTGAACTGTGACTGGGGAACAATCCTTGCAGTTCAGGCAAGATCTCCACTCACATCCTGCCACTGAACTGCTGGCTGAGAAAGAAAGAACTTGCCTTTCTATCGATCCTTTCGCCACCTCAGGACGTCCCAAAGGCTTCACAGACAATGAAGTACTTTGTGAAGTGTGGTCACTGTTGTAATGGGGGAAACGAGGCAGACAATTTGCGCACAGCAAGCTCCCACAAACAGCAATGTGATAATGATCAGATTATAGATTTTACTAGTGATGTTGGTTAATTGATAAATATTGGCCAGGACACCAGGGAGAACTCCCCTGATCTTCTTCGAAATAGTGCCATGGGATCTTTTACATCCACCTGAGAGCGCAGACGGGGCCTCAGTTTAACGTCTCATCCGAAAGACGGCACCTCCAACAGTGCAGCACTCCCTCAGCACTGCACTGGAGCGTCAGCCTAGCTTTAGGTGCTCATGTCCCTGGAGTGGGGCTTGAACCCACAACCTTCTGACTCAGACAGAAGTGCTACCCACTGAGCCACAGCTGACATTAAGAGCGCCCCAGATCTGCTGGGTTTAGGTTTCCCCTTATATCACTGTCCCTCTTGGGATTCGGCTGCCTGCTTTGCAGAATCCAATCAGGTGTGAGCCAGTCCTCTAGAGTGGGGGAGGGGGCGGTTCTCTTCTCCCCCTCGGGCCTTTAGTGTGATCGGTGGTCCACCTGGAATTGTAAGGGCTAATTTCACATGTGTGCGCTCCTGGATTGTTGCGGAGTCTCCCAGAATTCACGTTTAACCTCCCGTGACACTGGTGCACCCGGGTGATGGATGGAGCGGTTTCTAGAGCTCAGAGAGTTGTGGGTATTGTAGCCGCCATTATTGCCTTGAGGATTGACATGTCTGGCAATAAATGGTGGGTGTGTGAGGATGGGGCTGGTTGGAGGCGGGAGCTCATGTGATGAACACACCCTGAATACGGTCCACCCAGAGTTAGCGACCCTAGTGAGAGACCACAGTTTAAGGACCACACGCGACAACAGGCCCTGAACACTCGATGCAGTGTTGATGTGTGCCCAAAACTGTTTGCATGTCCGTCAGATTGGCAGTGTAAGCATTAAGGTGAAGTGTGAATTGCCAGGCTCGGGTTCTACAATGGGTTGTTGCTTTGAGAAGTAGAATTGGAGTCAGAGCCAGAGCAGTTGGTGATCTAGACAAGAGGGAGCCAAGCTGGTGGCAGGGACACTTAAATAAATTGTCATAAAAACCCAACTGCTTCACCAACGCTTGTTAGGGAGCGAAACCTGTCATTCTTACCCAGTCTGGCCTACATGTGACTCCAGTCCCACATTCCCTCTGAAGTGGCCCAGCGAGCCACTCAGTTGCATCAATGAGGATGGGCCATAAATGCCGGCCTTGCCAGCGACGCTCACATCCTGAGAATGGACGAGAAAGCTGAAAAGTGCAAAGATCACTGGGCAGTGGGGAGCGGGTGCGAGAATGGGGGTATACAGCCTAGCTGTTCGAAGGGTTCGGGGCAACCCAAGATTGACAACCCAAGAGCCATTGATGAAGGCAAGGAATGAGATGGGTTCCTCACGGTGGGGAAACAGGGCTCGTAACTGGCAGGGTGAGGAGGGGATTTGGACCAGTGAGTAGAATAAATTGAATCTCTGGTGAGACATTATTCCAAGAATTACATAGAATGTACAGCACAGAAACTGGCCAGTCGACCCAACTGGTCCATGTCAGTATTTCTGCTCCACACGAGCCTCCTCCCACCCTACTTCATCTCACCCTATCACCATATCCTTCTATTCCTTTCTCCCTCATGTGTTTATCCAGCTTCCCCTTAAATGCACCTATGCTCTTCGCCTCAACCACTCCCTGTGGTAGCGAGTTCCACATTCTCACCACTCTCTGGGTAAAGATTATGAGGGGACGGAATTCGTAACAGGCAGTGCAGAGTCAGTTGTAAGTGCAAAGCAAGATGTGCAAGGAGGGGGGTCATCCAGAGGGGTCAGTAGAAGCAGCAGCTGGAACAGGTACGAAGGGGTCAAGGGGCAATGAAAACAAGCTGAACATGAATGAATTCATTATTTATCAGAGAGGGGTCTTGTGTACTCATTTATAAAGTTACTGAGAAAGATTTGAGTCGGGGCTGGGCGTGGTGGCCTGGTGGTTATGGCACTGGACGAGCAACATAGAAGTGGTGAAATTCAAATCCCACCAGGGCAAGTTGTGAAAAATGAATGGAATAGATCTGGTAATCTGTGAGCTGACACCAGGAAATAACCGTGAAAGCTGCCGGATTGTTGTAAAATCACAACTGGTTCACTAATGTCCTTCAGGAAAGGGAAAGTGACTGCCACCCCTACCCGAGCTGGCCTACACATGCCTCCAGCTCCACACTACATCGTTGACTTGCAATTCCTTCAGGGCAAGTGGGGATGGGCAGTGTTGTCCAGAATAAATGTGATTCAGGAATCCTCATTTTATTAACACCAATTGATTCACAGAAATAGAGAATGAATGAAATTCAACACAAAGATTGACAAGGCTAAACTCAAAATGTGACTAATTTCTCTCAGTAATATCACGGCCTGTATAAAAAAAAAAGGAATAAAGGCTTATCTTACTAAGATGACTCTTCTGATATTAGATTATTAAAGGAAGCCAGCGAGCTCTTAGAACCAGAGAAGTTTACAGCACAGAAGGCCATTCGATCCATCATTCTGTGCCGGCTCTTTGCTAGAGCAATCCCAAACTAATCCCACTGTCCCGCTCTCTCCCCATAGCCCTGTATCAATCCCAAACTAATCCCACTGCCCCACTCTCTCCCCATAGCCCTGTATCAATCCCAAACTAAGCCCACTGTCCCGCTCTCTCCCCATAGCCCTGTATCAATCCAAAACTAATCTCACTGCCCCACTCGCTCCCCATAGCCCTGTACCAATCCCAAACTAATCCCACTGCCCCGCTCTCTCCCCATAGCTCTGTATCAATCCCAAACTAATCCCACTGCCCCGCTCTCTCCCCATAGCTCTGTATCAATCCCAAACTAATCCCACTGCCCCGCTCTCTCCCCATAGCCCTGTATCAATCCCAAACTAATCCCACTGCCCCGCTCTCTCCCCATAGCTCTGTATCAATCCAAAACTAATCCCACTGCCCCGCTCTCTCCCCATAGCTCTGTATCAATCCCAAACTAATCCCACTGCCCCGCTCTCTCCCCATAGCTCTGTATCAATCCCAAACTAATCCCACTGCCCCGCTCTCTCCCCATAGCCCTGTATCAATCCCAAACTAATCCCACTGCCCCGCTCTCTCCCCATAACCCTGTACCAATCCCAAGCTAATCCCACTGTCCTGCTCTCTCCCCATAGCCCTGTATCAATCCCAAACTAATCCCACTGTCCCGCGCTCTCCCCATAGCCCTGTATCAATCCCAAACTAATCCCACTGTCCCGCTCTCTCCCCATAGCCCTGTATCAATCCAAAACTAATCTCACTGCCCCACTCGCTCCCCATAGCCCTGTACCAATCCCAAACTAATCCCACTGCCCCGCTCTCTCCCCATAGCTCTGTATCAATCCCAAACTAATCCCACTGCCCCGCTCTCTCCCCATAGCTCTGTATCAATCCCAAACTAATCCCACTGCCCCTGCTCTCTCCCCATAGCCCTGTATCAATCCCAAACTAATCCCACTGCCCCGCTCTCTCCCCATAGCTCTGTATCAATCCAAAACTAATCCCACTGCCCCGCTCTCTCCCCATAGCTCTGTATCAATCCCAAACTAATCCCACTGCCCCGCTCTCTCCCCATAGCTCTGTATCAATCCCAAACTAATCCCACTGCCCCGCTCTCTCCCCATAGCCCTGTATCAATCCCAAACTAATCCCACTGCCCCGCTCTCTCCCCATAACCCTGTACCAATCCCAAGCTAATCCCACTGTCCTGCTCTCTCCCCATAGCCCTGTATCAATCCCAAACTAATCCCACTGTCCCGCGCTCTCCCCATAGCCCTGTATCAATCCCAAACTAATCCCACTGTCCCGCTCTCTCCCCATAGCCCTGTATCAATCCAAAACTAATCCCACTGCCCCACTCTCTCCCCATAGCCCTGTACCAATCCAAAACTAATCCCACTGCCCCACTCTCTCCCCATAGCCCTGTATCAATCCAAAACTAACCCCACTGCCCCGCTCTCTCCCCATAGCCCTGTATCAATCCAAAACTAATCCCACTGCCCTGCTCTCTCCCCATAGCCCTGTATCAAACCCAAACTAATCCCACTGCCACGCTCTCTCCCCATAGCCCTGTATCAATCCAAAACTAACCCCACTGCCCCGCTCTCTCCCCATAGCCCTGTATCAATCCAAAACTAATCCCACTGCCCTGCTCTCTCCCCATAGCCCTGTATCAAACCCAAACTAATCCCACTGCCACGCTCTCTCCCCATAGCCCTGTATCAATCCCAAACTAATCCCACTGCCCCGCTCTCTCCCCATAACCCTGTACCAATCCCAAACTAATCCCACTGCCCGCTCTCTCCCCATAGCCCTGTATCAATCCCAAACTAATCCCACTGTCCCGCGCTCTCCCCATAGCCCTGTATCAATCCCAAACTAATCCCACTGTCCCGCTCTCTCCCCATAGCCCTGTATCAATCCAAAACTAATCCCACTGCCCCACTCTCTCCCCATAGCCCTGTACCAATCCAAAACTAATCCCACTGCCCCACTCTCTCCCCATAGCCCTGTATCAATCCAAAACTAACCCCACTGCCCCGCTCTCTCCCCATAGCCCTGTATCAATCCAAAACTAATCCCACTGCCCTGCTCTCTCCCCATAGCCCTGTATCAAACCCAAACTAATCCCACTGCCACGCTCTCTCCCTATAGCCCTGTATCAATCCAAAACTAATCCCACTGCCCCGCTCTCTCCCCATAGCCTTGTATCTTTCTCTGCATCCAATATTTATCCAATTTTCCTTTAAATGATGCAATGGTCTCTGCCTCAACCATTCCCTGTGATAAAGCATTCCATGCTCCAACAACCTTCTGTGTGAAGAAATCTCTCCTAACCCCTCTTAGCCTTCTCTGCTCCCGTGCAAATAGTCCCAGTATCTGAAGTCTTTCCTCATAACTATATTTTCCCATCCTGGCATCATCCTAGACTGTGCGCTCTCTTTAATGTCCTTTCTGTATGAGTTGCCCAAAACTGCACACAGGACTCTAGCTGTGGCCGTTCTTTTTAGTCATTCATGGGATGTGGGCATCGCTGGAAAGTCCAGCAACTATTGCCCATCCCTAATTGTCCTTGAGAAGGTGGTGGTAAGCCGCCTTCTTGAACCATTGCAGTCTGTCTGGTGAAGGTACTCCCACGGTGCTGTTGTTCAGGATTTTGACCCAGCGATGATGAAGGAACGGCGATATATTTCCAAGTCAGGATGGTGGGGAACTTAGAGGTGGTGGTGTTCCCATGTGCCTGCTGCCCTTGTCCTTCTAGGTGGTAGAGGTCGTGAGTTTGGGAGGGGCTGTCGAAGAAGCCTTGGCGAGTTGCTGCAGTGCATCTTGTTGATGGTACACACTGCAGCCACGGTACGCCGGTGGTGGAGGGAGTGAATGTTTAAGATGGTGGATGGGGTGCAGATCAAGTGGGCTTGAGTGTTGTTGGAGCCGCACTCATCCAGGCAAGTGGAGAGTATTCCATCACACTCCTTACTTGTACCTTGTAGATGGTGGAAAGGCTTTGGGGATTCAGGAGGTGAGACACTCACTGCAGAATACCCAGCCTCTGACCTGCTCTTGTAGCCTAATAAATACTGTGTATAAATTTATGAATACTTCTTTACTCTTGCACTTGTTGCCTCTATTTATAAAACTCAACATCCTGTTGGCCTTTTTTATGCCTTTATCTACCTGCACTCGCATGTTTGAGCCCCTGGGTGTCTCTTTTTGCGTTGCCGTGATGTGACGATGCTTCTTTCCCACTTCAGTCCTCCTGTGGTCTGGCTGAGTAAGATTGCCAATTAGTGCTGGACCGGGACAGGTTTGAGCCCAGTCTAATTTCACCCGTCTAGCCAAGTGACAGAGTCAAGCTTCAGCCCATCAGTCTGAGCTGGCACCTAATCTCGGGGTTAGAGCTGATCGTTCACTGTGTCACCCTTTATTGATCATCGGAATGCACATGGTGTGATGTGGGCCGTACTACACGGATAAAGCACTGCCATACATTGGGCAACAGAATATCCAACCAGAGAAATGGACAAGACTCCATCAATCCGTACTCTGGAATGGAAGGTTATTTTGGGATGTTATTCTCTTGGTCTGAATATCTTTGACCATCTACTTGGTAATTCACCTTCAAAATTTACGAGAATGGTTCCAGGAATGAGGGACTTCAGTTACGTGGATAGACTGGAGAAGCTGGGGTTGTTCTCCTTAGAGCAAAGATGGTTGAGCGGAGATTTGATAGAGGTGTTCAAAATCATGAGGGGTCTAGACAGAGTAGATAGAGAGAAACTGTTCCCATTGGCGGAAGGGTCGAGAACCAGAGGGCACAGATTCAAGGTGACTGGCAAAAGAACCAAAGGTGACATGAGGAAATTTTTTTTTATGCAGCCAGTGGTTAGGATCTGGAATGCACTGCGTGAAAGGGTGGTGGAGGCAGATTCAATCCTGGCTTTCAAAAGGGAATTGGATAAGTATCTGAGGGAAAACATTTTTGCAGGGCTACGGGGAAAGGGCGGAGGGAGTGGGACTAGCTGAAGTGCTCTTGCAGAGAGCTGGCACGGGCTCCACGGGCCGCATGGCCTCATTCTGTGCTGTAACCATTCTATGATTCTATGAAAATTGATAAACATACGTGTTTAAACAAGTACTGGAGAAATATCTTGACTGAATGGAATGGAGCTATGTGTTATGTGATTTACTGTTGGAAAAGGTTTCCATCTGTTTCCACCGACCTTTACAAACACAGATAAACGGGCCTGTGATAACGCAACACAAATGTGGGTTGGATCAAAGGGATTTAGGCCATTTATTGAGACAGACTGAGAACTGACAGCAGCTTTTACACAGCTGTATGAAAAAACCAACCAAAAACTTCACAATGCTGGAGCTTTAGAGAGAGCTCACGGATTGGTGAATTTTGCAAAGCTCATAGTTGATTCCTGAAGTTTTCTATATTCTGATGATCAGTACGTTGGTTTTTATATATTGGGTTCTTTGTTACGAGGTGGGCTTGACTTTGCAGTTTGGTTCACATCTTGATGTGAAAGAATGTAGCTGATCCACATCCAAGCTAATCAGCTCACACATCAGAAAGAACAGCCTGGTGTTTCAAACACACACGAGGTCCTCCGATGAGGTTCTAGTTGGGTGATACCTTGCTATGCGATCTTTATCATTTCCTGTTTAAATGTCTGCAGGATTGCTTACATTGAGCAGTATTTGGATAAAACATTAAACAGACCTTGTGTTTTGTGGTCCCCTATGCAATGATGTGCTCAAGTTTAAACAGAAAAAAATACGTCAACATTCATGGATAGTTTTATGCTCGTCCGCCTGTGGAGCCTTTGGAAATATTCGGTTCAACATTTATCAGCACAACAGCTTGTCCTGTGAGAAACATTTTCTTTCATGTTTCAATCAGATTAACTTTGCCCGTACAAATCCCCTTTCTGGTCCTGGGTGAAAATGCACTGCGCAGTAATCGAGATTTCTTTTAGCAGAAAGCTGCCTGTAGACTTGGTACCAAAGACTGCCGTGCTCAGAGATGGCAACCGGATGAATGGCAGGAGAAAAGGAATGATATAGCAGGGCTTTGAGGAGCTTGGTTTAAGTTGGATGGTTCTCGACCTGACCCAGACATTCTTTGATGAGGTTGGTTTAAGTTGGATGGTTCTAGACCTGACCCAGACACTCTTTGAGGAGCTTGATTTAAGTTGAATGGTTCTAGACCTGACCCAGACATTCTTTGATCAGGTTGGTTTAAGTTGAATGGTTCTAGACCTGACCCAGACATTCTTTGATGAGGTTGGTTTAAGTTGGATGGTTCTAGACCTGACCCAGACACTCTTTGAGGAGCTTGGTTTAAGTTGGATGGTTCTAGACCTGACCCAGACACTCTTTGAGGAGCTTGGTTTAAGTTGGATGGTTCTAGACCTGACCCAGACACTCTTTGAGGAGCTTGGTTTAAGTTGGATGGTTCTAGACCTGACCCAGACACTCTTTGAGGAACTTGATTTAAGTTGGATGGTTCTAGACCTGACCCAGACACTCTTTGATGAGGTTGGGTTTAAGTTGAATGGTTCTAGACCTGACCCAGACACTCTTTGATGAGGTTGATTTAAGTTGAATGGTTCTAGACCTGACCCAGACACTCTTTGATGAGGTTGATTTAAGTTGAATGGTTCTAGACCTGACCCAGACACTCTTCATGCTGTTGCTGTGTGGGAGATACTACATTTGGGACTAAAACACTAACCTTGCACGTATCTGGGAGCAGGGTTTTCTGAGGTAGATTGTTGGGGAACAGTAGAGGGGGCATTACTCTCAATCTAACCATGTGAGATCTGACAGGGAGTGTTTGATAGCGTTCAATGCCCAGAATGGAAAGTGTTTCATTCCTCAGCACTAACGCACTACACTTGAGCAGAATATTCACACGTGGTATTCATACATGAACGGTTTGCCAGCACTGTTAGCCAATGATTGTGAAATACTGGAGAGAGGCGTGTCTGCAAAATGCGAGTCATATCATAGGTAGTTTCTAACATGTTTATAAATTGTAAGATCTGTGTCAGTCGTGACTCAACGGTAGCACACTCGCCTCTGAGTCAGAAGATCGTGGGTTCAAGCCCCACTCCGGAGACTTGAGCACATAATCTAGGCTGACACTTCAGTGCAGTACTGAGGGAGTGCTGCACTGCCAGAGGTGCCGTCTTTCAGATGAGACGTTAAACCGAGGCCCTGTCTGAATTAAAAGATCCCATGTCACTACCTCAAAGAAGAGCAGGGGAGTTCTCCCCGGTGTCCTGGGCCAATATTTATTCCTCAATCAACATCACTAAAACAGATTATCTGGTCATCATCACATTGCTGTTTGTGGGAGCTTGCTGTGCGCAAATTGGCTGCCGCGTTTCCCACATTACAACAGTGACTACACTTCAAAAAGTACTTCATTGGCTGTAAAGTGCTTTGGGACATCCTGAGGTTGTGAAAGGCGCTATAGAAATGCAAGTCCTTTTTTATTACCTGTAAGACTACTGTCGTGTGATCATTGAGTGTGATATGTTCCTACACCAGTAGGATGCAATGTTGCACCACTTGTACTTAATTCTCACTGGAATGTAAATGGCTTCATCTATCAGTCAAAGATAAGATAAGTTGCATGATTGTAAACATCCACACTTGTTCCAGAATACTAGTAACCCAGTGCGGACAAATCCGGCTGGAATTCTGTTTGTTTTTGGCCCTGAAAGAGACCAGTAGCCAGAGGCCTGAGGCTCACCCGAAATTGGGCTTCGGGCCTCATCACCGGCCAAGCTGCGGGCAACAGTCGGGCATCCCTTTTGTTTTGGACCCTAAGGGAATCGAAGGATCTGGGGATAGGGTGACCGTGATCTTATTGAATGGTGGAGCAGGCTCGAGGGGCCGTAGGGCCTACTCCTGCTCCTGTTTCTTATGTTCTTAACCAGAGGCAGCTTGCCAGTTCCATGAGAAGGAAGTTAGGCCGGCTGTTTCCCTGCCAACGGCCCTCAGATAGGTCCGGTGGGGTGGGTAGGGGAGGGGGTGGCGATCGGGCTTGGAGGTGATTGGGAGAGATGTGATTGGGGGGGGGGGGGGGGGGGAGGGGGGGAGACATCAGGGGGTATGAGGCGATTGGGAGGGGGCTGGCAACGATCTTCGGTATTGCTTCGGTATTGCTGTGTGGTAGTTCTGTAAGTATTTTTTTAAAAACCTGAACATTTGGTGGTGGCCGATCAGGTCACATAGAGACCTGGTTATACTGAACACAGCAGACCCGGTGTTGACTGCATTCAGGGCAAACCAATTTCGGAAAGCGGGCCACAAACAGGCACAAGCTCTGGTCACCCGCACTGGAGCCTTTACCAATATGGCGACTGGCACACCTCCGGCGCGGAATGTGCACGCGCACACTGCCTGCCATATTGGCCGATTAGGCGCCCGCTTTGAGCCTGTAAAACGGACACGGCATCAACAAATTTCTAGGCCATCGACTCCAAACTGGGCCATATTCCTTTGCACTGATCCTTTAATGAAATCTGCGTTTGTTCTTAAATTGCCCAAACTTTACAACGCATAACATCTTGCTTTGGCCTGCCGAATCCTAGCGGCCTAATCTAAACCACGTGTTTGTCTCCATCACACAGATTGAATTCATAATACACAGATATTAATACTCACTTCTTTATTCTCACACTATTTTACTAATTTCCTTCTAAACATTTCAGAATCATACCCAATGCACACCTGTGGTTTCTTCACACTGGAACATAGGAACAGGAGGAGGCCATTCAGCCCCTCGAGCCTGTTCTGCCATTCAATGAGATCATGGCTGATCTGTATCTAAACTCCATTTACCCGCCTTGGTTCTGTAACCCTTGATACCCTCATCTAACAATAACCTATTAATCTCAGTTTTTTAATTGTCAGTTGACCCTCAGCCTCAACAGCTTTTTGGGAGAGAGAGTTCCAGATTTCCACTACCCTTTGTGTGAAGAAGTGCTTCCTGACATCACCCCTGAATGGCCTGGCTCTAATTTTAAGATTATGTCCCCCTTGTTCTGGACTCCCCCCACCAGAGGAAACAGTTTCTCTCTCTCTACCCTATCAAATCCTTTAATCATCTTAAACACCTCAATTAGATCACCCCGATACTCAAGAGAATACAAGCCTATACTTCCTCCCTTTATGCTAATAATCTCATAATAAAAACAGAAAATGCTGGAAATACTCAGCAGGTCAGGCAGCATCTGTGGAGAGTGAAACAGAGTTAACGTTTCAGGTCGATGACCCTTCATCAGAACTGGAAAAAGTTGGAGATGGAACAGGTTTTTAAGCAAGTGTAGGGGCAGGGAAAGGGGGAGAGGGGAGGAAAGAACAAAAGGGAAGGTCTGTGATAGGGTGGAAGGCAGAAGAGATTAAATGACAAAAGGGATGATGGTGCAAGGCAAAAGGCGATGGTAATGGGACAAGTTAAGAAACAAAAGATGGGTCTAGAGGAGGTGTAAATGGCAATGGCAGAATCATCAGCAACAGCTGCTGTCCAAAAAAAATGGGGGCCGAGGTTATGGTCTGAAATTGTTGAACTCGATGTTGAGTCCAGAAGGCTATAAAGTGCCGAATCGAAAGATGAGATTCTGTTCCTCGAGCTTACATTGAGCTTCGTTTGAACAGTACAGAGAGGTAATAGTGGGAGTGGGACGGAGAATTAAAATGACAGGCGACTGGAAGCTCGGGGTCCCCCTTACAGACTGAACGGAGGTGTTCCGCAAAGCGGTCACCCAATCTGCGTTTAGTCTTCCCAATGTAGAGGAGGCCGCATTGTGAGCAGCGAATACAGTATACTAAATTGCAAGAAGTACAAGTAAATCGCTGTTTCACCTGGAAGGAGTGTTTGGGGCCCTGGACAGTGGGAAGGGAGGAGGTGGAACGGCAGGTGTTGCCTCTCCTGCACTTGCACGGGAAGGTGCCGGGCGAGGGGGAAGGGGTGTTGGGGGTTGATAGAGGAGTGGACCAGGGTGTTGCGGAGGGAACGGTCCCTTTGGAATGCTGAAAGGGGAGGGGAGGGAATCCTATGATACTCTTTACCTATACCAAGCCGTTAACCTATTATATTATAACTAGCCTGCATTATGGCTTGACCTTGCTTTTATCTACATTGGATCCCACCTGATATCTGGGGCACATCCGCCAATGCCCAGATCCCTTAGAATGATATCAGTTTCCTTTACACTATTGACGGGCTGCACAGATTGGACCAGGGTAACAGGATTCCGATTAGAATGTGTTAAATGGAATGGCAGCTGAGGGTTGTCATTGATAAATCTGTGGAACGGCCAGCCCAACACTCCGCTGCGTTCCAGAGCTGCTGCATATGGCTGTGATCCGGCCCCATCTGGAGTATTGTATACAGGTCTAACCTAGTCATAGGAAGGGTATTACTGCCTCTGTGAGAGTACCAGGGGAGCAACAGCACTAATTCTGGGTATCAGTTTCAGTCGTATGGGAAAGGTAAGGAATCTCCCCTGGTAAACTGGTGTCAAGGTGGCAACATTGTGATCTTTGAGCATTGGTTTAATTTTCTTTCACGTGGTGGGGAGAGGAGAAAAGTAAATCTTGTACAAGACTCGGGCACTTTATGGACCTGTTCAGCTATTGTTACCTTTGCCCTTCCTTCTGGTTATGTCTTGATGTGAAATGTTTGCTAAGAAATTAGTGGCCAGCCTCGGAGAAAGGTGAATCTCATCGTGTCTTTATGAACTCCATTTTGTACTTTTACCAGCAGCAATATTTGACATCACAGTCATTGGCATCATTGGCATATATTAACATATATTATAGTACATTATAATAGCTAATAGCTCCCATTGTGGCTTCTGATTGGATGCCTTAAATTACCGCTGGTGGTAAATTAAGACTCTACGGGGGAAAAATTCGGTATCGCCCATTTTGGGGCTAATATCGGCCAGGCGCAAAGTTTAGCGCCCGGCGCTAATTATTGCCTCCGACTGCAAAATTCGGCTCTATCGCCCCCTGGAGGTAATTTGAGCGTTAAGTCAGGCGCTACACACCTCTCTTAAGGCGCAAACGTCGGGGAGCGAGGCGCTACCTCAGAACGCTACCGAAGCTCAGGCGATGTCCGTTACCATGGAAGCCAGATAGACTGGTGCCGGCCAGTTCTTAAAGGGGAGGGGCTATCTTGCTGGCCAGCCACACCCTGCTCATTGCAGCCTTGAATCTCGGCCTGGAGAGACCTCAAAAGCAATTGTGTTGGAAGCACTAATGGATCAGCCCACGGAAAGAGCTCGGCGCTTAGGAACCTCAAAAGTGGTGCCGAGGGCCAAAACTCCTTAGGACAGCGTTAAATCTCTCCAGATGTCTCTCTCCCTCTCAACCTGCGTGTACCAAAGATTTCGCTGACAAAAGGCAGGAAGCGCCGGCCTTTAAATAGCGCTCCCCCAGCCCCTTCCTGACTTGAAAACGTTCCCCTCTACCTGTCGTTCCTAGCGCCAGGCGGAACGGCCGGGGGTGCAACTCAATATCCGGTCTGGGGCGCTACCGGGGTGTTGCACGCTCGACTGATGTCACGACCTGTGGGCGCAGAAGATCATGGCGGTAGTGTTTAGTGCCGCCACAAAATGACTGGTCAATTTCGCGAGTGGTGCTAAAATTGTTCCTAGCGCCCCTTTAGCGCCCCCTAACAGGAGGCGCTAACCAACCGAATTTTTCCCGCTAAGTTTCTGGAATCACCGGGACCGATTTTTATTTCTCCTCCCCCTCAATGTTGGGCGGTTGTGCAACGAAAATGGCGGCGCAGCACTTAGCATCCGATCATTGCCAACGACTGGGTCACTGCCATTTTGTTGGGGGCTTCGAAATGGGCGGAAACAGGTGAGTGTTTCATCAGCCGGTGTAAACGGGGCCCTGTGACGTCAGTGGGACCCCCCCCCCCGGCTGTGTGTTGCGCAGGCTCTGCCCATTGACACTTGGCATAGAGAGGCCTAACCAGCGGTCTCTTAAAGCCCCTCCTGCGGCCCCCGCCCTCCCACCCCTCTGTACCCTCCCTCTGGCTTGTCGCCACTCCCCTCTCCCTGAACCACCCTGGACCAGCCGCACCCCGCGGTGACATCACAAACACCTCAGTTTGGCACTGGTGTAAAATGAATGAACAGAAAACCGAGGGGGAGGGGCACTGCGGGTCGGAGCTCGATTCTTCATGTCGGCGACTCCGTCAAGTGAGATTCTGAGGCCAGGATCAGTGTCTCGAAAACGAACTCCCCTAAAAATTACAAGGAGGCCCCGGTCAGAACGGTCACAATCCAGCTTTGGAAGTAGAAACGTAGGCCGAGAAGTCCGACGAGACTGTGCCTATGTCACAGGCATAAAATGGGCACAATAACGTCCAATATGGCGGCCAGGGCAGGTGTGCACATTCTGAGCTGGAAGTGCGCCGCCCGCCATATTGGAGTAGGCATTAAAAGAGGCGTCCAGGGTCCATGCCAGAAACAGATGTTAGGCCCCTATTTGCATACGCAAAGGCCCTAAGGCCTGTTTGAGGCCACCTTTACCAAATTGGTTTGCCCTGAACGCAACCAGTTCCGGGCCAGCTGCTTTCAGGGTAACCATGTTTACATGCGGCTTAACCAGGGGTCCTTAAAGGGCCGCTGCAGGTTGCCACCAAATAGGTAACTTTTTAAAAAAAATGTGGAGCCGGGAGGTGCAGGACTGCTCCCCCTGACCCCACCTTAAACCCCCTCCCCCAGCCCTTCCCCATCACTTGCTCCCCACTTCTAAGACCTACCTGTCGTAACGTAGCGGCCCGAAACTGAAATGGTCTTCGCCGGCAAGCTGCCTGGGGACGGCAGGCAGGTGTGGGCAGCTCACTGGCCCGAGCATTCCGTTCCCTGCGCCCAGTCCGTTACCGACAGCCCAACGCAAACCCATATCTAGGCCACAGAACATTGAGCGTGAGAGACGACCATTTGATCCTGAATTTAGAGCCCTCTCAGAATCACAGAATCCCCACAGTGCAGATAGAGGCCATTTCGGCCTATCGAGCCTGCACCGACACATATCCCACCCTATCCCCATAATCCCACGTATTTAATCCCCCTAACACTAAGGGTCAATTTATCATAGCCAAATCAACCTAACCCGCACATCTTTGGACTGTGGGAGGAAACCGGAGCACCCGGAGGAAACCCATGCAGACACGGGGAGAATGTGCAAACTCCACACAGACAGTCACCCGTGGCCAGATTCGAACCCGGGTCCCTGGCGCTGTGAGGCAACAGTGCCAACCACTATGCCACCGTGCTGCCCTCGGGTGGTCTGATCAGGGGTCGGTACCAGAGGACACAGATTTAAGGTAATTGGCAAAAGAACCAGAGGCAACATGAGAAAACTTTGTTTTACGCAGTGAGTTGTTGTGAGCTGGAACGCGCTGCCTGAAAGGGCGGTGTAAGCACTTTCAATAGTAACTTTCAAAAGGGGAATTGGATAAATACTTGAAGGGAAACATTTGCAGGGCTATGGGGAGAGAGCAGGGGGGAGTGGTACTAATTGAAGAGCTCGACCAAAGAGCTGTATGATTCCATAAATCCAATTTAAAAAAATGTTATAACCAATGTCCAACAAAAACACAGGGTGGGGATAATCTGTTGGACAGATTTTGATGGTGAGGAATTTCAAGGCCTGTCCATCTCAGCTATAGGGATAATTCAACATCACAATCCTAATTACTTTCTCTGTCGTAAATCATCTCTCTTTAAGACAGCTTCCAAACGCCGTTGACTCATTGATTTTCACAGATATTGACACGGCCTAGAATGCAGAGGCATCTGTTTCTAGTCAGCATCGATCACAGGGCTGCTTCCCCAATGTAACTATCGCCATAAACTCCTTCTGTAATGTTAGCAACCTCTCCATTGGCCCGACACGGGAGTGTGGGGAATTCCTGCTTCCAGACCCCTGGGCTGAATGTTGCAGCTGGAAGAATATTATTGTGTAAAGCGACACTGCTGCCATTGGCCTGTTTGGGGCAACGGAATGTGCAAAAAAATAAATCATTAATTGCAACCATAACTGGCTAGCAGGGCTGACATAGTTGTGGTTGGGACACTGCTGGGTGTATATAGATCGAAAACATTTGAACCACTGTGCAACTCAACTGTTAACATTCAGTATCTGGCATTTAAAATTCTGTGTGTTTAGAAAGAAAGGGCATCCCAATTTGCGCACAGCAAGCTCTCACAAACAGCAATGTGTTAATGACCTGATGATCTGTTTTAGATGCTAATTGAGGGATAAATATTGGCCAAGACACCGGGGAGAACTCCCCTGCTCTTCGAAATAGTGCCGTGGGATCTTTTACATCCACCTGAGAGGGCAGACGGGGCCTCGGTTTAACATCTCATCCGAAAGACGGCACCTCTGACACCTCAGCACTGCACTGGGAGTGCCAGCCTAGCTTTATGTGCTCAAGTCTCTGGAGTGGGATTTGAACCCACGACCTTCTGACTCAGAGGCGAGAGCGCCACCCACTGAGCCACGGCTGACACGGTTTAGATTTGGACTCAGTGGCTTTTAATCGGGATTAACAATATTAACGAGGAGGCAGGAAGGGTGTGGGGGAGTACAGTAGCGCGGGGAAATCCCGGCCAAGTGGGGGACGTGTAGGCCCTGATAATCTTAACCATAGGGCCTCATTTAAATAAAAGAATGTAGACAGCCGGCCAGATTGAAAGCCTGGCCGAGGGGCAATTTGTGGCAGGAGACCACAGCTGGGGACCAGTGGAAACGATGCGCAGCAGTTAGTGGGGGGGTCTGATCACCATCAGAGGAGGAAATGGCTGGCGGGAGCAAAGGAGGCCTAAGGCCTACAAAGAAACCTAAAAGATTAATGTAAAACTTACCTCCATTCACGACTGCAGAGCTTTGATCTGATCCGTTGATTGTAGGATGGCTTAGCCCTGTCTCTAGCATGCTGCTTCTGCTGTTTAGCATGCATGTAGTCCTGTGGTGCAGCTTCCCCAGGTTGGCACCTCATTTTTAGGTACGCCTGGTGCTGCTCCTGGACTCTTCATTGAACCAGGGTTGGTCCCCTGGCTTGATGATAACGGTAGAGTGAGGGATATGCCGGGCCATGAGGTTACAGATTATGGTGGAATACGATTCTGCTGCTGCCCCACAGCGCCTCATGGATGCCCAGTTTTGAGCTGCTAGATCTGTTCTGAATCTATCCCATTTAGCATGGTGGTAGTGCCACACAACACGATGGAGGGTGTCCTCAGTGTGAAGGCGGGACTTCGTCTCCACAATGACTGTGCGGTGGTCACTGCTGTCAATACAGTCATGGACAGCTACATCTGCGACACTCAGAATTATGAGGACGATGTCAAGTAGGTTTTTCTCTCGTGCTGGTTCTCTCACCACCTGTCGCAGGCCCAGACTGGTAGTTATGCCCTTCAGGACTTGGCCAGCTCGGTAGTAGTGGTGCTACCGAGCCACTCTTGGTGATGGACATTGAAGTCCCCCACCCAGAGTACATTCTGTGCCCTTGCTACTCTCAGTGCTTCTTCCAAGTGGTGTTCAACATGGAGTAGTACTGATTCATCAGCTGAGGGAGGGCGGTAGGTGGTAATCAGCAGGAGGTTTCCTTGCCCATGCTTGACCTGAAGCCATGAGACTTCATGGTGTTTGGAGTCAATGTTGAGGACTCCCAGAGTCACACCACCCCGACTGTATACCACTGTACCGCCACCCCTGGTGGGTCTGTCCTGCCGGTGGGACAGGACATACCCAGGGATGGTGAGGGAGGAGTCTGGGACATTGGCTGAAAGGTATGATTCTGTGAGTATGACTATGTCAGGCTGTTGCTTGTTAGGGACAGCTCTCCCAATTTTGGCACAAGTCCCAGATGTTGGTGAGGAGGACTTTGCAGGGTCGATTGGGCTGGGTGTGCTGTTGTCATGTCCGAAGCCAGTGCCTTGGTCGATCCGTCCGGTTTTATTCTTATTATTGTTTTTCGTTGAGGTTTGGTACAACTGAGTGACTTGTTAGGCCATTTCAGAGGTACATTAAGAGTCAACCACATTGCTGTGGGTCTTGAGTCACATATAGGCCAGACCGGGTAAGGACGGCAGATTTCCTTCCCTAAAGGACATTCGGGAACCAGATGGGTTTTTACGACAATCCGATAGTTTCATGGTTACCATTACTGATACTAGCTTTTTATTCCAGATTTATTTAATTAACTGAATTTAAATTTCCCAGCTGCACGTGGTGGGATTTGAACTCACGTCTCTGGATCATTAGTCCCGGCCTCTGGATTACTAGCCCAGCAACATAACCACTACACTACCGTTCCTGCACAGGTCCCTCTGAATACCAACATTTCCCAGTATCTCACCGTTTAAAAAATACACTACTTTTCGATTTTTCCTGCCAAAATGGATAACTTCACACTTCTCCACATATGTTCCATCTACCATGTTCATAGAATCATAGAAAGTTACAGCACGGAAGGAGGCCATTTCGGCCCATCGTGTCCGCGCCGGCCAACAAAGAGCTATCCAGCCTAATCCCACT
This sequence comes from Squalus acanthias, assembly GCA_030390025.1. NCBI lineage: Eukaryota > Metazoa > Chordata > Chondrichthyes > Squaliformes > Squalidae > Squalus > Squalus acanthias. The sequence goes on along the minus strand of JASTWF010000501.1, from coordinate 206,945 downwards.
TCCCAGCTCTTGGTCCATAGCCCTGCAGGTTAGAGCATCCCAAGTGCACATCCAAGTACTTTTTAAATGTGGTTAGGGTTCCTGCCTCTACCACCCTTTCAGGCAGTGAGTTCCAGACCCTCACAACCCTCTGGGTGAAGAAATTTCCCCTCAAATCCCCTCTAAACCTTCCCCCAATTACTTTAAATCTGTGCCCCCTGGTTTTTGACCTCTCTGTTAAGGGAAATAGGTCCTTTCTATCCACTTTATCCAGGCCCCTCATAATTTTATACACCTCAATAAGGTCTCCCCTCAGCCTCCTCTGTTCCAAGGAAAACAGACCCAGCCTATCCAGTCTTTCCTCATAGCTAAGATTCTCTACTCCCGGCAACATTCTTGTAAATCTCCTCTGTACCCTCTCTAGTGCAATCACATCTTTCCTGTAATGTGGTGACCAGAACTGCACCCAGTAATCTAGCTGAGGCCTAACTAGTGTTTTATACAGTTGAAGCATAACCCCCCTGCTCTTGTATTCTATGATGCGGAGATGCCGGTGTTGGACTGGGGTGGACAAAATTGAGAGGTCGCACAACACCAGGTTATAGTCCAACAGTTTTATTTGAAATCACAAGCTTTCGGAGCTTACTACTCCTTCGTCGGGTGAAGTAAAAAGATACAGAATCGCCAAAGCATATATAGATAGAGAACAATGCATGTGTACCTTACAATTGCAGACAACTAAATTAAATCATCCTGACTATCTGCCGAGGTGTGATAAAGTTAATCAGGTCAGCCAGGAAGGTACCACATCAAAGACATAGCAAGATACAACTGAGACAATGAGGTGGAGTCGCAGGGGGTCTACCGTGTCAAAAGCTGCCGTCTGTATGTAAAACGATAAGCTTTAAAATTTTTACTTTTTTACTGGGAATCACATCTGTGAACAAGCCAACGACGACTCGAGTCCGGATCACGTCATGTATCGTGACATAAACCCAAGATCCCGGTTGAGACCGTCTTCATGAGTGCGGAACTTGGCTATCAGTTTCTGCTCGATGATTTTGCGTTGTCGTGTGTTCCTAAGGTTGCCTTGGAGAACGCTTACCCGCAGATCCGAGGCTGAATGTCCTTGACTGCTGAAGTGTTCCCCGACTGGGAGGTAACAATCCTGCCTGGCGATTGTTGCGCGGTGCTCGTTCATACGTTGTCTCAGTGTCTGCATGGTCTCGCCGATGTACCATGCCGCGGTGCATTCTTTCCTGCAACGTATGAGGTAGACAACGTTGGCCGAGTCACATGAGTATGTACCATGTACCTGGTGGGTAGTGTCCTCACGTGTGATGGTGGTATGTGTGTTGATGATCTGGCATGTCTTGCAGAGTTTGCCGTGGCAGGGTTGTGTGGTGTCGTGGTCGCTGTTATCCTGAAAGCTGGGTAATTTTCTGCGAACGATGGTACTTCTGAGGTTAGGCGGCTGTTTGAAGGCAAGTAGTGGAGGCGTGGGGATGGCCTTAGCGAGGTGTTTGTCGTCATCGATGACATGTTGAAGGCTGCGAAGAACATGGCGTAGTTTCTCCGCTCCGGGGAAGTACTGGACGACGTAGGGTACCCTGTTGGTTGTGTCCCGTGTTTGCCTGCTTGTATTCTATGCCACAGCTAATAAAGGCAAGCATTCCGTATGCCTTCTTAACCACCTTATCTACTTGGCCTGCCGCCTTCAGGGATCTGTGGTCATGCACTCCAAGGTCCCTTTGTTCCTCTACACTACTCAGTGTCCTACCATTTAATGTGTATTCCCTTTCCTTGTTAGCCCTCCCCAAATGCATTACCTCACACTTCTCCGGATTGAATTCCATTTGCCACTGTTCTGCCCACCTGACCAATTTATTGATATCTTCCTGCAGTCTACAGCTTCCTTCTTCAGTATCGACCACACAGCCGATTTTAGTATCATCTGCAAACTTCTTAATCATACCCCCTATATTCAAGTCAAGATCGTTGATATATACCACAAAAAGCAAGGGACCTAGTACTGAGCCCTGCGGAACCCCACTGGAACCAGCCTTCCAGTCACAAAAACACCCATCAACCATTACCCTCTGCTTCCTGTCTCCAAGCCAGTTTTGAATCCAACTTGACACTTTGCCCTGGATCCCATGGGCTTTTAACTTCGTGACCAGTCTGCCATGTGGAACCTTATCAAAAACCTTGCTAAAGTCCATATACACTACATCAAACACACCACCCTCATCTACCGTCCTTGTTACTGCCTCAAAAAATTCAATCAAGTTTGTCAGACACGACCTTCCCTTAACAAATCCGTGCTGACTATCCTTGATTAATCCGTGTCTTTCTAAATGAAGATTTATCCTGTCCTTCAGAATTCTTTCCAATAATTTTCCCACCACCGAGGTTAGGCTGACTGGCCTGTAATTACTCGGTCTATCCTTTTCTCCCTTTTTAAAGAAGGGTACCACATTAGCAGTCCTCCGGCACACCACCTGAAGCCAGAGAGGATTGAAAAATGATGGTCAGGGCCTCTGCTATTTCCTCTTTTGCTTCGCTTAACAGCCTGGGATACATTTCATCCGGGCCTGGGAATTTATCCACTTTTAAAGCTGCTAAACCCCTTAATACTTCTCCGCTCTCTATGTTTATTTCATCTAATATTTCACACTCCTCCCCCCCGATAGCAATGTCTGCTTCGCCCCTCTCCTTTGTGAAAACAGACGCAAAGTATTCATTAAGAACCCTACCGACATCTCCCGCCTCCACACACAGATTACCCTCATGATCTCTAATAGGCCCTACCCTTTCTTTAGTTATCCTCTTACTCTTAATATATTTATAAAACATCTTTGGGTTTTCCTTGATTTTACTTGCCAAGAATTTTTCATGCTCTCTCTTTGCTTTCCTAATATCATTTTTAATTGCACCCCTGCACTTTCTGTACTCCTCTAAAGATTCTGGAGTATTTAGCCCTCAGTATCTGTCATACGCCTCCCTTTTTTTCTTTATCCTACCCTGTATGTCTCTAGACATCCAGGGGGCTCTAGATTTGTTAGTCCCACCTTTTTTCTTTAAGGGCACATGTTTGGTCTGAACCCTCCGGATCTACTCCTTGAATACCTCCCACTGCTCTAACACTGATTTACCTTCAAGTAGCTGTTTCCAGTCCACTATGGCTAAATCGCCTCTGAGCTTAGCAAAATTTGCTTTTCCCCAATTTAGAAATTTTATTCCTGGTCTATCCTTGTCCTTTTCCATAACTACCTTAAATCTAACAGAATTATGGTCACTAGCACCAAAATGCTCCCCCACTGATATGCTTTCTACCTGCCCAGCTTCATTCCCTAAAACTGAGTCCAGAACTGCCCCCTCCCTTGTTGGGCTTGCTACATACTGGCTAAAAAAGTTCTCCTGGATGCATTTTAGGAATTCCGCACCTTCTGTACCCTTCACACTAATTTTATCCCAGTTAATATTGGGGTAGTTGAAATCCTCTACTATTACTGCCCTATAGTTTTTGCACTTCTCATCAATTTGTCTTCATATTTGTTCTTCTATCTCCCTCTCACTGTTTTGGGGTCTGTAGTACACTCCCAGCAGTGTGATCGCCCCTTTTTTGTTTTTCAATTCTTGTAATGTTCTTGCCCACTCACTTAAACCGTCTATATCCCTTTGCAACCTCTTTGCGTCCTCCTCACAGCTTACTTTCCCACTAACTTTGTATCGTCAGCAAACTTTGATACATTACAGCCGGTCCCCTCATTTAAGTCATTGATATAGCTGAGGCCCAAGAACTGATCCTTGTAATATCCCACTAGTTACAGCCTGCCAACCCAACAATTTATTGGTTTATTCCTACTCTCTGTTTTCTGTCCGTTAACCAATCCTCAATTCATGCTAGTATCTTACCCCCACCACCCCCCCACCCAATCCCAGGAGTCCTAATTTTTTATAATACCCTCTTGTGTGGCACCTTATTAAATGCCTTTTGAAAATCCAAATACACTACATCCACTGGTTGCCCCTTATCTATCCTGCTAGTTACAACCTCAAAAAACTCTTAGATTTGTCAAAACACGATTTCACTTTTTAAATCCGTGTTGACTCTGCCCAATCATATTAGGATTTTCTAAGTGCCCTGTTACCACATGCCTAATAATAGATTCTAGCATTTTCCCCACTACCGATGTCAGGCTAACTGGTCTGTAGTTCCCTGTTTTCTCTCTCCCTCCTTTCTTAAATAATGGGGTTACATTTGCTACCTTCCAATCCATGGGGACTGTTCTAGAATCTAGGAAATTCTGGAAGATCAAAACCAATGCATCCACTATCTCTGTAGCCATCTCTTTAAAATGCTAGGATGTAGGCCATCAGGTCCAGGAGATTTGTTGACTTTTAGTCCCATTAATTTCTCCAGTACTATTTCTTTACTAATACTAATTTCTTCAAGTTCCTTATTCTCGCTAGACTCTTGGTTCCCCACTATTTCAGGAATGTTTTTTGTGTGTTTTACCCTGAAGACAGATACAAAGTATTTGTTTAATGTCTCTGCCATTTCCCTATTTCCCATTATAATTTCTCCTGTCTCTGCCTCTAAGGGACCCACGTTTACTTTCGCTAATCTTTTCCTTTTTACATACCTATAGAAGCTTTTACAACCTGTTTATATGTCTCTTGCCAGTTTATTCTTGTATTCTCTTTTCTCTTTCTTTATATCAATTTCTTGGTAATCCTTTGCTGAATTCTAAAATCCTCCCAATCCTCAGGCTTGCTACTCTTTTTGGCAACATTATAAGCCTCTTCCTTTAATCTATCTTTAACTTTTCTTGTTAGCTACGGTTGGACCACTTTTCCCGTGGGGTTTATATTCCTTAGGGGAATGTATATTCATTGCGAATTATGAATTAATTCTTTAAATGTTTGCCATTGCTTATCTACCATCAAATCTTTTAATCTAATTTCCCAATCTACCTTAGCGAACTCGCCCCTCATACCTACGTAATTTGCTTTGTTCAGATTTAAGACCCTAGTTTCAGTCCTAACTAAATCACTTTCAAACTCAATATAAAATTGTATCATATTATGATCACTCTTCCACAGAGGCTCCTTTACTATAAGGTTATTAATTAACTCTTTCACATTGCACAATACTAGGTCTAAAAGAGCCTATCTCTAGTTGGTTCCTCAACATATTGATCTAGAAAACTATCTTGAATTCCATGAACTCGTCCTCCGCAGTATTACTGTAGATTTGGTTTGCCCAGTCTATATGAAAATGAATGTCCCCATGATTACTGTATTACCCTTATTACATGCACTCTAATTTCCTGATTTATACTCTGCCCGACACTACAACTACTGTTAGGGAGCCTATAAACCACTCCCACCAGTGTTTTCTGTCCCTTGTTTTTTCTTAGTTCCACCCAAAGTGATTCTACATCTTGTTTTTCTGAGCTAAGATCCCTTCCTTCTACTGTCTTTATCCCATCCTTCATTGCCAGGGCTACTTACCCGCGCCCACCCCCAGCACCGTCCTTTTCCATTTTGCCTGTCTCTTCTAAAAGTCAAGTATCCTGCAATATTTAGTTCCCAACCTTGGTCACTCTGCAACCATGTCTCCGTAATGGCTATTGGATCAAACCCATTTATTTCTATCTGTGCTATTAATTCATCTATTTTGTTGCAAATGCTTCACACATTTAGATATAGTGCTTTTAGCTTTAACTTTTTTCTATTTTTCCCTGACCTCACCTTAGTCACTGATGCCCTATTACCTTTATTAAGCTCTCTTTCCCTTCCTGACCCGTTCTGCTTATTTTTACCCAAATCACTGCTCTACAGCCTTGTCATTTCTCTTACTGCTTTTGAATTTACCCTTTCCTGAATCCTCCCATCCCCCTCGCCCCCCCCCCTTCATTAGTTTAAAGCCCTGTCTACCACCCTAGTTATTCGATTCACCAGGACATTGATCCCGTCCCAATGGAACAGCTCCCTCTTTCCCCAGTTCTGGTGCCAGTGCCCCATGAATTGAACCCCCTGCCTCCCACACCACTCTTTCAGCCACGCATTTAACCCTCTAATCTGTTTGTCCCTATGCCAATTTGCACGTGGCTCAGGTAACAGTCCAGCTCCTCCATGCTGTCCGTGACCTCACTTTTTCAGATTGTCCCTTTCGTTAGTTTCACTGCCTGCTCTTCTTAAGCTAAGTTTTACATTAGTTATTAATTATTCTGAATATTTATTTAACTATTTATTTATAGTTCGGTTTTAAAAAAAGTGTATGTAGATTAAATACTTAGCTCAGTTTCCTCTGGATCCGCCGTCAATTATGACATCACTTTGGGATTTTCTCTGGGATTCTTACTCTGCCGTTGGGCTCCTTTTTAAACTGCTCTCTGCTTTGGCTCTTGGCTCCCGCTCTTTTTAAATTGCCCTCCCGACAGGACGGGCCCAGGATCGCTCTCCCGACAGGACGGGCCCAGGATCGCTCTCCCGACAGGACGGGCCCAGGATCCTCTCCCGACAGGACGGGCCCAGGATCGCTCTCCCGACAGGACAGGCTCAGGATCGCTCTCCCGATAGGACAGGCCCAGGATCGCTCTGGCCGCTGAAGGCACAACCGCCAATGGTGGAGCGAATAAAATCGGGGATGTGCAAGCGGCCAGAATTAGAGGAGCGCAGAGATCCTTGGGGGAGGGTGGGGGGTGGGGATGGTGTGGGGGTTGTGGGGCTGGAGGAGATTACAGAGATAGGGAGGGACGAGGCCATGGAGGAATTTGAAAACAAGGATGAGAATTTTGAAATCGAGGCGTTGCTTAACCGGGAACCAGTGTAGGTCAGCGAGCACAGGGGAGATGGGTGAACGGGACTTGGTGCAAGTTAGGACACGGGCAGTCGAGTTTTGGATGACCTCAAGTTTACGTAGGGTAGAATGTGGGAGGCCAGCCAGGAGTGTGTTGGAATAGTCAAGTCTAGAGGTAACAAAGGCATGGATGAGAGTTTCCGCAGCAGATGAGCTGAGGCAAGGGCGGAGACGGGCGATGTTACGGAGGTGGAAGTAGGCGGTCTTTGTTATGCTGCGGATATGTGGTCAGAAGCTCATTTCAGGGTCAAATACGACACCAAGGTAGCGAACAGTGCGGTTCAGCCTCAGACAGATGTTAGGGAGAGGGATGGAGTCAGTGGCTAGGGAACGGAGTTTGTGACGGGGACCGAAAACAATGGCTTCGGTCTTCCCAATATTTAGTTGGAGGAAATTTCTGCTCATCCAGAACTGGATGTTGGACAAGCAGCCTGACAATTTAGAAACCGTGGAGGGGTCGAGAGAAGAGGTGGTGAGGTAGAGCTGGGTGTCGTCAGCGTACATGTGGAAACTGACGGCGTGTTTTCGGATGATGTCGCCAAGGGGCAACATGTAGATGAGAAATAGGAGGGGGCCAAGGATAGATCCTTGGGGGACACCAGAGGTAACCATGCGGGAGCGGGAAGAGAAGCCATTGCAGGTGATTCTCTGGCTATGATTAGATATCATGATGCGGATAGTCAGGATGATTTAATTTAGTGGTCTGCAATTGTAAGGTACACATGCTTTGTTTTCTATCTATATATGCTTTGGCGATTCTGTATCTAATTTACTTCACCTGAGGAAGGAGCAATCGATAGCTCCGAAAGCTTGTGATTTCAAATAAAACTGTTGGACTATAACCTGGTGTTGTGCGACCTCTCAATTATGATTAGATAGACAAGAATGGAACCAGGCGAGTGCAGTCCCACCCAGCTGGACGATGGTGGAGATGCATGGAGGAGAATGGTGTGGTCAAACATGTCAAAGGTTGCAGACAGGTTGAGAAGGACGAGGAGGGATAGTTTACCTTTGTCACAGTCACAAAGGATGTCATTTGTGCCTTTAATAAGAGCCGTTTTGATACTTTGGTAGGATTCAAACATGGAGTTCCGGGAAAGATGGGCACGGATTTGGGAGGCGATAACATGGTCACGGACTTTGGAGAGGAAAGGGAGTTTGGAGATGGGGCGGTAGTTTGCAAGGACGGACGGATCAAGGGTTGGTTGTTTGAGGAGAGGGGTGATGATGGCAGATTTGAAGGAGAGGGGGACAGTACCTGAGGAGAGCGAACCGTTAACAATATCAGCTAACATGGGAGCCAGGAATGGAAGTTGGGTGGTCAGCAGTTTAGTGGGAATAGGGTCGAGGGAGCAGGAAGTGGGTCTCATGGACAAGGTGAGCTGGCAGAGGGCATGTGGGGAGATCAGAGAGAAACTGGAGAAAGATGTGAGTTCAGGGCTAGAGCAGGGTGTAACCTTCGAGGAAGTTTGGCCCAGTGGGCTAGGGGAAGGAAGGGAAGTGGCAGAGGCAGCTGAACGGATGGTCTCAATCTTAGAGACAAAAGTCCATGAGCTCCTCACACTTGTTATCGGAGGTGAGGGTGGGGGAGACGGGAGAGGGGTTTAAGAAGACAGTTTGCAGTAGAGAAAAGAAGTTATCTTTCCAGTCCAGATGATCCTGGAATAGTGAGCAGTTTTGACAGATGAGGGTAGGACCCGATAATGCTTTATGTACCAGCCAGATCTGGTGGTGAATGGCTAAACCGGTTGTCCGCCATATCCGTTCAAGTCTGCGTCCCTTGGACTTGAGGGAGCGAAGATGAGGGTCGCATCAGGGGGAGTGGCCAGCGTGAGAGAGTTAATTGTTTTAATGGGGACTATGGCATCAAAAGTGGTGGTGAGGGTGTGGTTGAGCAGATCGGTAGCTGCAGAAATGTCGTGGTGAATGGTGGGCCAAAGTGGCTTTTGAAAGTTGGGATTTAAAGTAGAACTCCACTTGCTATGGGTGTCCTGCCTGCCTGCTGAGAAGAGCGCGTTACAATGGGGACACGCCGGGAAGGCAGCGCGATCAGAGCGGGGAGGTGACTCACGGTATTTTAACTGCCCCTCTGCCATGTTTCAGTCGGCGGGGGGGGGGGCAGTTAAAATCTGGCCCAGTGTTTCAATTGGGCCACAGTTGTAAGGCACTGGTGATATGAGTTAAGAGAAAACAAATTGCAAATGGAAGTCAAATAAAAACAGAAATCTAGAGGCCGATGGACCGCTTGTGTGTTTCCGACACTTTCTGTTTTTATTTCTGATCTAGGTTGGCAGCGTTGGATTGCCATTTGCACTGGGACAACGCTCTGCCCTCGGACATGAGCCACATCTGGAAGCGAGCTCCAGAACTGAAAGTGAGAACAGTCTGGTGGACGCGAGTCATTTGTCAGTGAGCGACGTTCATTAGCTGCCTGTTCCACGGGTCACCAGTAGGTCACAGCGTGTTTATTCAGGGAGACGGGGAAAATATTCCACTTGTTTTGTGCTCTGCACAGCTGTTGCTCATGGACTGTGGGCAGAGCAGGGCAGAAAGGAACGGGTTTCAGTATCTGGGGAGCAAACGTACAGCCAGCTGTTTAAATGAAAGTTAGTGCAAGGTGATGTCACCGGGACTGTTCGTATCAAATGCAATTTTTTTGTGATGACTCACTAAATGGTACAATTTTAAAGGGGGCGAAGGAACAGAGAGACCTGGGGGTGTATGTACACAAATCTTTGAAGGTGGCAGGACAAGTTAGTAAAGCTGTCAAAAAAGCATCTGGGATCCTTGGCTTTATTAATAGACGTCATGATGCGGAGATGCCGGTGTTGGACTGGGGTGGACAAATAAAACTGTTGGACTATAACCTGGTGTTGTGCGACCTCTCAATTTTATTAATAGAGGCATGGCATATAAAAGCAAGGAAGTTATGCTAAACCTTTATAAATCACTGGTTAGGCCTCAGCTAGAGTATTGTGTCCAATTCTGGGCACCACACTTTAGGAAGGATGTCAAGGCCTTGGAGAGGGTGCCGAGGAGATTTACTAGAATGGTTCCAGGGATGAGGGACTTCAGTTATGTGGAGAGACTGGAGAAGCTGGGGTTGTTCTCCTTAGAGCAGAGAAGTTTAAGGGGAGATTTGATAGAGATGATCAAAATTATGAGGGGTTTTGACAGAGTAAATAGGGTGAAACTGTTTCTACTGTCAGGAGGGTCGGGAACCAGAGGACACAGATTTAAGATAATTCGCAAAAATGTCAGGGAGGAAATGAGAATTCTTTTTACTCAGCGAGTTGTTGTGATCTGGAATGCGCTGCCTGAAAGGGCGGGGGAAGGCGATTCAACAGTAACTTTCAAAAGGGGAATTGGATAAATACTAGAAGGGGAAAAGTTTGCAGGGCGATGGGGAAAGAGCGGGGGAGTGGGACTAATTGGAGAGCTCTTTCAAAGAGCCGGCACAGGCACGAAGGGCCGAATAGCCTCCTGTGCTGTATGATTCTATGGTACTATGATTTCAGCATGAATTTGTGCGTTCAAAGCAAGGTAAATGATGGCAAAAAGTGAGTCACGTGAGTCACATTATTATCCAAAGGGAGAGTACAGTATCACGTGACTCCGCAGGGCCAACAACACAGTCCCACCAGGGAGGCACATTCACCTCTGTTCTTTACATGCTGTACATGTCTATCGCGGTGACTTTGCGCAATAAAGCAAGATCAACTCGTGCAAATACATTAAGGGTGCGCACAGCTCATGATGTCTGAGAGCGCCCCCTAGGACAAGGGGTAGGTTATGCGGTGCCAGCAGCACTTAAAGGGCTGCTGGTTACCATTAAAGCTGCCCTGATCCTGGAGCAGCATCTCAAAGGACAATACCCAGGACGCTGGCATGTGTTCACCTACTTTCCAAATGTAAAAAAATACACTGTGTGACTGATAGTCAAGAAGCATCAAATCGGGTAATGAAGAGTCTGTTGGTGTGTGAAGGCAGAGCATCACGAGGATGGACATGTTGAGCGACCAATGGCGAGAGTGTGGGGGCGGGGCGGTTGGAAGCGGGAGGTCATGTGATGAAACCTCCAGGAATATGCCCAACCCTACTTTCAGATGCGACGTTAAACCGAGGCCCCGTCTGCTCTCTCAGGTGGATGTAAAAGATCCCGGGGCACTTTTCGAAGAAGAGCAAGGGAGTTATCCCCGGTGTCCTGGCCAATATTTATCCCTCAACCTACATCACTAAAACAGATGATCTGGTCATTTATCTCTTTGCTGTTTGTGGGAGCTTGCTGTGCGCAAATTGCATGCTGCGTTTCCTACATTACAACAGTGACCACACTTCCAAAGTACTTCATTGGCTGTAAATATGAACATACTAACAATGTCGGACAGGTAAAGACCCCCTGGTCCATCCAGCCTGACCCACACAATTGCGATACCCGGTGTATCACAATATATACTTTCCACCCCACCTGGAACCGTGTGATCTCCTGGGAGAGGCAAAAAGCGCTTTGGGACGTCCTGAGGTTGTGAAAGGTGCTATTTAAATGCAAGTCCTTTCCTTTACTTATGAGAGTTTCTGAAGATGCAGCCTTGCAGGTACTTTTGTTGGTGTTTGCTGCATGCCTCACTTACCAAGGTGCACTGCAAACACTTTGGTCAAGGCAGCATTGCAGAGTGCCCCTTCAAAACCTGGGCCTGCCAGAAAGTAGGTGACCATTTGTTGGACGGTCTCACTCTCTCTGTGAGGCTGCACTAAGCTGACAGTGCTGTTATGATGCATTGTAAAGTCAGACACAGTGTGACTGGGACTCGCCTTGGGAGCCTTCTTGATGCCGTCAAATCTCCTCCTCGGCTGCTCCCAGGTTCAGTTCACCGATGTGATTATTTACTCTGATGTCTGCTGTTCACCGCAGTGAGGGAATCAGTTTCAAAAAAAGGCCACTTTTTTTTTTAAGGACCTCCTATCACAGCACTTACAGTGCACGAGAACAGCTAGACAAAGGAAAACCACAGTCCATCTGATTCACCTTCTACTCAATGTTCCCCTTCATTTTTTTTGGGTGCGCGGCCCATTCACCGGTCCCGGGCTGCGCGGGACCAGCAGGCGGCTGTGCGGCCGCGCAGCTTAGAGGGGACGTTGCTTCTACCATCCTGGTAGTTGCATGATACAGCAATCATGGAGTTGTTGACTAATCGTGGCAATCAGCCTCTCTCAGTTCGTCTACAACAGAGCCAGACACGAGGTGAGGAAAACCCCCAGTGGTGAACAGCTTTGGGAGCTTTCCTCCCAAGCACGGTACACTGAACAAAGAGAAGGACTTGCACTTACACAGCGCCTTTCACGACCGCGGGACGTCCCGAAGCACTTTACAGCCAAATCAGTACCTTTTTTTGAAGTGTAGCCACTGTTGTAATGTAGGAAACACAGCAGCCGATTTGCGCACAGCAAGCTCCCACAAACAGACATGTCATGTCTCAAATTACTCAGATACTGTAACCCAAAATATTATTTTCTGCTTCACTGAAAGGAGCAGTTTGAATTCTGTGACTTGCTCTTTCTCCCCACAACAGATTTACGCACAAGCAGCAGCCCTTTGAGAGATACTGCACTCCAATATCCCACCCCTGACCCTGACCCCACGCGCCTTAGGCTGTAGAATGCAAGTGCCACTACATGAAGTAATTCAGCTGACCTTGCATTGTGGTGTGGGATCAGCTCAATGGAACACCAGAGTCTGAAGAACAGCCCCCATCAGCTCTGTGCTGGGATTAAACGATCAGTCCCTACCTTCAGTTTAACATTAAGGCCCTGAATTTCCACGGGGTTTTCCCGATCTTTTGCCGTAACTTTGGTGGGAGATCGTCGGATCCCCAGGAGAATCGCCAGAGAAACCCCTGCAGAAATTTCAGGCGAAAATCCTTCACTCTATGGGGTGTCACATGTTGATTTTATTGCCCATTTTTCCACACAAAAGGATTTGGGGGGGGGGGAAATGTTTGGGTTTGTGTTTTAAAAGCAAAGTGTATTCACAAAAGTTTTTAAGAAACAGGCACTGAGACGATAGGTGATTAAAGTGCTGACTTTGATGCTGTTTCCCCATAGACTGTAAATAATAAGCAATTCAATAGCCTGTCTTGGTAATCAATAAGCCTCACATCCATTGTGTCTCCATTTCTTTTTGGCTGTGAACAGAGTGAGACCAGGACACAGGCAGAGAATCAGGCCCAGCAAAGGCCGTCAGAAGGTTAGGATGCAGGAGGGTAGTGAACAGTGTTTTGCTTGAGTCACATAAGACGATCCACTGATGTGGGGAAACGTAGTGCATTTATTATTTCTGTATTATTATACAAAGACCAGTTGCACTGATTGAACTAAATGAATCTGATCATAACTGTTGCTCTATATGTTCAGTCGTTGTGAAATAAACCGAATCATATCAAGCCCTGTCTTACTGAGCACTTGCTTGGTCTGCCTTCGAAAAGATTGAAGAAGCACTTGTCGGAAAGGTGCAAAAATCTGATTCAGATTGCAAGGGGACACTAGTGATATAGTTAGATATTGTGCAGTGGGGACACGAGTGATATAGTTAGATATTGTGCAGTGGGGACACTAGTGATATAGTTAGATATTGTGGAGTGGGGACACTAGTGATATAGTTAGATATTGTGGAGTGGGGACACTAGTGATATAGTTAGATATTGTGCAGTGGGGACACGAGTGATATAGTTAGATATTGTGCAGTGGGGACACTAGTGATATAGTTAGATATTGTGCAGTACAGACACTAGTGATATAGTTAGATATTGTGCAGTGGGGACACTAGTGATATAGTTAGATATTGTGCAGTGTGGACACGAGTGATATAGTTAGATATTGTGCAGTACAGACACTAGTGATATAGTTAGATATTGTGCAGTGGGGACACGAGTGATATAGTTAGATATTGTGCAGTGGGGACACGAGTGATATAGTTAGATATTGTGCAGTACAGACACTAGTGATATAGTTAGATATTGTGCAGTGGGGACACTAGTGATATAGTTAGATATTGTGGAGTGGGGACACTAGTGATATAGTTAGATATTGTGCAGTACAGACACTAGTGATATAGTTAGATATTGTGCAGTACAGACACTAGTGATATAGTTAGATATTGTGCAGTACAGACACTAGTGATATAGTTAGATATTGTGCAGTGTGGACACGAGTGATATAGTTAGATATTGTGCAGTACGGACACTAGTGATATAGTTAGATATTGTGCAGTGTGGACACGAGTGATATAGTTAGATATTGTGCAGTACAGACACTAGTGATATAGTTAGATATTGTGCAGTACGGACAGACATCCCGAAATGATAAGTCACTGGGACCTCATACAGGAATGACACTCCCCCATACCTGAGAAAATATTCATGGCAAGGCCCCTTAATTTGTAACAAGTGGTCATTCTGTGCAGTTCCATTCCTGGCCCTGGAGTCTTGCTGTAGGGGGGAGTGGATCTGAGAGAGTGCTATACTGAGCCAATTCTGGGAATCCGGCTCCAGTAAAACGATGTCCCCGTGGACCCTTGCCTCACCCCATAAAATGGCCCCTTTCATGTTCGTGCTTGAACAACAGATTTTTGCAGATGCATGTTGGATTATCTGTATATTTATTGAGGTTCAGTGTACTTTTTCTGTACCAGGTGGTAGAGCTGCAGGGTGCTGGACATGACTGTAACAGGACCAGACGTCTCCTGAATTTGTCCTCGGTAATTGGGAGGCAAGAAGACTTGGAAACATTGCATAGCGGCACCTGTGGCCAAAGCCTGCAAGCCTGCTGCCTGAGATAGGCAATGATGGTTCAGCAGGTAAGACAGATTCACCTTTTAAACTTCTGTGTACAAGAAGCAGAGTTTCCGGCCGGGGAATGGGCCAAAGGAGGGAGGAATAGCTGGTGAATCTTCACTGTACTCTTCACATCTCCATTAACACCAACGTCTTGTTCACCTCATCTTTCAGGAGAGTTGGGAATGCCTACAACAACAACAACTTGCATTTATACAGCGCCTTTAACGTATCTCATAAAAATTGACACTGAGTTACAAAAGGAGATATTAGGGCAGATGACCAAAAGCTTGGTCAAAGAGGTAGGTTTTAAGGAGCGATTTAAAGAGGAGAGAGAGGTAGAGAGGCGGAGAGGTTTAGGGAGGAAATTCTAGAGCTCAGGGCCTCGGCAGCTGAAGGCACGGCCACCAATGGTGGAGCGATTAAAATCGGGGATGCTCAAGCGGTCAGAATTTGAGGAACACAGAGATCTCGGAGAGTTGTAGGGCAGGAGGAGATTACAGAGATAGGGAGGGACGAGGCCATGGAGGGATTTGAGCACAAGGATGAGTCTATTCTCGCCCTCCTGCTCACTCCCCATACCCTTCAATATCCCACCCAGTCTAATCCCACTCTCCTGCTCACTCCCCATACCCTTTAATATCCCACCCAGTCTAATCCCACTCTCCTGCTCACTCCCCAGACCCTTTAATATCCCACCCAGTCTATTCCCACTCTCCCGCTCGCTCCCCATACCCTTTAATAGCCCACCCAGTCTAATCCCACTCTCCCCCTCACTCCCCACACCCTGTAATATCCCACCCAGTTTAATCCCACTCTCCCGCTCAACACCCACACCCTTTAATATCCCACCCAGTCTAATCCCACTCTCCCCCTCACTCCCCACACCCTTTAATATCCCACCCAGTCTAATCCCACTCTCCCCCTCACTCCCCAGCCCCTTTAATATCCCACCCAGTCTAATCCCACTCTCCCGCTCAACACCCACACCCTTTAATATCCCACCCAGTCTAATCCCACTCTCCCCCTCACTCCCCAGACCCTTTAATATCCCACCCAGTCTAATCCCACTCTCCCGCTCACTCCCCATACCCTTTAATATCCCACCCAGTCTAATCCCACTCTCCCGCTCAACACCCACACCCTTTAATATCTCACCCAGACTAATCCCACTCTCCCGCTCAACACCCACACCCTTTAATATCCCAACCAGTCTAATCCCACTCTCCCCCTCACTCCCCATACCCTTTAATATCCCACCCACTCTAATCCCACTCTCCCGCTCACTCCCCATACCCTTTAATTTCCCACCCAGTCTAATCCCACTCTCCGCCTCAACACCCACACCCTTTAATTTCCCACCCAGTCTAATCCCACTCTCCGCCTCAACACCCACACCCTTTAATATCCCACCCAGTCTAATCCCACTCTCCCGCTCAACACCCACACCCTTTAATATCCCACCCAGACTAATCCCACTCTCCCCCTTACTCCCCATACCCTTTAATATCCCACCCAGACTAATCCCACTCTCCCCCTCACTCCCCATACCCTTTAATATCCCACCCAGTCTAATCCCACTCTCCCCTTCACTCCCCATACCCTTTAATATCCCACCCAGTCTAATCCCACTCTCCCACTCACTCCCCATACCCTTTAATACCCCACCCAGTCTAATCCCACTCTCCCACTCACTCCCCATACCCTTTAATATCCCACCCAGTCTAATCCCACTCTCCCGCTCACTCCCCATACCCTTTAATATCCCACCCAGTCTAATCCCACTCTCCTGCTCACCACTCCCCTTACCCTTCAATATCCCACCCAGTCTAATCCCACCCTCCCGCTCACTCCCTATACCCTTTAATATCCCATCCAGTCTAATCCCACTCTCCCCCTCACTCCCCGCACCCTTCAATATCCCACCCAGTCTAATCCCACTCTCCCGCTCAACACCCACACCCTTTAATATCCCACCCAGTCTAATCCCACTCTCCCCCTCACGCCCCAGACCCTTTAATATCCCACCCAGTCTAATCCCACTCTCCCGCTCACTCCCCATACCCTTTAATATCCCACCCAGTCTAATCCCACTCTCCCGCTCAACACCCACACCCTTTAATATCTCACCCAGTCTAATCCCACTCTCCGCCTCAACACCCACACCCTTTAATATCTCACCCAGTCTAATCCCACTCTCCCGCTCAACACCCACACCCTTTAATATCCCACCCACTCTAATCCCACTCTCCTGCTCACTCCCCATACCCTTTAATTTCCCACCCAGTCTAATCCCACTCTCCTGCTCACTCCCCAAAGCATTTAATATTCCTCTTTATCAACCATATTAATTCCTCAAGAAAATGATTCATTGATTCTGCATCAATAATAGTTTGTGGCAGAGAATTCCACATTCCACCCACTCTCGGTGTAAACCTCCCCTTTTTATGGTTAAGTTAAATTGGTGCCTCCTCATTCACATCTTGCCGACCAATGGAAACAAACGATCCCCGTTGACGTTACCCTCACCCTTTGTAATCTTCAAGGCCTCTATCAGGTCACCCCTCATCCTTCCCGGCCCTCGTGAAAAAAGCCCCAACTTCTCAGGCTTCTCTCCCTCACAGTGACTCTTTCCCTGGTAACACCCCAGTCATCCACACCATAGCCTTTCTATTGCTTTTCTATCCTTCCTATAACAGGGGACTTTAGAAAGAAAGAACTTGCATTTCTACAGCACCTTTCATGACATCAGAACATCCCAGAGCGATTCTCAGCCAATGAATTTCTTCTGAAGTGTAATCAATGTTCTAATGTTGGAAACGTGGCAGCCAATTTACACACAGCAAGCTCCGACTAACAACAATGCTAGTGATATTGATTGAGGGATAAATATTGGCCAGGACACCGGGGATAACTCCCCTGCTCGTCATTGAAATAGTGCCTTGGGATCTTTTATGTCCACCTGAGAGGGCAGACGAGGCCTCGGTTTAACGTCTCATCTGAAAGACAACACCTCACAGTGCAGCACTCCCTCAGCACTGCACTGGAGTGTCAGCCTGTGTTATCTGCTCAAGTCTCTGGCGTGGGACTTGAACTCACAGGCGAGAGTGACACCACTGGGCCACGGGTAACACCTAATACCCCAACTGGGGCTGAGTAAAAAAGAAATTGCTCATCCCTGTAAATTGAAGCCATCTGCACTGACACACAAACCTGCAGGCAGTAAAGGATTGCAGAGTTCGCCCGTCCGCCATTTACAATCTGTAAAAGTAATTGAGCGGGAAATCATGAGCAGGCGAGGCAGAGGCAGAAAACCTTGGCCAAGTTTCCCTTCACTGCTCTCCAAGCTGTTCCTACAAGGTGTTTTGATCTCCGTTACTAGCCTGCCATCTATTAGAAGGAGTTTGTGCCGACTGAGTGTTCTCGATCTCCTGCCAACAGGCGGTGGAAGCTCGTGAGTTACTGAAATAAGGAGAGGTCTATTCGCCCACCAGCTACCACAGGCCCAGTCACAAGATGGAGCTGAGCGGGCAAATCATGGAGACAAAGACAATGGATGTACAGGTATGGCCACTTTTGACGGGTGGGATTAATTTAGCCCTGTTACTTCATGGGTGAAGTTTTGGGCCTCCCATTATAGAAAGGACATTAAAGCCATAAAGAGTGTACAGTGTAGATTCACCAGGATGAGGCCAGGGTTGGGAAATTATAGTTATGAGGACAAACTTGAGATACTAGGACTATTTCCACTGGAGCAGAGAAGGCTAAGAGGAAATTTAATAGAGGTTTTTAAATTATGTAGGGTTTTGATAAATTGAATAAGGAAAGACTATTTCCTCCAGTTGGGAGTCAGTGACGAGGGTTCATCAATTTAAAATTGTCACAGTGAGAGTGAGGAGGGGGGTTAGGAGAAATTTCTTTACACAGAGGGCTGTTGGAGCATGGAATGCTTTACCACAGGGAATGGTTGAGGCAGAGACCATTGCATCTTTTAAAGGAAAATTGGATAAATATTGGATGCAGAGAAAGATACAGGGCTATGGGGAGCGAGTGGGGCAGTGGGATTAGTTTTTGATTGATACAGGGCTATGGGGAGAGTGGGGCAGTGGGATTAGTTTTGGATTGATACAGGGCTATGGGGAGAGAGCGGGGCAGTGGGATTAGTTTTGGATTGATACAGGGCTATGGGGAGAGAGCGGGGCAGTGGGATTAGTTTTGGATTGATACAGGGCTATGGGGAGAGAGTGGGGCAGTGGGATTAGTTTTGGATTGATACAGGGCTATGGGGAGAGAGCGGGACAGTGGGATTAGTTTTGGACTGATACAGGGCTATGGGGAGAGAGCGGGGCAGTGGGATTAGTTTGGGATTGATACAGGGCCAAGGGGAGAGAGCGGGGCAGTGGGATTAGTTTGGGATTGATACAGGGCTATGGGGAGAGAGCGGGGCAGTGGGATTAGTTTGGGATTGATACAGGGCTATGGGGAGAGAGCAGGGCAGTGATATTAGTTTTGGATTGATACAGGGCTATGGGGAGAGAGCGGGGCAGTGGGATTAGTTTGGGATTGATACAGGGCTATGGGGAGAGAGCGGGGCAGTGGGATTAGTTTTGGATTGATACAGGGCTATGGGGAGAGAGTGGGGCAGTGGGATTAGTTTTGGATTGATACAGGGCTATTGGGAGAGAACAGGCAGTGGGATTAGTTTTGGATTGATACAGGGCTATGGGGAGAGAGTGGGGCAGTGGGATTAGTATTAGATTGATACAGGGCTATGGGGAGAGAGCGGGGCAGTGGGATTAGTTTTGGATTGATACAGAGCTATGGGGAGAGAGTGGGGCACTGGGATTAGTTTTGTATTGCTCTTGCAAAGAATAGGCACAGATACGATGTGCTGCAAATGTCTCTGGGTCCATGTTTCAATGCCAAAGGCAGCGTGAATCTCTTTCCTCAGTTACCACCTTCTCCTGATGGTGGTGACTGTTGCTGTAATACGGTGCCAGAGCTGTCACTGCCCGGACAGTGAGTATCACCATGGGAGGCATTGCAGAAGATTCTGATCCTGCCCTCAGATGAGCACCGTCTAACAGAGGATCACTGCATTGGCGGAGATGTATTATCACCAACCTCCCACTTAGTATGGGGGTTCGGAGGCCAATAATTCTCACCCTATCACTACCCCGGCTGAGGTCAGCTGAATTAGTTGAGACTCGAGCCCTGCATTGTTCGGTTTTTGGCGTGAGGTTCTTGCTATTGTGTCATGGTTTTATAAACAGAACATCCTGTTGAGAGGTGAAGTTCGACTATGGAAGAATTTCAGGGTAAACTGGCTCCAGAACGGGCTGGAATATGTGGGATCAGTGCTGTCCCTCAGCCAGCTCAGCTGGACCTGCCAAAGGAACAACCTCATTTCTTGAAGTGAATTACAAGATGCGAGTAAGTTCCCCAGCCAGCAATGCATCAGTTTGCACAAGGTGCTAGAGGACTTAACTCAATATCAAAACACAGGCACTGTCTGCAAAATCAATTAACCATGAATCCTTTCCTATTGGCCGAGTCGGAAGGGTGGTTTGGAAAGTCTGAGACTTAAGATTCTTAACTGTTTGAACAAGTAGCCTGTTTCTATGGCTCCAATTCAAATTGGTTAGATGTCAATGCTTGGTTGTTCAAATCAACAAGAACTTGCATTTATATAGCGCCATGGCACTTCACAGGAGCATAATCAGAAAAAAATTGACACCAAAGTCAGAAATATTAGGGCAGGTGACTAAAAGCTTGGTCAAAGAGGTAGGTTTTAAGGAGTATCTTAAAGGAGGAGAGAGAGGCGGAGAGGTTTATGGACGGAATTCCAGAGCTTAGGGCCTCGGTAGCTGAAGGCACAGCCACCAATGGTGGGGCAAAGGAAATCAGGAATGCACAAGAGGGCAGAGTTGGAGGAACGCAGAAGGGTTGTAGGGCTGGAGGAGGTTACAGAGATCGGGAGGGGCGAGGCCACGGAGGCATTTGAACAGTGACACATCACAGCAAACATACATTCGGTGTTAGATCTCCTCCAACTTAGCAATCAAAATTCTTATCCTTGTTTTCAAAATTTGAGGGGGCTTTTTATACTAACAATTTGCAGAGAGGAAGGATGCTGTTGAGATTCCCGAGGACAGCAGTCATCAACCACTCTGTGTGCGATTCAGCCATAATCTGATCCAATCACATCGCCTCTCCATAATCGTCAGTGTAATTGGCCTGTATCCTAGTCTTAGACTGTCGGGTGAGTCTCCCACCTTGGGTGAGACTTTAAATCACTGGTTAGGCCTCAGCTGGAGTATTGTGTCCAATTCTGGGCACCGCACTTTAGGAAGAATGTCAAGACCCTGGAGAAGGTGCAGAGGAGATTTAGTAGAATGGTACCAGGGATGTGGGTCTTCAGTTATGTGGGGAGACTGGAGAAGCTGAGGTTGTTCTCCTTAGAGCAGAGAAGGTTAAGGGGTGATTTAATGGAGGTGTTCAAAATTATGAGGGGTTTTGATAGAGTAGACGGGGAGAAACTATTTCCACCGGCAGGGGGATCAGTAACCAGAGGGGACAGATTTCAGGTAATTGGCAAAAGAACCAGAGGGGGAGATGAGAATGTTTTATGCAGCGAGTTATTTTGATCTGGAATGCACTGCTTGAAATGGTGGTGGAAGCAGAATTAAAAGTAGCTTTTGAAAGGGAATTAGATAAATTCTTGAAAAGGAAAAATTTGCAGGGCTGTGGGGAAAGAGCAGGGGGAGTGGGACTAATTGGAGAGCTCTTTCAGAGAGCCGGCACAGGCACGATGGGCTGAATGGCCTCCTTCTGTGCTGTTTCATTCTATGAAGTTCTGTTGTCTGGGCCTGTAACCAAAACTTGAACGTCTTTTCAAAAACATACAGGAGATGGGAAATTCTGAAGTCGAAAATGAATCAGAAGAAAAGGAGGCACCAAAGAATGAGCCAGGGATACTGAAAGTGAGTGTCTCTTGTTGAGAATTACGCCGTTGACAAGAACCACAGTTAAAGGAAAACCTAAGGCAGAGTAATGGTCAGCAATGATTGGCTAAGACTGTTTCCTATGTTAAGTATATTGGGAAACCTGAGCTAAATAATGGCCGGGATTTTCCAGACTTCACCAGACATGAGGTGGAAATCCCACACTTTTGGCGGCAGAGCGGGAAATTCCCGGCCAATGTTGGGAAACGTTCATTTAATTTTTCTCCCCCTTGAGCGTGCGCGGAGTTACCTTTCTGTCGATGCCATGTTACAACACGGTGGCATAGTGGTTAGCACTGGTGCCTCACAGCGCCAGGGACCCGGGTTCGAATCTGGCCTCGGGTGACTGTCTGTGTGGAGTTTGCACATTCTCCCCGTGTCTGCGTGGGTTTCCTCCGGGTGCTCCGGTTTCCTCCCACAGTCCAAAAATGTGCGGGTTAGGTTGATTTGGCTATGATAAATTGACCCTTAGTGTTAGGGGGGGATTAAATATGTGGGGTTACGGGGATAGGATAGGAAGGGATATGTTAGGGGGAATTAAATACGTGGGGTTACGGGGATAGGGTGGGATATGTGTCGGTGCAGGCTCGATGGGGATTCTGTGTGAGAAAGCAGGGACAGGGTACTGGATTTGGATGATCAGCCATGATCGTATTGAATGGCGGAGCAGGCTCGACGGGCCGAATGGCCTACTCCTGCTCCTAGTTTCTATGTTTCTATGTTTCTACATGGGCAAGTTTTGTCTTTCAGGCTTAATGTCCCTTTGCTCCTAGGAAGTTCATTGGAAAAGAAGCGGATCTACTTTTAGACCGTGTGGGGAAAAAAATAAAGTTGCTTAAATGAAGCTAAATGCTAAATACCAAGGCATTTTAATTGAATCGGTTGCTGTAATTGACCTCCTTGAATAGGAGATCCATGTTCATGATTCATGGCTGGAGGCCTGAATGTGGTGGAAAGGCCTTTAGGCCTGTTCAGGGGCCTGAAATGGTTGCCCCAAGAGAAGGCCGAGGAGGGCCCGAAACTCAGCCTCGGCCCTCATTAATGAATGTCCTCCACTTGCCTCGCCAGCAGTGGGCCGCATGTAAGTCCCAGAGCGGCAACAGGAAGGGGGGTCGATCAGGATACTGAGAGGTTGGAGGAGCAATCCTGCTCCTCCTGTCTCCACAGTGACAGTTTTTAATTTTTGGAAGAACCAGCTATCACAGAACCCCAAGCAGAGCAGGCCTGGCTCCAGTGATGGCCAATTTCGGCAAGGGGGCCTAATTCAGGCGTCATTTCCCTTATTTACATATGTAAGGCGGCTGCCAGGAAAGCCTGAAAAACGGCCTGACCCTATATCGGCTTTTAGTAAAAATGATGGGATAACGCTCTTTGTGCACAGTGCTGTTGGTAGAAATGGTACAGAAGGATCCGCTGGTTTTGGTAGGATGCGGCGAGCAAAGTGTTTTTAACAAACCATTCAGAGTGTGTGCGCATCACAATCAGGAAATTTGGCGGGCGAGTGCTTACGGTTGGATTTTACGAGAGTGCGGCACAGGTTCGCTAACCGTGTGTGCCCGGAGATTGTAGCGGAACTGCCCGCCAGTAACTGTCCATTGGAGGGACTGGGCAGCCCTGTGCCAACCCGACAAAAACACTCCTGCTGGTAACCCACATCTGTAAAATACAAACATACAAAATTGATGGGCAGGAAAAGACCAGCTTGTCCACCAAGCCTGCCCCACACCATGATGGCTGGAGCATCGTGACTGGACACTCTTCGCCCCGCCGCCCCCTCCCTCCTGCCCAGGATATACATAGATACATAGAAGATAGGAGCAGGAGTAGGCCATCCGGCCCTTCGAGCCTGCTCCGCCATTTAATGAGATCATGGCTGATCCTCCAATTCAGTATCCCGTCCCCGCCTTCTCTCCGTAACCCTTAACCCCTTTTGCCTGTAGAAATATATCTAATTCCCTCTTAAATATATTTAATGAGCTGGCGTACACTGCCCTCTGTGGCAATGAGTTCCACAGGTTCACCACCCTCTGAGTGAAGAAATTCCCCCTCATTTCTGTCCTAAATGGTTTAGCCCTTATCCTTAAATTATGTCCTCTAGTTCTGTTCTCACCCGCCAAGGGAAACATTCCTTCTGCATCTAGCCTGTCTAGACCTGTCAGAATTTTATACACTTCTATGAGGTCCCCTCTCAATCTTCTAAACTCCAGTGTGTACATCCCTAAACTACATAGTCTCTCCTCATAGGTCAATCCCGCCATTCCTGGTATCAGCCTGGTGAATCGCCGCTGCACCCCCTCCATGGCAAGAACATTTTTCCTCAGATGAGGCGACCAAAACTGTACACAGTACTCGAGGTGTGGTCTCACCAGTGCCCTGTACAGCTGCAGCAAGGTATCCCTGTTCCTGTATTCCAACCCTTTTGCTATGAAGGCCAGCATACCGTTTGCCTTCTTGACCGCCTGTTGCACCTGCATGCTCGCCTTCAGTGACTGGTGTACAAGAACACCCAGGTCTCTCTGTACTTCCCCCTCTCCCAATTTATTGCCATTTAAATAATAATTTGCCCTCCCGTTCCTGCACCCAAGGTGGATAACTTCGCACTTGTCCACATTATAGTGCATCTGCCATTTATCCGCCCAATCACCCAGTCTGTCCAAATCGCTCTGGAGCTTCCTGGTCTCCTCCTCTGAGCCCACCCCCCCTCCTAGTTTAGTGTCGTCTGCAAATTTGGAAATGCTGCATCCGACTCCCTGATCCAGGTCATTAATGTAAATTGTGAACAGCTGGGGACCCAGGACAGATCCCTGTGGTACCCCACTTGTTACTGCCTGCCATTCAGAAAATGAGCCGTTTATTCCAACTCTCTGTTTTCTATCTGACAGCCAGTTCTCTATCCACGTCAATACTTTCCCCTTTATCCCATGAGCTTCAATTTTCACTGCTAATATTTTATGTGGGACCTTATCGAAGGCCTTTTGGAAGTCCAGGTACACCACATCTACTGGCTCTCCCCCATCTATTTTACCAGTTACTCCCTCAAAAAATTCCAATAGATTAGTCAAGCACGATTTACCCTTTGTAAATCCATGTTGACTCTGTCCTATCCTGTCCCCATTTGCTAAGTGCTCCGCTATTTCATCCTTAATGATGGACTCCAGCATTTTGCCCACAACTGATGTAAGGCTTACAGGTCTGTAATTACCTGCTTTTTCCCTACCCCCCTTTTTGAATAGTGGGGTAACGTTAGCTACCCTCCAATCCATGGGCACTGTTCCCGAGTCTAATGAATTCTGAAAAATCATACTTAGTGCATCCGCTATCTCTAGGGCCACCTCCTTCAGCACCCTAGGATGCATGTTATCAGGCCCTGGGGATTTGTCCGCCTTCAATCCCTTTAGCTTCCTTAACACCATATCCTTAGAGATATTGATTTGCGTCAGTTCCTCCTTTGCAAATGTCCCTATTTTTCCCGATATCCCAGGGAGGTTTTTTGTGTCTTCCTTCGTAAAGACTGACCCAAAGTATGCATTTAGTTGGTCTGCCATTTCCTTATTTCCCGTTATATATTCCCCCGTATCTGACTGCAATGGGCCAACTTTGGTTTTCACCAGTCTTTTCCTCTTGATATACTTATAAAAGCTTTTGGAGTTAGTTTTTATATTTTCCGCCAGCTTGCTTTCGTAAGCTATTTTGCCCCTCTTGATTAAGCCCTTTGTCCTCCTTTGCTCTATCTTAAACTGTTCCCAATCTTCCGCTCTGGCGCTTTTTTTGGCTATTTTATACGCCCTATCTTTGGATTTTATGCTGTCTCTAATTTCCCCTGTTATCCACGGTTGAGTCACCTTTTTAGATTTCCTTTTATGCCAGATTGGTATAAACAATTTTTGCAATTTTGTCATTCTATCTTTAAATGCTTGCCATTGTTTATCTACCTCCAGTCCTCCCAGGAACGTTGTCCAATCAGACCTACTCAGTTCCCGTCTAATGGCATCATAATTCCCCTTGTTTAAATTCAGGACCTTAGTATCTGAGTCAATTTCTTCGCTCTCCATTTCGAGTGAGAAATCGATCATGTTATGATCGCTCTGACCCAAGGGTCCCCGTACAACAAGATTACTAATTAGTCCCTTCTCATTGCACAGTACCCAGTCCAATATAGCCTGTTCCCGAGTTGGTTCCTCGACATATTGATCCAGATAACCATCCCTTAAACACTCAAGGAATTCCTCCTCCTCATTATTTTTACTGATTAGGCTATTCCAATCTATATGTAAGTTAAAGTCACCTATGATGACAGCTGTGCTCTTATTGCACGCTTCTCTAATTTCCCTCGTGATGCCCTCCCCAACCTCTATTTTACTATTTGGAGGCCTATATACCACTCCTATTAATGTTTTTCGCCCCTCGCTATTTCTTAGCTCCACCCATATAGATTCTGTATTAACTGAGTTAATATCCTTCCTTTCAATTGCATTTATCCCTTCTTTTACCAGCAATGCTACCCCTCCTCCCTTTCTTTTTTGTCAGCTGGTCCTTCGGGTCTGTCTTGACAACACGGCTCCCAACGCTCCCTACCCACCCATACCTGTATAATGTACTGGGAGAGGCAACAAAAACCGATAAAAACACAGCGCCAGTTCGGGAGGAAAGGAATTCCAGGAGATTCCTCTCCGACTCCCTGAAGGAGATCAAAGCAAGTTCCAGGAGATAAGAGTGATGGCCAGACACCGCCTACCCTCTGTACACAGTGCTATCAACACCAACTGCTTGTATTTATATAGCGCCTTTAACGTAGTAAAACGTCCCAAGGCGCTTCACAGGAGCAATTATCAAACAAAATTTGACACTGAGCCACATAAGGAGATATTAGAACAGGTGAGGTAGGTTTTAACCAGCTTCTTAAAGGAGGAGAGAGAGGTGGCGAGGTTTAGCGAGGGAATCCCTGAGCTTAGGGCTGAGATGGCTGAAGGCACGGCCACCAATGATGGGATGAAAGAAGTGGGGGATGCTCAAGAGGCCAGAGTTGGAGGAACGTCGAGATCACAGAGGGTTGTAGGGCTGGACGAGGTCACAGAGATAGGGATAGGCGAGGCCATGGAGTGATTTGAACATGAGGTTGAGAATTATAAAATAGAGGCGTTGCTGGATTGGGAACCAGTGTAGGTCAGTGATGGGTGAACGGGACTTGATGTGAGGTATCACCCCTCCTCCAGCTCCCTTTAAATGTTTGCAGCAAATCTACATACAGAGTGCGAGCCGGGAACTTACTCCACAGGACAGTGACCCCCCCCGGGAAATGAAGTACTTGAGCCCATAATCTAGGCTGACACATCCAGTGCAGTACTGAGGGAGTGCAGCACTGTTGGAGGTGCCGTCTTTCAGCTGAGACGTCACTCATAATTCCCCTCTGCCCTCTGGGGTGGATATAAAAGATCCCACAGTTTCTATTTGGAAGAAGAGCAGGTGAGTTCTTCCCGGTATCCTGGCGAATATTTATCCCTCAACCAACATCACTAAAACTGATGATCTGGTCATTTATCACAAAGCGATTTGTGGGATCTTGCTGTGCACAAATTGGCTGCCGCGTTTCCTACATTACATCAGTGACTCCGCTTCAAAACTACTTCATTGGCTGTAAAACGCTTTGGGACGTCCTGAGGTGGTGAAAGGCGCTGTAGAAATGCAAGTCTTTCTTTCTATTGGAACTGACGCTGGTTTTGGGTTTATTTACAGAGCACATCGTTGGATATTATTGATACTGGAAAAGGATTGAAGATGCAGTCGGAGAGACCTCACTTAGTGAGTCTGGGGCGTGGCCGGCTCAGTATCGCCATCACACTGCTGCCGATTAACGAAGGTCGGAAGCAGACGCCTGGAACCTCTCTACTAACGTTGATTGTCTGTCTGATTTGTACAAACTAATAACCTGAACTGATATGCTTTAGAATATAAAGGAACTGTACTCATTTCCAATCACTATCATTTGTCTCTCTCTCTGGCAAACATTTAAGGAAATATTCCAAAATTCTCAACGAATATACATTCAACACGGTGGCATAGTGGTTAGCACTAGTGCCTCACAGCGCCAGAGACCCGGGTTCGAATCTGACCTCGGGTGACTGTCTGTGTGGAGTTTGCACATTCTCCCCGTGTCTGCGTGGGTTTCCTCCGGGTGCTCCGGTTTCCTCCCACAGTCCAAAAATGTGTGGGTTAGGTTGATTTGGCTATGATAAATTGACCCTTAGTGTTAGGGGGGATTAAATATGTGGGGTTATGGGGATAGGAGGGGATATGTTAGGGGGAATTAAATACGTGGGGTTACGGGGGTAGGGTGGGATATGTGTACTGTGGGGATTAAAGCAGGGACAGGGTACTGGATTTGGATGATCAGCCATGATCGTATTGAATGGCGGAGCAGGCTCGACGGGCCGAATGGCCTACTCCTGCTCCTAGATTCTATGTTTCTATGTTTCTATTGAGAAATAAAAGCTCCATGGGAAAAGTGATCCATCCGTGGCTAACTAAAGAAGTTAAGGATACTATTAGATTAAATGAAGCGGCTTATAATGTTGCAAAGAATAGTAGTAAAGCCTGAGGATAGGGAAAGCTTTCGAAACCAGCAATGGATGACCAAAAAAATTGATAAAAAGGGAGAAAATAGAATATGAGCGTAAATTAGCAAGGAATATAAAAACAGATTGTAAGAGCTTCTACAAGTATGTAAAAAGGAAAAGAGTAGCAAAAGTAAGCGTTGGTCCCTTAGAGGCTGAGACAGGAGAAATTATAATGGGGAGTAAAGAAATGGCAGAGACTTTAAATAAATATTTCGTATCTGCCTTTACAGTAGAAGACACAAAAAGCATACCAAAAATAGTGGGGAACCAAAGGGCTAATAAGAGTGAGAAACTTAATGTAATTAATATAAGTAGAGAAAAAGTACTTGAGAAACTAATGGGATTAAAAGCGGACAAATCCCCAGGACCTGATGGCCTACATCCTAGGGTTTTAAAAGAAGTGGCTGCAGAGATAGTGGATGCATTGGTTGTGATCTTCCAAAATTTCCTAGATTCTAGAAAGGTCCTAGCGGATTGGAAGGTAGCAAATGTAACCCTGCTATTCAAGGAAAGAGGGAGAGAAAAAACAGGGATCTACAGGCCGGTTAGCCTGACATCAGTTGTCGGGAAAATGCTGGAATCCATTATTAAGGAAGTGGTATCAGGGCACTTAGAAAATCATAATGGCCCAAAAATTCGGCCGTTCTTGGGTGAGTACTCAGTGCGTACTCACCCGTATTCGTTCCCGAAGTGCCGGTTTCCTGCATGCACTGCGCATGCGCGGGAAACCGGCACTTCCGGTATGGTGAAGGGGGCGGTTCCTAAGTGAACCGCGTGCGCACTAGAGGCTGCGCGCACGCAGCACACTTAGGTTTTTTTTCAGGTTTCAACGCGAGGGTAAGTATGGAAGATTCTACACAAGTAAAAAGGAGGCGTAAGACCCCTTTTGAACAAGGTAAGTAGTTAATTAAGTATAATTTTTAATTTTTTTCAACAGGTTTATCTTTTTTAGAGACTTTAAAGAAAGGTAAGTTTATTTTTATAACTTTTAAAATTTTTAAATTTTTTTTCAGAAGTTTAAATTTTTGTTTAAAGTGGTTAATTTATTTAACTATAGTTATTTTATTAATGTGATGGTTTTTAAAAAAATTTATTTGAGGTTTAGCTGTTCTTTTGGGGTCTCTTTCAATTCACAGATTTGACAGGTCTCCTGTCAAATCTATGAATGAAAGATGGTGTGCTGCCATTGGCTCTCCATGGGCCACGTGATCCCAGGAGTCGCATCGCACTAACTGCGCCCCTGGGACACGCACACACTGCGCGCCGGCACTAGGGAGAGGCCCAGGACCCGAAGTTTCTGTGGGCCCAAAACGCAACGGCCGGCGCGGTGTGTGATATCGCGCGCGATCCTTACCCCCGCGGCAAGCCTCCGAGTCAAATTTCTGGGCCAATATGTTTAGGCAGAGTCAACATGGTTTTATGAAAGGCAAATCGTGTTTAACAAATTTATTAGAGTTTTGTGAGGATGTAACTCGCAGGGTAGATAAAGGGAAACCAGTGGATGTAGTATATTTGGATTTCCAAAAGGCATTCGATAAGGTGCCACATAAAAGGTTGCTACACAAGGTAAGGGCTCATGGGGTCGGGGGTAATATATTAGCATGGATAGAGGATTGGTTAACGGACAGAAAACAGAGAGTCGGGATAAATGGGTCATTTTCCCGTTGGCTGGCTGTAACTAGTGGGGTGCCGGAAGGATCAGTGCTTGGGCCTTAGCTATTTACAATCTATATCAAAGGACCGAGTGCAATGTATCCAAGTTTGCTGACGATACAAAGCTAGGTGGGAAAGTAAGCTGTGAGGAGGGCACAAAGAGCCTACAAAGGGATATAGATAGGTTAAGTGAGTGGGCAAGAAGGTGGCAGATGGAGTATAATGTGGGGAAATGTGAGGTTATTTGGTAGGAAGAATAGAAAAACAGAATATTTTTTAAATGGTGAGAAACTATTAAATGTTGGTGTTCATAGAGATTTAGGTGTCCTCGTACAGGAAACACAGAATGTTAGCATGTAGGTACAGCAAGCAATTAGGAAGGCAAATGGCATGTTGGCCTTTATTGCAAGAGTGAGGAAGTCTTAATACAATTATACAGGGCCTTGGTGAGACCACACCTGGAGTACTGTGCACGGTTTTTGTCTCCTTATCTGAGAAAGGACATACTTACCTTAGAGGCGGTGCAACGAAGGTTCGCTAGATTGATCCCTGGGATGAGAAGGCTGTCCTATGATGAGAAATTGTGTAGAATGGGCCTATACTCTCTGGAATATAGAAGAATGAGAGGTGATCTCACTGAAACATATGGGGGGAAAAATTCAGTATCGCCCCATTTGGGGTGCAATTATCGGGCGCAAAGATTAGCGCCTGGCGCTAATTATCGCCTCCGATTGCAAACTTGGCTTTTATCGCCCCTGGAGGTGATTGGAGCGCTAAATCAGGCGCTTCACACCTGTCTTAAGGCGCAAAGGCCGAGGAGCGAGGCGCTACCTCAGAGCGCTGACGAAGCTCATGTGATGTCAGTCAGCAATGGAACACAGACACAATGGCGCTGGCCAGTTCTTAAAGGGGAGGGTTGATCTTGCTCTCCAGCCAGACCCTGCTCATTGCAGCCTTGAATCTTGGCCTGGAGAGACCCGTACATCAAATCTGCTGGAAAGAACAATGGAGAGAACCAGGGAAAGAGCTCAGAGTGCAGCCCCCACAGTCTCTTCTAAATCGATACAAGGAAGGGCAAATCAAAATGAACCTGCAAAGTGCTGCTCAGTACCCAAAACTCCTTCACACAGCGTTGAATCTCTCCAGAAGTCTCTCTCTCTCAGAATGCGTGGTGCAAAAATGTCGCCGACAAAAAAAGGCAGGAAGCGGCCGCCTTTAAATAGCGCTCCCGCAGTCCCTTCCCGACTGCAAAACGCTCCCCTCAACCTGTCGTTGCTAGCGGCAGGCGGTAAGGCAGGGGGCGCCACTCAATATCCTGTCCGGGGTGCTACCAGGGCGTTGCGCACTCGACTGACGTGGGCGCAGGAGATCGTGGCGGTAGTGTTTAGCGCCACCGCAAAATGTCTGGTCAATTTCGCGAGCGGCGCAAACATCGCCGCGCCCGAGCACTAGTTGCTTTGCACCCCATTAGCGCCCTCTTAGGACGCTAACAGGAGGCACAAAGCAACTGAATTTTTCCCCCCATGACTCTTAGTTCTAGACTCTCCAGCCAGGGGAAACTGTCTCTCAGCATCTACCCTGTCAAACTCCCTCAGAATCTTATGGGGGAAAAATTCAGTTGGTTTGCGCCTCCCGTTAGCACCTTAAGAGGGCGGTAATGGGGCGCAAAGCAACTAGCGCCCATGCACGGCGATGTTTGCGCCGCTCATGAAATTAACTAGACATTTTGCGGCGGCGCTAAACACTATCGCCACGATCTTTTGCGCTGGCAGATCGTGACGTCAATCGAGTGTGCAACACCCCGGTAGCGCCCCGGACAGGATATTGAGTGGCGCCCCCTGCCTTACCGCCTGCCGCTAGCAATGACAGGGGAGCGTTTTGCTGTCGGGAAGGGACTGGGGGAGCGCTATTTAAAGGCGACCGCTTCCTGCCTTTTTTGTCGGCGACATTTTTGCACCACGCATTCTGAGAGAGAGAGAGAGAGACTTCTGGAGAGATTCAACGCTGTGTGAAGGAGTTTTGGGTACTGAGCAGCACTTTGCAGGTTCATTTTGATTTGCCCTTCCTTGCATCGATTTAGAAGAGACTGTGGGGGCTGAACTCTGAGCTCTTTCCCTGGTACTCTCCATTGTTCTTTCCAGCTGATTTGATGTACAGGTCTCTCCAGACCGAGATTCAAGGCTGCAATGAGCAGGATGTGGATGGAGAGCAAGATTGACCCTCCCCTTTAAGAACTGGCTGGCGCCATTGTGTGTGTGTTCCATTACTGACTGACATCACATGAGCTTCGCCAGCGCTCTGAGGTAGCGCCTCGCTCCTCGGTGTTAGCGCCTTAAGACAGGTGTGTAGCGCCTGATTTAGCGCTCCAATCACCTCCAGGGGCGATAAAAGTCAGGTTTGCAATCGGAGGCGATAATTAGCGGCAGGCGCTAAACTTTGCGCCCGGCCGATAATCGCGCCCCAAACGGGGCGATACCGAATTTCTCCCCCCTAGTCTCAGGATAAAGGGTCGGCCATTTAAGACTGAGATGAGGAGGAACTTCTTCACTCAGAGGGTTGTGAATCTTTGAAATTCTCTGCCCCAGAGGGCTGTGAATGCTGAGTTGTTGAGTATATTCAAGGCTGAGGTCGATAGATTTTTGGTCTCTAGGGGAATCAAGGGATATGGAGATCGGGCTGGAAAGTGGAGTTGAGATCGAAGATTAGCCATGATCTCATTGGATGGCGGAGCCTACTTCTGCTCCTAATTCTTATGTTTAATCAACACCCGCTGGCCACTGGTGATCACCAGAGAGCCCGCTGCTCGCAAAAAGAGGAGCCAAGTTGGGTCCCCAACTCTTTACAATCTATATTAACGATTTGGAGGAAGGGACCAAGTGTAACATATCAAAATTTGCAGATGATACAAAGATGGGAGGGAAAGTAGTGAGTGAGGAGGACATAAAAAACCTGCAAGGGGACATAGACAGGCTAAGTAAGTGGGCAGAGATTTGGCAGATGGAAAGTGTGAGGTGATGCACTTTGGCAGGAAAAATCCTAGAGCAATTTATTATCTTAATGGCAAGAAACTGGAGAGTACTGAAGTGCAAAGGGATCTGGGGGTCCTGGTGCACGAAACTCAAAAGGTTAGTATGCAGGTGCAGCAAGTGATTAAGAAGGCAAATGGAATGTTGGCTTTCATTGCTAGGGGGATAGAATATAAAAATAGGGAGGTATTGCTTCAGTTGTACAAGGTATTGGTGAGACCGCACCTGGAATACTGCATACAGTTTTGGTGTCCTTACTTAAGGAAAGACATCCTTGCTCTCGAGGCAGTGCAAAAAAGGTTCACTCGGTTAATCCCGGGGATGAGGGGATGGACATATGAGGAGAGGTTGGGTAGATTGGGACTCTACTCATTGGAGTTCAGAAGAATGAGAGGCGATCTTATTGAAACATATAAGATTGTGAAGGGGTTGGATCGGGTGGATGCGGGGAGGATGTTCCCGATGACGGGTGAGACTAGAACTAGGGGACATAGGGGTAAAAATTGAGTCGCGCCCCATTTGGGGCGCTAACCTCGCCGGGGCGCGACTTTTAGCGCCCCGAAAAAATTAGCGGCCCCGCGCCGGAACTTCAGTGGTTGCGCCCCAAGAGGGAAGCGGGGCGCCACTGGAAGCACCCCGCATCCCTCTTGGGGCGCTGCGAGGGAATATCCAGGCGCTGCGGCACGTCGCGCCGCGGTATTGCAGGCCTTCCTCCCCTTCTTAAAGGGGAGGGACCCTGCGCAGCGCGAACCGGGGCCCAGCTGGGCCCCCAGGGATCGGGAGTGCCGGCAAAAGAGCCCGGCACTCAAGAGAAGTGCCGGGCTCTTGGAGCGCAGCCGGCACTTCACGGTGGGGGGGCTTCACGGGGGCCGGGGACAGCAACGGGGGCAGGTGCTGGCAGGTGGCCAGCAACAAAAATGGCCGCCTGCCACCTCCCCTTTAAATATCGCCGCCCCGGCCGCACGTACGCCTCCCTGAACCCGTCGGACATAGCGTCTGGCGGTAAATCAGGGGGCGCGACTGAAGATCGCGGCTGGAGCGCGAGCGGGGTGCTGCGCACGGCGATGACGTCATCGCCGGCGGCGCAGCGCCACAGGGCGCTACCGGCTGGCGCTGCCGCTAACCTCCCGCTGAATTTTACGGGAGGCGTGGGCGGCGCTGCGCCCGGGCGTTAGCTGCTTTACGCCCCATTAGCGCCCTCTTAAGGCGCTAACGGGAGGTGCAAGCAGCTGAATTTTTCCCCCTCAGTCTTAGAATAAGGGGCTGCTCTTTCAAAACTGAGATGAGGAGGAACTACTTCACTCAGAGGGTGGTAGGTCCATGGAATATGCTGCCACAAAAAGCTGTAGAAGCTACATCATTAAATAAATTTAAAACAGAAATAGACAGTTTCCTAGAAGTAAAGGGCATTAAGGGTTACGGGGAGCGGGCAGGAATTTGGACATGAGTCTAGGTTCGGATCGGTCATGGCCCTGTGGGTAGTGGAGCGGGCCCAGGGACCGTGTAGCCTGATTCTGCTCCTATTTCGTGTGTGCAATTCTGTTAGATGCAGGAGATGGTTCTGTGATGGATAGTAGATTGGCGGTTAGGATCAGATCAGCCATGATCTTATTGAATGGCGGAGCAGGCTCGAGGGGCCGATTGGCCTACTCCTGCTCCTATTTCTTATGTTCTTATGTTCTTATGTAAGCAGACTGTGGCCATCCCATAATAAAATTGACACATGGGGGTGAACTGACGAGTGTTTCAGAGGACAGTGAACACTGGTTGGCCGTATTCCTGGAGTTTTGACCACATGACATTTGATCACATGACCATCTCCTGGATCGCCCTGTTGAAGGTTAACGTTCAGTTAAATTCCTGGTAGTGGCAATCGGTTTAAATCTGCAAACAAACTGAGCTTGACAGACCGACAAGTTTGATCCCCACTCTGTGCTGAGTTACCTCATCACAGCGAGGGCAGAGGTAGGGCCTACAGTTAGTCTCAGCTCCCCTGGGTTAGGGAGGGGGAGAGTCAGTCAGGGTTCCCAATCACCAGCTGTGTCTTTAAAAGCTGAGGCTCTGCTTGCCACAACTTTCTAACAGAGTTTGATTAACCTTTGGCAGTGGAAACACCAGTCCTCTCTCCCTTTCTTCTTTTCTCTCTCTGTCTCTCTCTCTGTCTCGTTCTGTCTCTACCAAAAGGTAGAATTTTCTCTGTCTCTGTTGCTCTCTCTTTCTCCCTCTCTCTCTATCTCGCTCTCACTCTCGCACTCTATCTCTCTCTCTCCATCTTGCCCCCCTCCGTCTCGCTCTCTCTGTGTCTCGCCATCCCCCTCGCTCTCTCTATCTGTCTTGCTTTCCCTCTCTCTCTCTCCCTCACTCTCTCTCTCTCTGTCTCCCTCTCTCTCTGTCTTCCTCTGTCACTCCCTCACTCACTCTCTCTGTCTCTGTCTTCCTCTGTCACTCCCTCACTCACTCACTCTGTCTCTGTGTCTCCCTGTGCCTCTCCCTCTCTCTGTCTTCCTCTCTCCCTCACTCTCTGTCTCTGTGCCTCTCCCTCTGCTGCGTCCCACCTTCAATCATCAGCAGAGTAAAGAGCAATGCCCAGTAAGTCCATTGAAGATTTGTGCAATATCCAAACTGAATCATCGTTTGACTTTAATCATCGACTTAATCTTCACTCCAGGAGTAACTGTGGGCAGGGTTAATGATTGGAAATAGAATAGTGCTCACAATATTTATTAGGAAATCAATGCGACTGTATAATTTTTTTGAATCTTGCAATATTCCACAAGTTTTGATGTAAAAAAAAGTGCGTTCATCCTGAAAAGAAAATGATATGCCGAGTGTTGTAAGTCACTGTGGAAATGTTGATAAGTTGTATTGTCAATTCTTTCCATTGCTTACAGACTCAGTGTAAACCCATGGTGGGGCTGCACGCAGCCCTGTGACGCACCTTGCTGTGCCTAAAACTGTAGCAATGTATAAACTGTATACAGGATGCAACATAAAAGAATTTGGGGGAGTCACCAATTTGCAGCAACTCTTGTTTTGGTGGTTTACTCAAAGGTCTAAGTGACCTCAATATGTTTACATTGAAATGTGGCGAGGGAAGGGGAGAGGGGGAAGGAGGAGGGGAGAAAGGGGGAGGGGAGAAAGGGGGAGGGGAGAAAGGGGGAGGGGAGGGGAGAGAGGGGGAGGGGAGAAAGGGGAGGGGCGAGAGGGGAGGGGAGAGAGGGGGAGGGGAGAAAGGTGAGGGGAGAGAGGGGGAGGGGCGAGAGGGGAGGGGGGAGGGGAGAGAGGGGAGGGGAGAGAGGGGAGGGGAGAGAGGGAAAGGGGAGGGGAGAGAGGGGGAGGGGAGAGAAGGGGAGGGGAGAGAGGAGAGGGGGAGGGGAGAAAGGTGAGGGGAGAAAGGTGAGGGGAGCGAGGGGAGGGGAGAGAGGGGAGGGGAGAGAGGGAAAGGGGAGGGGAGAGAGGGGAGGGGAGGGGAGAGGGGGGAGGGGAGGGGAGAGAGGGGAGGGGAGAGAGGGAGAGGGGAGGGGAGAGAGGGGAGGGGAGAGAGGGGAGGGTTCCTCGGCAACCCCTAACCAGCTGAACTCCCTTCACTCAACGGGTCTTCAGAGAGTTAAAGGGGTCAAACACCTGCAATTTAAAATGCTCATCTTCATGTTTAAATTCTTTCATGATCTCGCCTCTCCCTAAGCCTATCACCTCCTCCAGCACTACAACATCCCCTTCCTCCGAACTCCCTGCTTCTCTGACTCTGGCCTCTTGTGCATCCCCCACTCCCTTCACCCCTCCATTGGCAGCCGTACATTCAGCCTCTAGTCCCCATGCTCTAGAATTCCCTCCATAAACCACTCTGTCTCCCTCTCCTCCTTTAAGACCCTCTTTAAAATCCACCTTTTCCACCAAGCTTTTGATCAGCTCTCCTAATATCTCCTCCTTTGTCTTGGCAGCCATTTCTGTCTGATTACTCCTCTGTGAAGCACCGTGGGACATTTCTCCACGAGAGAGGTGCTATATAAATGCAAGTACCTGCAAATCTCTTCCAATATTAATCAATAGTGTTTCTTAATTTTCCATCTTCTTGGAATAGTTGCAAAGTCAATTGAGTTCTTACCACTGACACCCGTCTGATATATCTTCACTTCTTTACCCAGAGAGTGGTGAGAATGTGGAACTCGCTACCACAGGGAGTGGTTGAGATGAATAGCATGAATGTATTTAAAGGGAAGCTAGATAAACACATGAGGGAGAAAGGAATAGAAGGATATGTTGATGGGGTGAGATGAAGAAGGGTGGGAGGGGGCTCGTGTGGAGCAGAAACACCGGCACAGACCAGTTGGTCCGAATGGCCTGTTTCAGTGCTGTAAATACAATGTAATTCTGTGATAAACTCAGGAGAACAGCGGCAGGAGTGACAGTTGGAATGTGGATACATGACCGTGTGTTTGAGACTGTGCATTTGTGAGCTGAGAAATCACCTCAGCATCATCATTACCACCAACGTCATGGCATCGGGATTGAGGACAATTTCAACCCAATAACCCTTCACATAATGGTTTGTATTTGGTTCTCAGGTAAGACCAGGATTGGCAGTGAAGACGCGCCAATACCTCAGGATATTATAATACAAGGGGCGGACGTGGCAGCTGAACACTGTTACATCGAAAACAGAAAGGGGCTGATCAAGCTGTACCCATGCGGAAACTGCTGCACAATGGATGGGTTTCTGGTAAAAGAACCCACTCAACTGACACAGGGTAGGTGCAGATTCTGTAATCATATCTTTCATTTGTGTTGTCATTCCCACAGTATTTTGAAATATGAGGGGTCCGTGTGTAATGTGCCAGGATGACGAGTGTGCGCAGTGTGCAGCTCCAGTTGTGTGTCTGTGTCGTTCACTCTTGTAGACAAGGTGCGCGGTGATGTGTGCTCTGGTTGTTCTTGAACTCCAAGTACCTCGGTGTCTTCTGTTGACAGAAGTAGGTAACTGTTAAGAATGACTGAGATCGTCCAAATCAGTAATGCGTAAAGATCAAAAATTGCTTTGATTCTGTGATGCACGCCATTCAGTTGTTGCACTTGTTGTTGGAGCTTGTTGCCAACAGAGCAGATGTTTATGCTGCATGATGAGTTAAACATTGATACGTATCAGTGTCCATGGAGGAATGTCCCAGTTCAGCTTCATTCACACCCTTTAGGGTTTGAGGTGGGACAGTTGGGAGGGTTTGAGGTGGGACAGTTGGGAGGGTTTGAGGTGGGACAGTTGGGAGGGTTTGAGGTGGGACAGTTGGGAGGGTTTGAGGTGGGACAGTTGGGAGGGTTTGAGGTGGGACAGTTGGGAGGGTTTGAGGTGGGACAGTTGGGAGGGTTTGAGGTGGGACAGTTCGGAGGGTTTGAGGTAGGACAGTTCGGAGGGTATCAGCTCCTTCAGGTACTGGGGCCTCCCACCTGTCTCGCTGGTTCAACGCAGTCTTCTCCTCGGATTGTTTTTGATTTGTTTGTGAACCTGCTGCCAGACATATCTGGATATTATTGCAAGCTGCAGTCAACGAATGAAGCCTCGGGGGTTGGGGGGTGGCTCTTGTTGAGTTGAACTGGATACCCTGCCCCGAGGTTGGGGTTCTTGACCTCTCACGTAACAAGTCTGTATGTGACGGCACTTACCAGGCGATGTACGGCCTGCTGGGAAAGCTGCTCCTTGTGTTTTAGGCGGCCAGCTGTGCTGTTGGCGGTGTTTGTCTTTAGAGCTACAGAACTGTTATAAGTTTAGGGTCTTGCCTTAGATATTCTCTCAGGTGTAGCAGTACTGTCACTCCTGTAAGTGGTCGGAGCATCTTACGTTCAGGAGTGTGCCCATACTGTCCAAAATCTCACTCTATATTGGCGTATATGGGGGGTAGCTCTTGTTGAGTTGAACTGGATATCCTTCCTTGCCTTTTGCACATGACCCTAGCACATACACCTTTCCCAGGTACACCTCTCCAATTTTTCAAAGGCGACCAAGGCAGTACCCAGCAGGATGAAGCCCTATAAGAATTCATAGAGTCATAGAATCTCATAGCACAGAAGGAGGCCATTCGGCCCATCGTGCCTGTGCCGGCTCTTTGAACGAGCTGTCCAATTAGTCCCACACTCCCCGGCTCTTTCCCCATAGCCCTGCACATTTCTCCTTTTCAAGTATTTATCCAATTCCCTCTTGAAACTTACTGTTTCATCTCCCTGTGTTCACAACGAGAGGGGAGAGCATATACCAGGCTTCCCCTGCCGAGTGTCTGGGACCAAGGACTTCCCAACACAGTGGGGGGCATTTTAGCCCCCATGGATGGGAGGGTTGTGAAGGTTGAAATTTTTCAAACTGACCCCAACCTGCCCACTTCCGAGTTGTCATTAAAATCTTTTAAGGAGGCTGCAGGCCTCCATTTAAACACCATTTTTATTCTTAACTCATGGAGGCCAGGATACCTGGAGCTCGGGAATTCCGAATCCTGGCAAGTAAAAGAAGACGAGAAGGGCTGGATCTGTGAGGCAAGTGCCTTTATTACACTACTTGTGCACGAGGAAGGGCAGGAGTGTTTCCTTCAGGCCCAACAAGCTTACATCCACGTGATTGGACCC
This sequence comes from Squalus acanthias, assembly GCA_030390025.1. Lineage (NCBI taxonomy): Eukaryota > Metazoa > Chordata > Chondrichthyes > Squaliformes > Squalidae > Squalus > Squalus acanthias. The sequence continues at coordinate 167,363 of JASTWF010000501.1, read as the reverse complement.
CCGATCCTACCCCCCTGATCGGCCGATGTCCCCCTGCAATGTTCTACTCCCCCCGCCCCCCCCCACCCACGTGATGTCCTGCTCCCCCCTCCCCTCCCCCCGCGTGATGTCCTGCTCCCCCTCCCCCCGCGTGATGTCCTGCTCCCCCTCCCCCGCGCGATGTCCTGCTCCCCCCTCCCCCTCCCCCCGTGTGATGTCCTGCTCCCCCTCCCCCACGTGATGTCCTGCTCCCCCTCCCCCCGCGTGATGTCCTGCTCCCCCTCCCCCCGCGCGATGTCCTGCTCCCCCTCCCCCCCCCGCGTGATGTCCTGCTCCCCTCCCTCCCCCCGCGCGATGTCCTGCTCCCCCTCCCCCCACGTGATGTCCTGCTCCCCCTCCCCCCGCGTGATGTACTGCTCCCCCTCCCCCCGCGCGATGTCCTGCTCCCCCTCCCCCCCGCGTATGTCCTGCTCCCCCTCCCCCGCGTCGATGTCCTGCTCCCCCCCCCCGTGTGATGTCCTGCTCCCCCTCCCCCCACGATGTCCTGCTCCCCCTCCCCCCGCGTGATGTCATGCTCCCCCTCCCCCCGCACGATGTCCTGTTCCCCCTCCCCCCGCGTGATGTCATGCTCCCCCTCCCCCCGCACGATGTCCTGTTCCCCCTCCCCCCGCATGATGTCATGCTCCCCCTCCCCCCGCGCGATGTCCTGCTCCCCCCCCGTGTGATGTCCTGCTCCCCCCCCCGTGTGATGTCCGGCTCCCCCCCCCCGTGTGATGTCCTGCTCCCCCCCCCGTGTGATGTCCTGCTCCCCCCCGCGCGATGTCCTGTTCCCCCTCCCCCCGTGCGATGTCCTGCTCCCCCCCCCGTGTGATGTCCTGCTCCCCCCCGTGTGATGTCCTGCTCCCCCCCGTGTGATGTCCTGCTCCCCACCCCGCGCGATGTCCTGCTCCCCCTCCCCCCGTGTGATGTCCTGCTCTCCCTCCCCCCGTGTGATGTCCTGCTCTCCCTCCCCCCGTGTGATGTCCTGCTCTCCCTCCCCCCCGTGTGGTGTCCTGCTTCCCCTCCCCCCGCGTGATGTCCTGTTCCCCCTCCCCCCGTGTGATGTCCTGTTCCCCCTCCCCCCGTGTGATGTCCTGCTCTCCCTCCCCCCGTGTGATGTCCTGCTCTCCCTCCCCCCGTGTGATGTCCTGTTCCCCCTCCCCCCGTGTGATGTCCTGCTCTCCCTCCCCCCGTGTGATGTCCTGTTCTCCCTCCCCCCGTGTGATGTCCTGTTCCCCCTCCCCCCATGTGATGTCCTGCTCCCCCCCGTGTGATGTCCTGCTCCCTCCCCCCGTGTGATGTCCTGCTCCCCCCCCCGCGCGATGTCCTGCTCCCCCTCCCCCCGTGTGATGTCCTGCTCTCCCTCCCCCCGTGTGATGTCCTGCTCTCCCTCCCCCCGTGTGATGTCCTGCTCCCCCTCCCCCCGCGTGATGTCCTGTTCCCCCTCCCCCCGTGTGATGTCCTGTTCCCCCTCCCCCCGTGTGATGTCCTGCTCTCCCTCCCCCCGTGTGATGTCCTGTTCTCCCTCCCCCCGTGTGATGTCCTGTTCCCCCTCCCCCCATGTGATGTCCTGCTCCCCCCCGTGTGATGTCCTGCTCCCTCCCCCCGTGTGATGTCCTGCTCCCTCCCCCCGTGTGATGTCCTGCTCCCCCCCGCGCGATGTCCTGCTCCCCCTCCCCCCGTGTGATGTCCTGCTCTCCCTCCTCCCGTGTGATGTCCTGCTCTCCCTCCCCCGTGTGATGTCCTGCTCTCCCTCCCCCCGTGTGATGTCCTGCTCCCCCTCCCCCCGCGTGATGTCCTGCTCTCCCTCCCCCCGCGTGATGTCCTGCTCTCCCTCCCCCCGCGTGATGTCCTGTTCCCCCTCCCCCCGCGTGATGTCCTGCTCTCCCTCCCCCCGCGTGATGTCCTGTTCCCCCTCCCCCCGCGTGATGTCCTGTTCCCCCTCCCCCCGCGCGATGTCCTGCTCCCCCTCTCCCCGTGTGATGTTCTGCTCCCCCTCCCCCTGTGTGATGTCCTGCTCCCCCTCACTGTGTCTTTGGGGCCTTGCTAATTCGCATTTACACCACGTCTCATTTCAACGCTTTTTAAATATAACTATGTGAATCCACTTTGCTTCAAAACCTAACATTTAAATGCAACACTTGTGCAGCATCCTTTCTATGAAGGAAAAGAATGACCAAATATTGACGGGCACCTTCAATTCCAACTTGCTTTGGTCCTTAACCAAGTTTAGAATTAATGATAAGAACGCGCGAGGTTTTAGTGAGAGTTCAGTGAAGTCCAGTCAGAGTGGAACTTGTCTTCATGTCACAATACAAAAATAACAAACACGCTATGCTTCCTCACACCAGTCGGATAGTTTACTTGACTTATACAAAAGAACTAGACATAAGATTTTAGAAGAGATAGCGTTGTATGCTTTCTTCACTCTTGGATCTATGAACTGTTTTTCCTTCAAGTGAAGATTAAGTGTGCATCGCTGGATCATGCCAGCAATTTGCTGACATCTGCTCCCAGTGGGGGCTGGTTGTATACTGAGGAGTGAATTTCTGCATAGGGGGGTAAGGGGGTCTCCCACTTCGTAACCGCGCTTTTGCCGGGCTTTCTGCGGCTCCTCTGCCAACGTTAATGTGGACAGAACGGGCGGTGTAGTGGGGCGGGGGCGGGCGCGTGCAGGGGGGGTGGAACCACACGAGAAATTACCCCTCAACATTGCATGTGATATCGTTCATCGAGTGTATCCGGGATGGTCTCCTAGAACAGTATGTAATGGAACCAACCAGGGAGCAGGCTATCTTGGATCTGGTACTGTGTAATGAGACAGAATTAATAAATGATCTCGTAGTAAAGGATCCTCTAGGAAAGAGTAATCATAACATGGTTGAATTTCAAATTCAGTTGGAGGGTGAGAAAGCTGTATCTCAAACCAGTGTCCTGATCTTAAACAAAGGCAATTACAGTGGCATGAGGGCAGAACTCGCTAAAGTGGACTGGAAAAATAAATTAAAGGGTAAGACAGTTGAAATGCAGTGGCGGACATTTAAGGAGATATTTCATAACTCTCAACAAAAATATATTCCAGTGAGAAAGAAAGATTTTAAGAGAAGGGAGCACTATCCGTGGCTAACTAAGGAAGTAAAGGATAGTATCAAATTGAAAACGAAGGCATACAATGTTGCCAAGATTGGTGGGAGGCCAGAGGATTGGGAAATTTTTAAAAACCAGCAAAGGATGACTAAAAAAATAATAGAGAGAAGATGCATTATGAGCAGTAAACTAGCAAGAAATATTAAAACAGAAAGTAAGAGCTTCTATAGGTATATAAAAAGGAAGAGAGTAGCTAAAGTAAATGTTGGTCCCTTAGAGGATGAGAATGGGGAATTAATAATGGGGAATGGGGAAATGGCAGAGACTCTGAACAAATATTTTGTATCTGTCTTCACGGTAGAAGACACTAACAACATCAAGGGGCCACAGGGAGGGGGGAACTAAAGACAATCACTATCGCTAAGGAAAAAGTACTTGGTAAAATAATGGGACTAAAAGACGACAAGTCCCCTGGACCAGATGGCCTGCATCCCAGGGTCTTAAAAGAAGTGGCTGCAGAGATAGTGGATGCATTGGTTGCAATATACCAAAATTCCCTGGACTCTGGAGAGGTCCCAGCGGATTGGAAAACCACAAATGTAACACCCTATTTAAGAAAGGAGGGAGACAGAAAGCAGGAAACTATAGACCAGTTAGCCTAACATCTGTCGTTGGGAAAATGCTGGAGTCCTTCATTAAGGAAGCAGTAGCAGGGCATTTGGAAAATGAAAATGCAGTCAAGCAGAGTCAGCATGGTTTTATGAAAAGGAAATCATGTTTAACAAATTTGCTGGAGTTCTTTGAGGATGTAACGAGCAGGGTGGATAAGGGTGAGCCAGTGGATGTGGTGTATTTTGGATTTCCAAAAGGCATTCGATAAGGTGCCACATAAAAGGTTACTGCATAAGATAAGAGCTCACGGAATTGGGGGTAATATATTAGCATGGATAGAGAATTGGCTAACTAACAGAAAGCAGAAAGTCGGGATAAATGGGTCATTTTCTGGTTGGCAAACGGTAACTAGTGGGGTGCCACAGGGATCGGTGCTGGGGTCTCAACTATTTACAATCTACATTAATGACTTGGATGAAGGGACCGAGTGTAATGTAGCCAAGTTTGCGGATGATACAAAGATGGGTGGGAAAGCAAGTTGTGCAGAGGACTCAAGAATCTGCAAAGGGATATAAACAGGCTAAGTGAGTGGGCAAACATTTGGCAGATGGAGTATAATGAGGGAAAGTGCGAGGTTATCCACTTTGGCCGGAAAAATAAAAAAGCAAATTATTATTTAAATGGAGAGAGATTACAAAATGCTATAGTTCAGAGGGACCTGGGGGTCCTTGTGCATGAAACACAAAAAGTCAGCATGCAGGTACAGCAAGTAATCAAAACGGCAAATGGAATGTTGGCCTTTATTGCAAGGGGGTTGGAGTATAAAAGCAGAGAAGTCCTGTTACAACTGTACAGGGTATTGGTGAGACCACACCTCGAGTACTGCATACAGTTTTGGTCTCCTTATTTAAGGAAGGATATACTTGCATTGGAGGCAGTTCAGAGACGATTCACTCGGTTAATTCCAGAGATGAGGAAAGGTTGAGCAGGCTGGGCCTATACTCATTGGAATTCAGAAGAATGAGAGGTGATCTTATCGAAACATATAAGATACTGAGGGGGCTCGACAAGGTAGATGCAGAGAGGATGTTTCCCCTCGTGGGGAAATCTAGAACTCGGGGGCATAGTTTCAGAATAAAGGGTTGCCCTTTTAGAACTGAGATGAGGAGGAATTTCTTCTCTCAGAGGGTCGTAAATCTGTGGAATTCTCTGCCCCAGAGAGCCGTGGAGGCTGGGTCATTAAATACATTTAAGGTGGAGATAGACAGATTTTTGCAAGATAAGGGAGTGAAGGGTTATGGGGAGTGGGCGGGGAAGTGGCTTTGAGCCCAAGATCAGCCCTGATCTTATTGAATGGCGGAGCAGGCTCGAGGGGCCAAGTGGCCTATTCCTGCTCCTATTTCTTATGTTCTTTTGTTCTTATTGTGCTTATCCACCACTGCCCAACTCTGTGCAGGTCTACGCCAGGTGACTTGGTTTGCACCTGTTTTGTTGGATGAGGACTTGCCCGTTCTGTCGAGGTTTGGTGGAATAGCCAGTGGAGCTGGGTGACTTTTGATGAGGCCGCGAGATTGTGGGTCCGAGACACAGTTCCCTGAGGTTGCCCTGTGTAAATGCCTCCGACCCATTAACTTCAATTTATAGCAAAATACTGCGGATGCTGGAAATCTGAAACAACAAGTGTGTTGATGTGGCGACGCATGGCGTTGAGCGTGGATCTCAGGATGCGGCGAGAGCAGTAGTTCGAGGAACGCTGGATAACTCTGTTTCTCTCTCCACGATGCTGCCTGACCTGCTGAGTGTTTCCAGCATTCTCTGTTGAACGTCAATTTAACGTTGCCTCATGTCATGAGAAGGTGGTATGTACACATTTCAGGGTGAGAGAATTTGCCTTTCCTTCCTTTTCTTTCTGAGGCCTAAGTGCGAGGTGATTCATTTTGGTAGGGCAAATTTGAATAAGGATTACAGGGTCAACGGCAGAGTTCTGAGGAACGTGGAGGAGCAGAGGGATCTGGGGGTTCATATCCACAGATCTCTGAAGGTTGCCACTCAAGTGGATAGAGCAGTAAAGAAGGCCTATTGTGTGTTAGCGTTTATTAACAGAGGGTTTGAGTTTAAGAACCGTGAGGTTATGCTGCAACTGTACAGGACCTTGGTGAGACCACATTTGGAATATTGTGTGCAGTTCTGGTCACCTCACTATAGGAAGGACGTAGAAGCATTGGAAAGAGTGCAAAGGAGATTTACCAGGATGCTGCCTGGTTTGGGGGGGAGGTCTTATGAGGAAAGATTGAGGGAGTTGGGGCTTTTCTCTTTAGAGCGGAGGAGGATGAGAGGCGACTTAATAGAGGTTTATAAGATGATGAGGGGGATAGATAGAGTGGATGTTCAGAGACTATTTCCTCGGGTAGAGGCAGCTGTTACAAGGGGGCATAACTATAAGGTGCATGGGGGGAGATATAGAAGGGATGTCCGAGGTAGATTCTTTACTCAGAGAGTGGTTGGGGTGTGGAATGGACTGCCTGCTGTGATAGTGGAGTCGGACACTTTAGGAACTTTCAAGCGGTTATTGGATAAGCACATGGAGCACACCAGAGTGATAGGGAGTGTGATAGCTTGATCTTGGTCTCGGACAATGCTCGGCACAACATCGAGGGCCGAAGGGCCTGTACTGTGCTGTACTGTTCTATGTTCTATGTTCTATGATAAGCTGACAGGTTATTGGGTGCTAGGATTTGTAACAGCTTTTCATTTATTAATAAATAAGCCAGTGGATGCTTGGGGCTGGATTTTCATTGACCCGTGGAGGCGGGTTTGGAGGCGTGTGGGGGGTTAAAATTGCAAAAACTGGCGGGCGGGCACAAGTCCGCCTCCATCCCGCCTCCATGCAATTTTCATTAAATCGTGTCTGCTGGTCCCGACTCCGTCCCGCCTCCAAGGCCCTTAACAAGCACTAAATTGCCTCTATAATGCCATTTTGAAAGGCCTTTGTGATTTTAACCCTTTTTCTACGTGAAGCACGCCTGTTCTGAACCATGAATGTGAAACCTGGCGGGAGCACATTTGGATAGCTGATGCTGGCTGGTCAGCTGGCTGGCTGGCTGGCTATGGGGATGCATATATGGATAGCTATGTGGATGGATGGAGAGGAGACATATCTGGGAGTGGTGGTGTAAAAATAAAAATATCTGGGAGCAGACTTAGGACTGCTGCTGCTCATTGTGCATCCAGGTCCTCTCACAGCAAAGGCCAGGCAGTCTTTGCAGACCTTCAATGCAGCAGCAATGATGACATCATCAGAGGTGACTTTCAGACTGAAACCACTAATTGGTTCATGGGTTCCCACATGCTGGAACTCAATTGCCCAATTAGGTGAAAATTGCATCAATCTCCCACATCCAATTGCAGTCGGGTGGATAACACGAAAAGTGGATGACACGACCCCAACCCGCCCCAGTATTAAAATCCAGCCCTTGATCTTTACAGAGGGCTTTGAAAACCTGAACATCTCGCTGTGCCATTACATTTTTAGGGAAGAATCTCACCTCCCTGTCCTTCTTTAAAACCTTCCATAAAACCCACCTCTTTGACCAAGCTTTCAGTCACCCCTCCTAAAAAGTCCTTCTTCGGTTTAGCATCAGTTTTTGTCGGATTACAGTCCTGTGAAGTGCCTTGCAATGTTATTCTATTTTACAGGCGCTATGTAAATGCAAGTTGGGTAAAGGTATCAAAGAGATGCGAGTTCAAATCCCACCATGGCAGTTTGCAAATTTGAATCCAGTTTATTAAATAAATCTGGAATAAAAAGCTCGTATCGGTAAAGCTATCGGATTGTTGTAAAAACCCATCTGGTTCACTCATGTCCTTTAGGGAAGGAAATCTGCCGTCCTGACCCGGTCTGGTCGATATGTGACTCTGGACCCACCAGCAATGTGGTTGACTCTTAACTGCCCTCTGAAACGGCCGAGCAAGTCACTCAGCTGTATCAAAACAGTCACCACACGGACTGCAGTGGTTCAAGGAGGCGGCTCACCACCACCTTCTCCAGGGCAACTCGGGTTGGGCAATAAATGTTGGCGACCCCCACATCCCGTGAATGAATTTAAAAAAAAGCCGGTATATGGACTGAGGAACAGACCAGCCATGATCTAACTGTCTGGTGGAACAAGCTCGAGGGGCTGAATGACCTGTTCCTATGTTCTTAAGTTTTTGTTGTATAAGTGTGGCATCAAGAGATTTATTTCTTACTATCTCTTTTTCTCTGTCTTTTATTCTTTTCTCTCTTCACAATCCACCTGGCTTCAGGTGTGAACTCTTTGCTCTCCAGCAAGACAATGCGATGGAGGTGGGGCGATACCAGAATCCATTGCAGTAGTGAAATCTCCCTGTTAAAATATCATAGAATTAGAGGGCACAGAAGTAGGATATTCTCTTTGAAAGAGCTCTCCAATTAATCCCACTCCCCTGCTCTTTCCCCATAGCCCTGCAAAATTCTCCTTTTCAAGTATTTATCCGATTCCCCTTTTGAAAGTTACTATTGAATCTGCTTCCACTGCCCTTTCAGGCAGCGCGTTCCAGATCGCAACAACTCGCTGCGTAAAACATAATCTAATTTACCCCTGGATTTTTTTTTGCCAATTATCTTAAATCGGTGCCCTCTGGTTACCGACCCTCCTGCCAGTGGAAACAGTTTCTCCCCATCTACTCTATCAAAACCCCTCATGATTTTGAACACCTCTATCACCTTAACCGTCTCTGCTCTAAGGAGAACAACCCCAGCTTCTCCAGTCTCTCCACATAACTGAAGACCCTCATCCCTGGAACTATTCTGGTAAATCTCCTCGGCACCCTCTCCAAGCCCTTGACATCCTTCCTAAAGTGCGGTGCCTAGAATTGGACAGTGTTTTATAAAGGTTTACCATAACTTCCTTGCTTTTGTACTCGATGCCTCTGTTTATAAAGCCAAGGATCCTGTAAGCTTGTTTAACAGCTTTATCAACTTGTCCTGCCACCTTCAAAGACTCGTGTACGTTCACCCCCAGGTCTCTCTGCTCCTGCACTCCCTTTAAAATGTATATAAACAGGGAGCGTGCTGGGAATGATTCTCATGGTTTATACAGGAGTGAGATCACAAATTTGAGGCAAGAGCTCAGTGAAATGGTTAACATCTCTGTAGTGGACAGAATGACTTCACATGAATGTGAATTCTGCACAGATAATTTCTACCATTGCGTTCCTGAAAGGAAGCAGTTTGAGAGATTTACTGCTGCTTTTATTCCCCAGAAATCCCTCCTTACAAAAACATGGCCACGTTTTTTTCCTGTTTAATGGGATTCCCACTGTAGTTTTGTGTGATTCCCCGCACTGATCATTTCAAACCACTCGGGGAAAGAGATGCGATTGTTTATTCAGCAATCTGGCCTTCCTGCAGCCAGGAGGGTTCCGACTGCAGTGTGGCAGCACTGCATTTGCGCTGTGATAGACTGAAAAACAAAATATTACACTTCAAATGGATTCTGAAGAAGATAGATGATTATGGCCTTGTGGTTATAGCAGCCTAAAGGTCAGGAGGTCAAATCCCATCCTCTTCAGTTGTGAAATTGAACTCACCAATCTGGTAATTTGTGGACTGGCACCAGAGAATGACCATGAAATCTGTCTGATTCTTGTAAAAACACAACTGGTTCACTAATGTCCTTCAGGTAAGGGAACCTGCCAACCCTACCCAGCCTGGGCCTATAGTGTCAGCCGTGGCTCAGTGGGCAGCACACTCGCCTCTGCGTCAGACAGTCCCACTCCAGAGACTTTGAGCACAGAATCTAGGCTGACTCTCCAGTGCACTGTCGGAGGTGCTGTCTTTAAGATGAAATGTTAAACCGAGGCCTCGTCTGCTCTCTCAGGTGGACGTAAAAGATCCTTTGGCACTATTTGAAGAAGAGCAGGAGAGTTCTCCCTGGTGTCCTGGCCAATATTTATCCCTCAACCAACATCACTAAAACAGATAATGTGGTCATTATCACATTGCTGTTTGTGGTAGCTTGCTGTGCGCAAATTGGATGTTACACTTTAAAATGAGCTGTAAAGCGCTTCGGGACGTCCTGAGGTCATGAAAGGTGCTACATAAATGCAAGATTTTCCATCTTTCTATGTGACTCCAATCCCACAGTATACTTAATATTGGCTATCCAAACTGCCAATCAAGTGGTTGTCAATAACACTTGACTCTTGGACATGAGATCCATGTGAATGAAACAGTTGACTCAGAGACTAGGGTCCTGAATTTAAATAAAGGAAACTACGATGGTATGAGGCGCGAGTTGGGTAGGATAGATTGGGGAATGTTACTCAAAGGGTTGACGGTGGATAGGCAATGACAAACATTCAAAGATCGCATGGATGAACTACAGAATTTGTTCATCCCTCTCTGGCATAAAAATAAAACAAAAAAGGTGACTCAACCATGGCTGACAAGGGAAATCAGGGATAGCATAAGATCTAAGGAGAGGACATATAAATTGGCCAGAAAAAGCAGTAAACCTGAGGATTGGGAGCAGTTTAGGATTTAGCAAAGGAGGTCAAAGGGATTAATTAAGAGGGGGAAAATAGAATACGAGCGTAAGCTTGCAGGGAACATAAAAATTGACTGTAAAAGCTTTTATAAATATATGAAGAGAAAAAGATTGGTGAAGTCAAGCGTAGGTCCCTTGCAGTCAGAATCAGGGGAACTTATAATGGGGAACAAAGAAATGGCAGACCAATTAAATACATACTTTGGCTCTGTCTTCACAAAGGAGAACACAAATAACCTCCCAGAGATGTCAGGGAACATAGGGTCTAATGAGAGGGAGGAACTGAATGAAATCAGTATTTGTAGGGAAATGGTGTTAGGGAAATTGACGGCATTAAAGGCTGATAAATCCCCAGGGCCTGATAATCTACATCCTAGGGTACTTAAGGAAGTGGCCCTAGAAATAGTAGATGCATTGCTGGTCATCTTCCAAACTTCTATAGACTCTGGAACAGTTCCCATGGATTGGAGGGTGGCTAATTTTACCCCACTGTTCAAAAAAGGTGGTAAAGAAAAAACGGGGAATTATAGACCGGTAAGCCTGACATCGGTTGTGGGGAAAATGCTAGAGTCCATTATAAAGGATGTAATAGCAGAGCACTTGGAAAACAGTGACAGGATTGGACAAAGTCAACATGGATTTACAAAAGGTAAATCGTGCTTGACTAATCTACTGGAATTTTTTGAGGATGTAATGGATGAATGGCGGAGCAGGCTCGAGGGGCTGAATGGCCTGCTCCTGCTCCTATCTTCTATGTTTCTATAGAATAGATAAGGGAGAACCAGTGGATGTGGTGTATTTGGACTTTCAGAAGGCTTTCGACAAGGTCCCGCATAAGAGATTAGCGTGTAAAGTTAAGGCACATGGGATTGGGGGCAAGGTACTGACTTGGATAGAGAACTGGTTGGCAGACAGGAAGCAAAGAGTTGGAATAAACGGGTCTTTTTCCGAGTGGCAGGCAGTGACTAGTGGGGTTCCGCAGGGATCGGTCCTAGGACCCCAGCTATTCACTATATATATTAATGATCTAGACGAGGGAACTAGATGTAATATCGCCAAGTTTGCAGATGACACAAAGCTGGGTGGGCGTGTGTGCTGCGAGGAGGATGCCGAGAAACTCCAGTATGATTTGGACAGGTTGGGTGATTGGGCAGAAGCATGGCAGATGCAGTATAATGTGGATAAATGCGAGGTTATCCACTTTAGTGGCAAAAACAGAAAGGCAGATTATTATCTGAACGGCAATAGGGGAAGTGCAATGAGACTTGGGTGTCCTTGTGCACCAGTCGCTGAAGGTAAGCATGCAGGTACAGCAGGCGGTTAAGAAGGCAAATGGTATGTTGGCCTTCGTAGCGAGAGGGTTTGAGTACAGGAGCAAGAATGTCTTGCTGCAGCTGTACAGGGACTTGGTGAGACCACACCTTGAGTATTGTGTGCAGTTTTGGTCGCCTTATCTGAGGAAGGATGTTCTTGCCATGGAGGGTGTGCAGCGAAGATTCACCAGACTGATACCTGGGATGGCAGGAATGACATACGAGGAGAGATTGGGTCGATTGGGTTTATACTCGCTGGAGTTTAGAAGAATGAGAGGAGATCTCATTGAAACTTATAAAATTCTAACAGGGCTAGACAGACTGGATGCAGGAAGGATATTCCCGATGGCGGGTGAGTCCAGAACAAGAGGTCACAGTCTAAAGATAAGGGGTAAGCCATTTAAGACAGAGATGAGGAGGAATTTCTTCACCCAGAGAGTGGTGAACCTGTGGAATTCTCTACCACAGAAGGCAGTTGAGGCCAATTCATTAAATATATTCAAGAAGGAGTTAGATATATTTCTTAAGGCTAAAGTGATCAAGGGATATGGGGAGAAAGCAGGTCCAGGGTACTGAATTTGGATGATCAGCCATGATCTCATCGAATGGCGGAGCAGGCTCGAGGGGCCGAATGGCCTACTCCTGCTCCTATCTTCTATGTTTCTATGTTTCCATGACACTTAATGCCCTCAGGGGCAACTAGGGATGGGCAATAATGCGGCCTTGCCAGTGACGCCCACGGCCTGAGAATGAACAACCCCGCTGTTGGTGACTGACCATCACTGGTTCATTTGGGACAGAGTGCAGCGGGGAGTCCTGAGGGGATGAGGTCAGCTTGTGGCATGCCCTGTTATCAGACCCTCCAGAATGAGGAGTCCCTCACTGAGGTATTGGCAGTGTCGATTGGCAGCTCTGGAGGTGAAAGTGGTCTTGGACGGTCGTGCAAAGCGGGCGACAGCGAATCGGCTGCTCATTTTACACCTCGCAACAGCAACAACAACAACTTGCATTTATACAGCGCCTTGAACACGCGGGAACGGCCGAGGCGCTTCACAGGAGCGCCTTCTGTTACCAAACAGAACTTGACACCAATGTTCCAATGGCAATTAAATTGGGCGGGGTTTAAAGTGGGCTGTGATTGGCTACCGCCCAAGACCAGATTCACCTCCATATTTTTCTTTGAAGAGCCTGATTGTGTGAGGGAGTCTGTGGCATACGGGATGCTTTCCCTGGAATGTTTTTCATAGCTCAGCATTTTATTGTGGAAATATGAATCCCTAATGAGAGCAGCACCTATTAATTACTGGATTATACACATTCTTTTCAGCACAATAAAGCAGTTTTAATGGAGAGGGGGCAGGCTGTGTTTAATAAAGCTGTGGCTTGTAGTCTTGCACTCTGTCCCGACTGGGACAGGATTCGAGGAACTCCAGCAACTTTAGAATGTTCCATTAGTTTGCAGACAGTTTACAACCAACAAAGTCCACTTTTCTATTTCTGCACTGGGATTTGCTTTCCCTAATTGAAAGGAAATTCTTTACAGTCAAGTGCCAGGACGTAAACAGCACAGAGTCAGGAGGGAGCCTGTGTGCAGTGTAGGCAGACTAGGTTTGTTGGGGATTTCGGGTCCTCCCCTTGGTGACGGGTGGTACAGTCCTGCGGAGGAGGTGAGGCCTCCCCAGCAAACTTCTCCCAGAACATGAAGAGACTCGAGCTGACTGAGGTCGCGCTCCAACAAGTGCTGTCTGCAGCCCCGGAGACGCCAGGAACTGAGAGTCACTACAAGTGTGTCAGACAAGAGAAGACCGCCTGGAGTGAAGCACCGAGCACAGGGCAGGAGTGGAGGTCAGTGCGTTACTGTCAGAGGAACACAACTGTACTTAACCGAAAGTTCAACATGTGCTGATCACAAAACAGTCAGAGCTTTGCACAATTATACTGAAGAGTTTCACTGTGAACAGGCTGGTGGGGGGAAAATGCAGGGATTCCTATAAATGGGAGGGCGGTGTGTGTGAGCGTGCCAGAGTTCTGTTAAAATCCTCCTAAAGGAGGATGGGAACTCTGACGAACACAGTGTCTTGGTCTGATTTTAGGCTGAGCTGATCTGTTGAGAAACACCATTCATTTCCTTTCAAACCAGCTGGCGAGCAGCCACTGCTGTCGGGTGGCAATCCAGCCCAGTGTAAAACTGCAGGAAGAGCTGGCTGACCTTTGTGTGTGAGTATTTACCTGCTTTCTCTTTTGTTTGTCTTGCTGGGATGACCAGCAGTGAGCAGCGCGGGGATTCAGTCTCTCGAGGCGAGGAGGTGTGTCCTAGTCCTGCGTGCAGCATTGCTGTACACTTTTCAACGTGTATATGAGCAGTTTTTGATGCATTTCAAGGGGAAGCTAGATCAGTACACGAGGGGGAAAGGAATAGAAGGAGGTATTGATGGGGGGAGATGAAGGAGGGTGGGAGGAGGCTCGAGTGGATCATAAACACCGACATGGACCCACTGGGCCGAGTGGCCTGTTTCTGTGCTGTAGACTCGATGTAAAACATTTTCCCAGTAATTTTACTGAGTGATCGTTAAGGGACGGGACTGTAGTGTGGGGCGTATGTAGAGCAGAATTACAGCCCTCTTATTCCACAGATACTGCTATGCACCTCTGTTCAAACCGTGGCAGACTCTCCCTGTCAGCCCCAAGTTCTGTGACTCAACAGACCATGAACTGACCTATACAGGATGTTACCGTGTTAGCACTGAGGGGTTGTTTAGAATACAAGAACATAAGAAGTAAGAGCAGGAGTCGGCCATACGGCCCCTCGAACCTGCTCCGCCATACGGCCCCTCGAGCCTGCTCCGCCATACGGCCCCTCGAGCCTGCTCCGCCATACGGCCCCTCGAGCCTGCTCCGCCATACGGCCCCTCGAGCCTGCTCCGCCATACGGCCCCTCGAGCCTGCTCCACCATTCAATAAGATGATGGCTGATCTTCGACCTCAACTCCACTTTCCCGCCCGATCTACATATCCCTTGATTCCCCTAGAGTCCAAAAACCTATCGATTTCAGTCTTGAATATACTCAACGACTCAGCATTCACAGCCCTTTGGGGTAGAGAATTCCAAATATTCACAACCCTCTGAGTGAAGAAATTCCTCCTCATCTCGGTCTTAACTGGCCGACCCCTTATCCTGAGACTATGTTGATAGACTCCCCAGCCAGGGGAAACAACCTCTCGGCATCTACCCGGTCAAGCCCCCTTAGAATTTTAGATGTTTGAATGAGATGACCTCTCATTCTTCTAAACTCCAGAGAGTATCAGCCTGCAGTGTATGGAGTCCCACAATTAATTGTACAGCCTAACCCTCTACGAAGTAAATCAAAGACTCCCACACACAAGCACTTTAAAACCAAAACACCAGCCAGTCTCTCTCGAACTTTGTCCGCAATCGACCTCATTCAGCACTCAGCTCCTCAGCTCAGCACAGGCCCTGTGACTGTCACTGTAGACTTGGGCCTACCCATGACTCCCGCCTGAAGGCTCCCCTCTCTCTGTCTCCTCAGAGACCACCTCTTTGGCCAACATTTCAGCCACCCTTCCAACTTTGCTACTAAGGCTCTCGTCTGTTCCTTAGTGAAGCACTTTGAGGTGTCATAAAAATGGCAGTTTGTTGCTGCCATGATGTCAAACCTCGTTGTTCTGATCTTACTCGATAAATATAGTCAGCATGACTCTCCGATGCCCAGCCCCTCCCCCGCCGATACCCAGCCCCTCCCCCGCCGATACCCAGCCCCTCCCCCGCTGATACCCAGCCCCTCCCCCGCGGACACCCAGCTCCTCCCCCTCCGTCGTCCAGCTCTTCCCTCTCTGTCGCCCAGCCCCTCCCCCTCCATCGCCCAGCACCCCCCTCTCTGTCACCCAGCACCATTTATCTCATTGCTGTTTGTGGGATCTTGCTGTGCATAAATTGGCTGCCGCGTTTCCTACATTACAACAGTGACCTCAAATGTACTTCATTGGCTGTAAAGTGTTTTAGGATGTTATAAAGTTCTTTCGCTCTTTTTCTACTGTTCTTTCCCTTTCACTCACACCTTCTTCCTGCGTGCCCTTTTATTTTCCAGATCCCACAGAACCCTTCATTTATCATACCCCTCACATTCAAACACTCCAACCCACATTCACCGCACTGCACACCAAGGAACGCGGGACCTGTCCGTGTGGTTTGCTGTAGATCGGATCCAGCAGCGAAATTCTGCCCCCCACCCTCAGAGATTATACAATTCACTTTTAAATTGCTGAGTGTTACAAACATACGAACAATGACGGACAGAGAAAGAGCCCCTGGTCCATCCAGCCTGTCCCACACACCTGCGATACCTTGTGTATCACAACATAGACTCTCCACCCCACCCCACACCATGTGATCTCCTGGGAGATGCGGAAAACCAGATAAAAACCCAGGCCAATTTGGGGGGGGGGGGGAAATCTGGGAAATTCCTCTCTGACCCCCCTCGGTGATGGAAGCTAGTTCAGGAGCCCACTCTGGCCCTGATTAATGCTACCAAGTACTTCGCTCTTGTTCGAGGTGATCTCTGTCCCAGCCAGAAACAGGTCTAACTCTCGCTTGAAGGAATTCAGCGAATCGGTGTTCACCGCACGAGCCGGCAGCCTGTTCCAGAGGGCCACTATTCTCTGGGAAAAGAACCACCTCCTTGACATCTAACCTAGATCTGGCCAAACACAACTTAAAATTGTGACCCCTGGTCCTCCCTAACCTATTTAGTTTCAATAAACTGTCTACACAAACACAATCTAATCCCTTCATCATCTCAATCAGATCACCTCTAGCTCTACGCTTCTTTAAAGTGTAGAGTTCCTGCTCTTCGAGTCTATCTGGGTAACTAAGACGTGTTGAACTGGGAATTAGTCTAGTGGCCCTCCTCAGCAACCTTTCCAAAGCCTCAATATCTCCCACCATGTGAGGAGACCAACAACTGGACACAGTATTCTTTCTAACTGAGGCCTAACCAAGGCTTCAACAGAAGAAAGAACTGGCATTTATGAAGTGCCTTTCACGACCTCAGGACGTCCCAAAGCGCTTTACAGTCAATGAAGTACTTTTTGAAGTGTAGTCACTGTTGTAATGTAGGAAACACAGCAGCCAATATGCGCACAGCAAGATCCCACAAGCAGCAATATGATAAATGATCCAACAATGGCCTAGAAATTCAGGCAAAGGGTACGATTTAAATGTGAGGTCAGGAACACTCCTGCTCCTCCCGGCTCCACATTCAGGTAATTACACACTCACCTTGTTGGCCATGGCCTGCAGTGGACCCTTTCAGGATTGGCCACTTAGGCCGCATGTATGCCTGGTTTCCCTGAAAGTAGCTGGCCAACCACTCTTGCAGTGCAGGGGTGGGGGGGCTCAAACAGGTTTAGGCCCTTCGTTTGCATAAACAACGGGGCTAACACCTGTTTCAGGCATTGGGCACTGCACAGCAATTTATTTGGCCCTTAGCAACATGGTGGGCGATTGAGGGCTGACTGTTGACCAGGACACCGGGGAGAACGCCCCTGCTCTCCTTCCAATAGTGGTTATTGAATCTAACTTCACAAAAGATGAGATTGACTTTATCAAAGGTCATTTTCACAAGTTTTTATTGTCTGGATTTAAACCAAGATAAGTACGTTTAGTTTAACTCTTGACTTGATGTGCTGTTTGTACAACATATCTGACATTTCACCTTGATTTCAACATCAGGTCATTTCTCGCTGTTCCCTCCCTCCCCAAGTGTAGCACGCTCTCACATGAAAACTCAAGTAACATGTTCTCACTGGGGCATTTATAGGGGTCTGAATCGGCCCAGAAACACTTTCATTCTCCCTCTGTTATTAACACACAGTTAGGACCTGGTTTATTAAATATTAACACACAGTTAGGACCTGGTTTATTAAATATTAACACACAGTTAGGACCTGGTTTATTAAATATTAACACACAGTTAGGACCTGGTTTTATTAAATATTAACACACAGTTAGGACCTGGTTTATTAAATATTAACACACAGTTAGGACCTGGTTAGGAGGTTTGACCCCGAGCTGCGTCAGTGTTTCGTGTCTGAAAGTTATTTAAATGGTTTCCTGTAACTCTGCTATTTCTTCACATTCCCACTGAATTCCATTTGTGGTCCAAAACAGGCTGACCTTTGCCCTTGGCTCTGAAATCTCCCTTCAGTAAGGAGTGGGGGTGGGGAATGAGCTGTGACTTGGCCCCATTTAACCGGGGAGCTGGGGGGAGCTGGGGGGAGCTAGCTGGGGGGAGCTGGGGTGAGCGGGGTGAGCTGGGGGGAGCTGGGGGGGAGCTAGCTGGGGGGAGCTGGGGGAGCTGGGGGGGAGCTAGCTGGGGGGAGCTGGGGGGGAGCTAGCTGGGGGGAGCTGGGGGAGCTGGGGGGAGCTGGGGGGAGCTGGGGGGAGCTAGCTGGGGGGAGCTGGGGGGGAGCGGGGGGGAGCTAGCTGGGGGGAGCTGGAGGGAGCTGGGGGGAGCTGGGGGGGGAGCTAGCTGGGGGGAGCTGGGGGGGAGCTAGCTGGGGGAAGCTGGAGGGAGCGGGGGGGAGCTAGCTGGGGGGAGCTGGGGGAGCTGGGGGGGAGCTAGCTGGGGGGAGCTGGGGGGAGCTGGGGGGAGCGGGGGGAGCTGGGGGGGGAGCTAGCTGGGGGGAGCTAGCTGGAGTGAGCGGGGTGAGCTGGGGGAGCTGGGGGGAGCTGGAGCGAGCTGGAGGGAGCTGGAGTGAGCTGGGGGGAGCTGGGGTGAGCTGGAGGGAGCTGGGGTGAGCTGGAGCGAGCTGGGGGGAGCTGGAGCGAGCTGGGGGGAGCTGGGGGGAGCTGGAGCGAGCTGGGGTGAGCTGAAGCGAGCTGGGGTGAGCTGGGGGTAGCTGGAGCGAGCTGGAGGGAGCTGGAGCGAGCTGGGGGGAGCTGGGGGGAGTTGGAGTGAGCTGGGGTGAGCTGGAGCGAGCTGGGGTGAGCTGGAGCGAGCTGGGGGAGCTGGAGCGAGCTGGAGGGAGCTGGAGCGAGCTGGAGGGAGCTGGGGCGAGCTGGGGGGAGCTGGAGCGAGCTGCGGGGAGCTGGAGCGAGCTGGAGCGAGCTGGGGTGAGCTGGAGCGAGCTGGGGTGAGCTGGAGCGAGCTGGGGGGAGCTGGGGGTGCTGGAGCGAGCTGGAGGGAGCTGGGGGAGCGGGGGGAGCTGGAGGGAGCTGGGGGGAGCTAGCTGGGGGGAGCTGGGGGAGCTGGGGGGGAGCTAGCTGGGGGGGAGCTAGCTGGGGGGAGCTAGCTGGGGGGAGCTGGGGGGGGAGCTAGCTGGGGGGAGCGGGGTGAGCTGGGGGGAGCTGGGGGGGAGCTAGCTGGAGTGAGCGGGGTGAGCTGGGGGAGCTGGAGCGAGCTGGAGGGAGCTGGAGCGAGCTGGGGGGAGCTGGGGTGAGTTGGAGCGAGCTGGGGTGAGCTGGAGCGAGCTGGGGGGAGCTGGAGCGAGCTGGAGGGAGCTGGGGCGAGCTGGGGGGAGCTGGAGCGAGCTGGAGGGAGCTGGAGCGAGCTGGGGGGGAGCTAGCTGGGGTGAGTTGGAGTGAGCTGGAGGGAGCTGGAGTGAGCTGGAGGGAGCTGGGGTGAACTGGAGCGAGCTGGGGGGAGCTGGAGCGAGGTGGAGGGAGCTGGGGTGAGCTGGAGCGAGCTGGGGCAAGCTGGGGGGAGCTGGAGCGAGCTGGGGGAGCTGGGGGGAGCTGGAGCGAGCTGGGGTGAGCTGAAGCGAGCTGGGGTGAGCTGGGTGTAGCTGGAGCGAGCTGGAGGGAGCTGGAGTGAGCTGGAGCGAGCTGGGGTGAGCTGGAGCGAGCTGGGGTGAGCTGGAGCGAGCTGGGGCGAGCTGGGGGGAGCTGGAGCGAGCTGGAGGGAGCTGGGGCGAGCTGGGGGGAGCTGGAGCGAGCTGGAGGGAGCTGGAGCGAGCTGGGGGGAGCTGGGGCGAGCTGGGGGGAACTGGGGCGAGCTGGAGGGAGCTGGGGCGAGCTGGAGCGAGCTGGGGGGTGCTGGGGGGAGCTGGGGGGTGCTGGAGCGAGCTGGGGGGAGCTGGAGCGAGCTGGGGGGAGCTGGGGGGTGCTGGAGCGAGCTGGGGGGAGCTGGACCGAGCTGGGGGGAGCTGGAGCGAGCTGGAGTGAGCTGGGGGCAGCTGGAGCGAGCTGGGGGGAGCTGGGGGAGCTGGGGGGGTGCTGGAGCGAGCTGGGGGGAGCTGGGGGGAGCTGGAGCGAGCTGGGGGAGCTGGGGGGGGGGCTGGAGCGAGCTGGGGGTGCTGGGGGCGTGGCTGGAGCGAGCTGGGGGGAGCTGGGGTGAGCTGGAGCGAGCTGGGGGGAGCTGGGGTGAGCTGGAGCGAGCTGGGGGGAGCTGGGGTCAGCTGGGGTTAGCTGGAGCGAGCTGGTGGGAGCTGGAGCAAGCTGGAGTGAGCTGGAGCGAGCTGGGGTGAGCTGGAGCGAGCTGGGACGAGCTGGGGGAGCTGGAGTGAGCTGGGGGAGCTGGGGGGCGGGGCTGGAGCGAGCTGGGGGGAGCTGGGGGGAGCTGGAGCGAGCTGGGGGGAGCTGGGGGGAGCTGGAGCGAGCTGGGGGGAGCTGGGGTGGGGGCTGGAGCGAGCTGGGGGGAGCTGGGGGAGCTGGAGTGAGCTGGGGGAGCTGGAGTGAGCTGGGGGAGCTGGGGGGGGGGTGGCTGGAGCGAGCTGGGGGAGCTGGAGCGAGCTGGGGGAGCTGGGGGGAGCTGGGGGGTGCTGGAGCGAGCTGGGGGAGCTGGGGGGGGGTGGCTGGAGCGAGCTGGGGAGCTGGGGGCTGGCGCGAGCTGGGGGAGCTGGGCTCCCCCTTTCTCACACTCTGCCTGCCTTGTCCCATTGCTACTTTAGTTCCTCCGAGCTGGCCCACTGGATGGAGAGGGTAAATCACCCAGCTCCGCTCGCCTGCCTCACATTAGCCCAAACATTGCCATTTCCACTTGTTCTGGATGTTAAGAATTCTTCTCATCCACGTTTAAGAACAATTTATTTTGTTTCTCTGTCATGTTATTTACCACAGGTAGATGGCCCAGATCTTGCTGGAGTGGGGTATCTCGTGACCTGCCCCATTAGTTAGACTTTTTCCTGCACCCTTCAGCTCAAAATTTCTTTGCCCTGTACCTTGCTGGAAGTGCGAGCTGATAACGGGGCATCTGGGACCTCAGTGAACGACGGGACCAACAGTGGCTCTCCTTCACCAATGAGATGTAAGGATTGAGAAAGAAACAGAGGAACGACTGAGAAGGAAATCGGGTGAATTAAGAGTCAAAATCAGGTATAGAGAGAAATAAAGAGAGGGAAAGGAAAAAGTAAGAAAAAATGTAAAAATTTAAAATTTAACCTTTTAAAAAATCTGTAACAACAATTCACCATCTGTAGGAATAAGACTCCACAGTTTAAGTTGTTCACTTTCTAGGATGGAGAGTGGCATTGCAGGAACTTCAATCTTGTCATTGAAAGGGTGCTTACATCGTTAAGTCCCAGCCCTAACTTTCTGTGGTGAGCTTAATTGCCAAATAATTTGCAAATGCAGCAACTTTCTGAAACTCATGGGGAGGTTGAGGGTGTGCTGCTGTTTGCGGGAGGCTAATGCAACACAACTCGTCCAGTAACTTGTGGCAATTGACAGGGTATCTCTTCCTTGCCACAAGTTGCTGGACTATTTACACATTAATAACGCGAGTGCCATTAAACTCCGTTAATTTGGCAGCAAATTGTGGGCCAGCGTTTCTGAGGCAGAGAATAATCATTCTGACTGGAGAACTGAAGGAGTGAATCATTCCAGGGCTACATTCATAATATGTTTTCCTTTGCCTCTGACCAAATATAGCAATGGATGGGATTCCACGATCCCCATGTCATGCTTTAAGCTCCAGGCCTGTTTGGGAAATGTGTGGGCAAGCGAACATCTTAGGAATTCTCCTGCATTTTCGCACTGGCTGCACAGATTGTAAAAGATGCGGTTTCAAACCCCAAAAAATTGCAGTTTAAAAGGAAACTTGGCAATCAGAATGAGAGTGAACATCTGGTGTGTCTAAAGAAGATCGAATGCTTTCCAGATGTCTGGGGCTGTGTGTATGAACAATAAACCTTCCTCACAAAGATTCTGTGGGTGAGACTCGATGAAACAACATTTCTGTCTTCCTCCCGGTCATTTTCGGAGATTCGTAGAACGGGACCCTTGGCTCCCTGTGATTAGTTAGAAGCAGAAGGTAGCCGTTGCCATTTAACGTTCACCACGCAGGACTCTGCATGGCAGCAGTGTGTTGGAGGGGTTCAAGGGCAGCGCCCCAAGCCACGCTTTTCAACCCGTTGACGTTAATTCACAGAAAACTGAGCCGTGATTTGAGTCTGCCGGCCTCTCGATCTCGCTGCGCGCCAGGAATGGTCATTTGTAGGATTCTCCCCCTCCCCGCTCCGTGCGTGTTTTGCTGTGACTAGTTATTACATAACCTGAGTGAGGATTGCATTGCTGGCGTAACTAACGGACTAGATGCTCAGCGGGGTGATGGAGGTCAAGGTCGTCCAACTGTTTAACAGGGGGTGGGGTAGGTAATGGGTGAGAAAATGCAATGCGGGATATCGTGAATCGGATGTGTGTTCTGGTCATGGACCCTGGGGCTGGGCAGATAGACTCATGGTCTCTATAGGAGCTTTTTGACACCACATGTAGAAGATACTCCCAGAACAGCCCTGCTCCGCAGGCCAACTGCACCTCAGAAAAATAGGAACAGGAGGAGGCCATTCAGCCCCTCGAGCCTGTTACACAGGAACAGGAGGAGGCCATTCAGCTCCTTGAGCCTGTTACACAGGAACAGGAGCAGGCCATTCAGCCCCTCGAGCCTGTTACACAGGAACAGGAGCAGGCCATTCAGCGCCTCCAGCCTGTTACATAAGAACAGGAGCAGGCCATTCAGCTCCTCGAGCCTGTTACATAAGAACAGGAGGAGGCCATTCAGCTCCTCGAGCCTGTTACATAAGAACAGGAGCAGGCCATTCAGCTCCTCCAGCCTGTTACATAAGAACAGGAGCAGGTCATTCAGCTCCTTGAACCTGTTACATAAGAACAGGAGGAGGCCATTCAGCCCCTCGAGCCTGTTACACAGGAACAGGAGCAGGCCATTCGTCTCCTCGAGCCTGTTACACAGGAACAGGAGGAGGCCATTCAGCCCCTCGAGCCTGTTACACAGGGACAGGAGGAGGCCATTCAGCCCCTCGAGCCTGTTACACAGGGACAGGAGGAGGCCATTCAGCCCCTCGAGCCTGTTACACAGGGACAGGAGGAGGCCATTCAGCCCCTCGAGCCTGTTACACAGGGACAGGAGGAGGCCATTCAGCTCCTCCAGCTGGTTACATAGGAACAGGAGGAGGCCATTCAGCCCCTCCAGCCTCTTACATAGGAACAGGAGCAGTCCATTCAGCCCCTCCAGCCTGTTGCATAGCAACAGGAGCAGTCCATTCAGCCCCTCCAGCCTGTTGCATAGGAACAGGAGCAGTCCATTCAGTCCCTCGAGCCTGTTGCATAGGAACAGGAGCAGTCCATGCCCGCATGCAACAAGACCTGGACGACGTTCAGGCTTGGGCTGATAAGTGGCAGGTAACATTCGTGCCACAGAAGTGCCAGGCAATGACTATCTCCAACAAGCGAGAGACTAAACACCGGCCCTTGACATTCAATGGCATTACCATTGCCGAATCCCCCACCATCAACATCCTGGGGGTCACCATTGACCAGAAACTTAACTGGACCAGCCACATAAATACTGTGGCAACAAGAGCAGGTCAGAGGCTAGGTATTCTGTGGCGAGTGTCTCACCTCCTGACTCCCCAAAGCCTTTCCACGATCTACAAGGCACAAGTAAGGAGTGTGATGGAATACTCTCCACTTGCCTGGATGAGTGCAGCTCCAACAACACTCAAGAAGCTTGACACCATCCAGGACAAAGCAGCCCGCTTGATTGGCACCCCATCCACCACCTTAAATATTCACTTCCTCCACCACCAGCGTACTGTAGCTGCAGTGTGTACCATCTACAAGATGCACTGCAGCAACTCGCCAAGGCTTCTTCGGCAGCACCTCCCAAACCCGCGACCTCTTCCACCTAGAAGGACAAGGGCAGCAGGCACATGGGAACACTACCACCTCCAAGTTCCCCTCCAAGTCACACAACATCCTGACTTAGAAGTATATCTGTGTATGTGTGTGTGTCTGAGTCTGTGTGTGTGTATACCAGTGTATGTGTGTGTGTGTGAGTCTGTGTGTGTGTGTATATATCAGTGTATGTGTGTGTGTGTGTGTCTGAGTCTGTGTGTGTGTATATCAGTGTGTCTGTGTGTGTGTATATCTGTCAGTGTATATCTGTCAATGTATGTGTGTGTGTGTCTGTGTTTGTGTGTGTCTGTGTGTATATCAGTGTATGTGTGTGTGAGAGTCTGTGTGTATATCAGTGTATGTGTGTGTGAGAGTCTGTGTGTATATCAGTGTATGTGTGTGTGAGAGTCTGTGTGTATATCAGTGTATGTGTGTGTGAGAGTCTGTGTGTATATCAGTGTATGTGTGTGTGAGAGTCTGTGTGTATATCAGTGAATGATTGTGTGAGTCTGTGTGTGTGTATATCAGTGTATGTGTGTGTGAGAGTCTGTGTGTATATCAGTGTATGTGTGTGTGTGTATATCAGTCTGTGTGTGTGTGTGTGTGTATATCAGTCTGTGTGTGTGTGTGTGTATATCAGTCTGTGTGTGAGAGTGTGTGTATATCAGTGTATGTGTGTGTGAGAGTGTGTGTATATCAGTGTATGTGTGTGTGAGAGTGTGTGTATATCAGTGTATGTGTGTGTGAGAGTGTGTGTATATCAGTGTATGTGTGTGTGAGTCTGTGTGTATATCAGTGTATGTGTGTGTGAGTCTGTGTGTGTGTATATCTGTCTGTGTGTGTGTGTGTGTGTATATCAGTCTGTGTGTGTGTGTGTGTCTGTCAGTGTGTGTCTGCCCATTTGCTTGTCTGTACCATCTACCACCCTTGGTCGCCCATGTCACTCGGGCGTGATTTACACTTGGAAACCTTCCACACCCCAATGCAGGCGACTCTGCCCCCAATTAATATTTAAATGCAGTGCCCCCCTGTTTCCTGCTCCACTGGTCCCAACTGCTCTTGGCCCCCCCCAAGCATAGAGTGGGCCGGTCTGTGGTGGGGCAGATCTGAGGCCCATCCTCTGCTGTCACATGCCTGATTTACACCATTACCACAGATGGCCAGAGGTGGCAGCCTTGAGCCTCTGCGCCAAGGTGTCGCGTTCTGCAATCTGATTGGTGCAGGTTAATCCCAAAGTATTACTGGTCATGTGCTTATCAGGGACCAATCAGAAACCCGGGATAGTGAGCGGAGGGGGTCCTAGAAGAAGGAGCTCACAAACAGGACCATTGATAACTCTCTTTTTGCACTGATTTACTGCAGGTTGCATTCTGTGTCTGGGCCAATCAAACTACTTTCGATTCAACCATCCCGTAGAAGCCAGACGTATAAAGAACATGAAGCCCGAGAATGAGATCTTAATCTCCTCACCCAGCTTCGTTCCAGGTAAGAGAAGGTTGATGAATATTTGGGGCCAGCCCCGGTGATCTGGATCAAGCCCCATGGTGGGGGGGGGGGCAGTGGGCTGCTTTGTCTATCAGTACGTACAGGATTGCTCCACTCATCAGTACAGTACTGCTCGGAGATGCTGAGCGTGCTGTGTCTCAGCTCTCCTTCGAATGATTTCATTCTGTATCCTCACGGGGGATTCCAGAGACTGGCTCCCAAGACCAACAATGCCTTACAACCCAAATCTGCAGCATTCTCCATCACCTCAGTGTTTTAGCAGTATTTCAGCAAACGTGGATGTCTGCACCCCCAGTTAATATTTAAATGAAGCGGACTCCAAGGATTAAGTTACGAGGAGAGATTACACAAATTAGGGTTGTATTCCCTGGAATTTAGAAGGTTAAGGGGTGATCTGATCGAAGTTTTCAGGATATTAAGGGGAACAGATAGGGTCGATAGAGAGAAGCTATTTCCACTGGTTGGGGATTCTAGGACTAGGTCACATAGTCTAAAAATTAGAGTCAGACCTTTCAGGAGTGAAATTAGGAAGCACTTCTACACACAAACGGTGGTAGAAGTTTGGAACTCTCTTCCGCAAACAGCAGTTGATGCTCGATCAATTGTTAATTTTAAATCGGAGATTGATAGCTTTTTGTTAACCAAAGGTATTAAGGGATATGGGGCAAAGGCGGGTAAATGGAGTTAGATCACAGATCAGCCATGATCTCATTGAATGGCGGAACAGGTTCGAGGGGCTGAATGGCCTCCTCCTGTTCCTATGTTCTTAACGCAATTAAAGAGTTTCTCTCACCAAAATATTTTTGCTTTCCTCCCTGTCTTTGGTAAACTGAGAGCCATCCCTGCTGTAGTTAGTTAGTCACAAATACTGACACTCCCCCAAGAACCCATACCTGTTCACGAGACCTTTCGAACTGGCTTGTTGTTGTCAGATGTCCGCTCAGAAATGTATCGTTACTTACTTAACCCTCGAACTTGTGGCATGGCAGAAATACAGAAGGACTTGCCGCTCAGGGAAAACACGCAGTTAAAACTAATTTAGATAGCTCAGTTGGCAGAGCATTAGACTTTTAATCTGAAGGTCCAGGGTTCAAGTCCCTGTTCAGGCGCTGCTTTGTGTGCTAAATGATGAAGGGTTTTGATGGAGTAAATAAGGAGAAACTGATTCCAGTGACCGGAGGGTCGGTAACCAGAGGGGACAGGTTTATGGTAATTGCCAAAAGAGCCAGAGGGGAGATGAGAATTAATTTTTTCACAGCGAGTTGTTGTGATCTGGAATGCGCTGCCTGTAAGGGCGGTGGAAGCAGATTCAATAGTAACTTTCAAAAGGGAATTGGAATAATACTTGAAAAGGAAAATTTTGCAGGGCTATGGGGAAAGAGCAGGGGGAGTGGGGCTAATTGGAGAGCTCGTTCAAAGAGCCGGCACAGGCACGATGGGCCGAATGGCCTCCTTCGCTGCTGTATCATTCCATAAGAGTGGAGCTAGCTCGAAGCGACTTTGCCGGGGCAGTTTTGAATGGCCCCTGTCAGTTTGTGGTATCCTCAGCCTGTCCGTGTGTGCTTCAGCCTAATGGCGACTGTGCAGGGGTCGGCCTTTGAGTTGCAGGGTCACGACCCGGTGTTTGGGAAGGTGATATGTCACGAGGAGTGCGTCAATTGACCGTTAAAAGGCTGGCGTGGATTTGGCCGGCTCTCCCAGGGGCCCCTTGAATTGGCAGCTGAAGCGCTGCCCTGTGGGAGAAACAGCGTCACCACCTGTGCCGGCCGACACTCCCCGAGTACCGCACCGGGAGTGTCGGCTGGGTTATTGGCTCAAGACTCCGGAGTTGGGCTTGAACCCACGACCTTCTGACTCAGAGTGACACCACTGAACCATGCCTGACATCTTAAGTTAAGTTAAACACCAAAGGGAAAGTCTCACACAGCCAGCAGGGAGCTGCACTCAAAGGAAGAAAGAAAGACTTGCATTTCGACAGCATCTCTCACAACCTCAGGATGTCTTAAAGTGCTTTACAGCCAATGAAGTACTTTTTGAAGTGTAGTGAAACACAGCAGCCTGTTTGCACAGCAAGATCCCACAAACAGCAATGTGATGACGACCAGATAATCTGATGTTGGTTGAGGGATAAATATTGGCCAGGATACCAGGGACAATAGTGTCACCAGACGGGGCTTCGGTGTAACATCTCATTCAAAAGACGGCACCTCCGACAGTGCAGCACTCCTTCAGTACTGGAGTGTCAGCCTGGATTATGTGCTCAAGTCTCTGGAGTGGGTCTATGAACCCACGATCTTCTGACTCAGAGGCCTGAGTGCTACCCACTGAGCCACGGCTGACAGCTTGTAAGTTAAGTGAATATAGGAACAGGAGGAGGCCATTTAGCCCTCGAGCCTGCTCCGCCATTCAATGAGATCATGGCTGATCTGTGATCTATCTCCATATACCCGCCTTTGCCCCATATCCCTAATACCTTCGGTTAACAGAAATCTATCAATCTCCGATTTAAAATTAACAATTGCATCAACTGCCATTTGCGGAAGAGAGTTCCAAACTTCTACCACCCTTTGTGTGTAGAAGTGTTTCCTAACTTCACTCCTGAAAGGTCTGGCTCTAATTTTTAGACTATGCCCCCTAGTCCTAGAATCCCCAACCAGTGGAAATAGTTTCTCTCTATCTACCCTATCTGTTCCCCTTAATATCCTGAAAACTTCGATCAAGTCATCCTTGATCTTCTAAATTTAAGGGAAATACATCCCTAATTTGTGTAATCTCTCCTCGTAATTTAACCCTTGAAGTCCGGGTATCATTCTGGTAAATCTACGCTGCACTCCCTCCAAGGCCAATATATCCTTCCTAATGTGTGGTGCCCAGAACTGCTCATAGTGCTCCAGGTGTGGTCTAACCAGGGTTTTGTACAGCTGCAGCATAACTTCTACCCTCTTGTATTCTAGTCCTCTAGATATAAAGGCCAGCATCCCATTAGCCTTTTTGATTATTTTCTGTACCTGTTCATGACATTTTAATGATCCATGTACCTGACCCCCAAGTCTCTTTAGACCTCCACTGATTTTAGCTTTTCACCATTTGGAAAGTACCCTGTTCTAACCTTTTTAGGTCCAAAGTGGATGACCTCACATTTGCCTACATTGAAATCCATTTGCCACAGTTTTGCCCATTCACTTAATCTATCAATATCTCTTTGTAATTTTATGCTTCCATCTACACTGCTTACAATGCCGCCTATCTTTGTGTCATTGGCAAACTTGGATATGTGGCTCTCTATCCCATCATCTAAGTCATTAATAAATACTGTGAATAGTTGAGGCCCCAACACCGATCCCTGCGGGACACCACTAGTCACATCCTGCCAATTACAGTACCTACCCATTATCCCTACTCTCTGTCGCCTGCCGCTCAGCCAATTTCCTAACCAGGCCAATAATTTGCCCTCAATTCCATGAACTTCAACTTTAGCCAACAGTCTCTCACGTGGGACTTTATCAAATGCCTTCTGGAAGTCCATATAAATAACATCCATAGACATTCCCCTGTCCACTACTGTAGTCACCTCTTCAAAAATTCCTGTGGGGTGCAACTCCCCTCTGGGCATGCTACCTTTCCCCGCTCACCAGATATGATTGCTGTACATACCCTGTGGCAAGGAGGAGTCCTCTGGGCAAAAACTAAAACAATTCCGGTCTAATGATTTATTATTTCTGACAGATTTTCCCAACATCAGAGAGTACCAGGCAGCAACACACAGCCCAACCTCGAGACCGTTTGGACTGGAACCGAGTTGCCATGGTTACGCAGATGACAACGCCATTCACAACATGGACAACCTGATGAAAACTAGTCGATACATCCTGTGTGCCGATGGGCAGGTCAGGTACCCCTCGCAGATCTCACCCACTGAAGGAAGGCGATCTACCTCCACGGGGTCACGTGTCGCGCCCACAGCACTCGGCAATCGCAACACCCCGCCATCGCCATTTTATCCCCAGATATCGCTTACCATGGCAAACAGACAGGCCAGTAGCGATTTCCAGCGGGTCTTTCCCACTGGATCGCCAGTTCACCTGGCTGGCTCGCCAACTCCTCCGCGGAGCCCCCCATCACCGACGGTTTTCCCCTTCGACACTCACTGGGGGAGGAGACAGGAGCAGTGGAATGGCTCGCGGGGACAGACCCTTGCTTATGGAAACCCCTTGGCAGAAAACCTCCCCAAACTGGGCATGTGGGATGACACAAGGTTATCCGAAAGCGCCTGTTTGAGCCCCGTGACTGTCCGCGCCACCGCAAGCCGCAGCAAGGAGTCGGCCAGCATGCCTTCGAGCCCGAGGCTGGCTCGGAAGCTGCACCTGACATGCAGCCCCACCAACTATTGCCCCCCTGGTCGGGAGAAGGTTGTTGTCGGCGAAGGGGCTTTTGGATCTGGTTACCGAGCGAAGGAAGCTTCTGGGAATTGCCTCCGGCAAATGGGAGTGCACAGCCGCTCCCTTCCGAGACTGCACAAGTCCGGAGAAAACCAACTGGTGCCGTTTGCATCCATCCAGTCAATGGATTGCCTCAAACTGAGGAACGCCGCAGAGGAATCCAGGGATTTGGGTCTGAAGTATTTCCCTCTACCGATGAAAGAATCTCATTACACACGTCCAAACCAGGGCGTGCTGCCATATGTCAGCCCCGCAGGGGAAGAGCACGAGGAGCATCGTGTCACAGGAAGCCCGCGAATCGCTCAGAACATGGTCCGAACCTCATCCCATCCACATGGGAGGGACAGTCCCTTCACCCTTGATCCCGGGAGAAAGGAGTTTCAGAACGGAGGGGGCGCCTTCCCCGTTGACGTTCTGGAGCAGACGTTCTGGAGCAGGAGCGTCCCGAGCAGCCCTCTGCATTTCCACGCCGGCGATACGCCGGGAAAGCTGTCGCTGACGGCCGCGGGGCAGCGTTCCGTCTCACCCGCGTTCCGCAAACGAACCAACAGCATCAGCTCGATCGGGGGCAACGAAGAGGATTTAGTCGATTACCATCAACGGCAAAAGGAAGAGCGGCTCCGCGAGCAGGAAATGGAGCGTCTGGTGAGTAGAGAGTTCCCGATCCAATGGCATTGTCAACAGGAGATAACTGGCCACACACTGGACCCTCTGCTGATGGCCCGTCCACTGTGTGTTCAGGCAGGGGCCGTACACCCACCTCTTCCTGAGCACCCAACTTAGTGACGGGTTTTATCCACAGATTGACTGTGTTGTGTGAGAGCATTTGATGTAATGGTGGTCGAGGAGAGTTAATGGACGTTGAGATGTGTGACCTGCTGGGTAGGGAGCTCCACACTTTGATTGAGTCATCGTCGCTGGGTCAAAATACCTCACAGCACTGTGGGAGCACCTTCGCCGCACGGACTGCAGCGGTTCAAGAAGGCGGCTCACCACCACCTTCTCAAGAGGCAATTAGGGATGGGCAATAAATGCCGGCCTTGCCAGCGACGCCCACATCCCGAAGAATGTTTAAAAAAATGACAGAAGTTTTAAATTTGCCAAATTTTGCATATTGGAATATGAAAAGGCTCCCGTGGCCTCTCCCAGTGTAACAGCTTGCAGTGGTTTCCATTTGGTTCACATCTGCCATTCATTGAAGGGGATTCACTATTTATTTAGTTATTTAGTTCACTTAAAATGCTACAAAAATGAACGTCATTGTTATCCTTTCAGATAGGGCCCTGGAAATCTGATGACACTGAGCCTGTTTTAAAGGCGTAAAACAGGCGCCAAAGTGTCCAATAAAGCGGGCGGAGGGCGGTGGGCGCGGGCTTTGTGCGCTGGATGTCCGCTGCCAGTGCTATTGGTACAGGCATCAAAAGAGGCGACCAGGGCACCTGCCTGGATGTAAATCAGAAGCCTAACGCCTGTTTGAAGCGTCCTTTACCACACTGGCTTACCCTGAGGCAGCCGGCATCTCATGAGGCCTAATGGGCCGTCCTTAAAGGGGCTGCTACCGGCCGCAACCAACAAGGTAAGTACTTAAAATCCTGAATGTGGCACCGGGAGGGGCAGGAATGCTTCACCCGATTCCCCATTAAAGCATGGCCACTGCTGGCCACCTGTCCGGGCTCCCGCTCGATCCCCTCCCCCTCCCCCTCCGGATCGATCCCCCTCCCCCTCCCGATCGATCCCCCTCCCCCTACCCCTCCGGATCGATCCCCTCCCCCTCCCGCTCGATCCCCCTCCCCCTCCAGATCGATCCCCCTCCCCCTACCCCTCCGGATCGATCCCCTCCCGCTCCCGCTCGATCCCCCTCCCCATCCAGATCGATCCCCCTCCCCCTCCCGATCGATCTCCCTCCCCCTACCCCTCCGGATCGATCCCCCTCCCGATCGATCCCCCTCCCCCTCCGGATCGACCCCCCTCCCCCTCCCGATCGATCCCCCTCCCCCTCCCCCTCCCCCTCCCCCTCCCGATCGATCCCCCTCCCCCTCCGGATCGATCCCCCTCCCCCTCCCGATCGATCCCCCTCTCCCTCCGGATCGATCCCCCTCCCGATCGATCCCCCTCTCCCTCCGGATCGATCCCCCTCCCGATCGATCCCCCTCCCCCTCCCGATCGATCCCCCTCCCCCTCCCCCTCCCCCTCCCCCTCCCGATCGATCCCCCTCCCCCTCCGGATCGACCCCCCTCCCCCTCCCGATCGATCCCCCTCCCCCTCCCCCTCCCCCTCCCGATCGATCCCCCTCCCCCTCCGGATCGATCCC